>WNWU01000002.1:39693132-39723897 GCA_012654045.1 Ptyas mucosa
AGCAGTGTTTCTCAACCTTGGTAGCTTGAAGATGGGTGGACTTCAACTCCCAGAATCCCCCAGCCAGCAGCGCTGGCTGGGGGATTCTGGGAGTTGAAGTCCACCCATCTTTAAGCTACCAAGGGTGAGAAACACTGCCATACGTGAATTACAGTTGTTTAGTTAGTTAGCTGACAAGTGAATCTGGCTTCCCCATTGATTTTGCTTCTCAGAAAGTCACGAAAGGTGATCACATGATCCCTGCAACAATCATAAATATGAGTCAGTTGCCAAGCATCTAAATTTTGATCATGTGACCATAGGGATGCTGCAAAGGTTGTAAGTTTGAAAAACAGCCATAAGTCACTTTTTTTCAATGATGTTGTAATTTTGAACAGTCACCAAATGAACTGTTGTAAGTCCATAGTAGTGGATTCTTTCTAACTGGATGGTTTCAAGTGAAAGCTAGACAGCCATCTCTGGGAATGCCTTAACTTGAATTCCTGCATGGAACAATGGACATTATGTTCACATAATCATTTTATTTGATTATGCCACAAACTGATTCTGACCAATAATTCATGTAGACCAAGAGAATAAATAGAATCCATTGAGAATTTACACTGCAGTGGACAGATCATTCCCGGAGTCCACTATTTGTCTTGAAATACTTTTCTTCTGAACAGCTGTTTAATAATATTGAGATATTTGGGGAAATTAATGTGAGAGAAGGAGAAGAAAGAAAAGGAGGAGCAGGAGTAAAAAGGACCAAGGAGAAGGAGACTTCGGCAGTAAGCTCATTGATTAAAAAATCTTTAAAACTGAGCATTAAATATACAACTCTGGTAAGTTATTTATCCACTTTTTGATATTTTATCTCTATGTTAACTTTTTATTTACTTGTTCAGGGTTTTTCTCTTTCTTATTAAAATAAGAAGAAGAAAAGAAAAACAAAAATCTATGTACAAATATTGCTTTGCAAATCCAATGAATTTCATTTGAAATCATACATTTGATTTGGGTAATTAATCCAATTTGATTTTTTAAAAATTTGGACATGTCTTTTGACTTGGAAATTTAATTTAAATTGAGTCAGTTCAATGTAGTTCTTAACTGATTAAAAAAAAGATGTCAAAATATTTCTGGATCTCAACATAGCTGCAGGTATAAAATGTTTTCAACGAGTGTAGTGTTGAGCAAAGACTATTTCATAAAGTATTGTCAAGCTGGATGGTTTAACTTTTTAATATGAAAAAGCATTTAAACTTACTTTGTTTAAAAAAATGTGCACCAGTTCTTTTAGAGTTCACTAATCCTATCCTGGTTTCTTAGCACGAACAATTTACTGCTTCAGCTCCTCTCCCTTCTGGCCTTCCACCTCCTTGCTCAGTCTTGCTTGTCTTTTAGTTGCCAGCTAGTGTTATTCTTATTTCCAGATTTAACTCTAAGTTTTCATTTTGTTGGAGCTATAAATAACCAATATAGCCCCAGGAAATTCCTATATAAGAATTATAATCAATTTATAGCAAAATATTAGCAAGGTTCTGAGATCCTGAAATCTCTTTCCTGCCGCTCCTGCGCGAGCTACACTGGCTCCCGGTGGTCTTCAGGATGCGATTCAAGGTGTTGGTCACCACCTTTAAAGTGCTCCATGGCTTAGGACCAGGGTATATACGAGACCGCCATCTGCCATCTGCCACCGATAGCCTCCCACTGGCCAATATGTTCCGACAGGGAGGGGCTCGTCAGGGTGCCATTGGCCAAACAATACCGATTGGCGACACCTAGGGGAGAGCCTTCTCTGTGGGGACACCAGCCCTCTGGAATGAGTTGCCCTTAGAAGTTTGTATGATCCCAGACCTGCGTACCTTTCGCCGCGCCCTGAAGACCCTTTTGTTCCAACAAGCCGGGCTGGCCTAATAAGAATTTTAAAATGGGTGTATGTTAGTTTTTTTAATTTTGTGGGCCAAATTTTTTATATATTCATTTTTAAACTATTTTAAATTTTGTGAGTTTATATGTGTTTTAATATGGCTGTACACCGCCCCGAGTCCTTTGGAGAAGGGTGGTATAGAAGTTCAATAAAATCTAAATCTAAATCTAAATCTTGATTGGACAAGCTAATAATTAAGAAGAGAATGTGGACAAAAAGTTCGCTTTTGCTTAAATTATGCAGGTATTGATAGGTTAATTTGGAAAGAAGAATTCTAAAACTAAACAAATTGGATTTTACTGAGGCTCTGTTTAGGTGATCTCCTGCACATGGGACAGCCATGACCTGGATGTCTGAGAATCTCTATAGATGATCACATGGGAAGATTCTACAGATGAAGAATAACCTTCTCTATGTATAATTGCTGTCTAGATGGAGTGAAAAATTTGATATGGCTTGGCAGATATCTGGAAGGCCACCTCTAACTAATGGACAATCATTCCTTGACATCTTTTTGACACATTTTGGTCCTCTGTTTCAACCAGATACAGTTCTTCACTTTCCCACCCTCCCATCTCTGACAAAAGCACATGTACAGAAATCGCTTCCAGTGGCATGAAATGAATTATCCAGATGAACCATTTGAGCTTCTTTGCCACGTTAATACAGAACAATTGCCTCTACAAGGAAAACCATCTTATTAAGTGAAAACCGCACAAGCATGATTCTTGATCTCCCTCTTGATGTTCAATTTCTATATGAAATGAGTGAGTAAATCAAACCTAGCTGTCCTCAGGATTTCAGGTTATATCACAGCAAGGAGTCACATTCAGAAAATGCCAACCACTTTCTCTTTCTAATAACAGAAGCTGCCCACTAGCAGTTTTTGTTTTCTGTAACCCTGTGTTCAGGAAATACTTTTCTATCAATATCGTATTAGAGAGGACTCTTTCTTATGGAATTCTCAGACTGCTGTCAACCAGTGATTTCAAATAACAAAACAGTGTAGCAAAAATCAATATAGACTTCAGCTTGCAAGACAATTTGAAGCCTGCTGCTGTTTTAACGGTAGGATTGCTCCTTTACCTCCTCATAGGTAATATAGCAATGTATCTCCTTTACAAAATTGCTACAGAGAGAAGAAAATATTTCTAGCTCAGGGTTGAACTTTAGGGTCTTTGGTGCTCTCTGAGCTTGGTGGTTTTCTTGCAGATGTTTCATTACCAAACAAGGTTACATCATCACAGTAAATCATTCTGAACTTACTGCCAGAAAGATTCTCAAGACAGGCTACAAATATGTAAAAATACAGTCACAGTATCTTTATTCATGTGCCACTCACTGCTGAAACTTGGTAGTCAAACATTACGACATTAAGAACAGAATTCTGCATGACTTTGTCTAAGTCAAATGATCATTAATTATTTCATTTTACAATCCCCTTCATTAGGTATATCTATTTGCCTGAGGGAAAGGAATAGTTGTAATAAATTGCAGTAACATAAGGACAATAATAAAATATAATAAAGTCTGATTTCTTTATTATGAATTTCCACAGGTGATCATCTATTTTGGCACATGAGGTTTGATGTGACTTTAATTAGACAAATGTAATCAACATGTGCAATAAAAAAAGGAAAAGCAACAAAACAAAACTCCGAATGCTTTCTGGGCCATAGAAAGTGGGAGATTTTGAAAGCTTTGAGGTAATGTCATTTTAATAATTCCCATAGCAGGAATATTTTCTGTTATGAAAATATCTAAGAAAATGAAAGAAAATCATGAAAGCAGTCACAAGGATTCTTCCTTCTCATCATGTTCTTAGCTCAAGTTGTCCTTTGCAACTGAAGGGAATTTAAGTCTGAAAAATTGGGATATGGGCAAAATTGAAATTGGCATATTTCCCTCCTCAACATACAAACTAGCAATAAATAAAAGAACACAAATTTCATTTCAGAAAATATGAATCACTCATATTAGTTTCAATGTGTAAATTAGCCATGTGATAATTTTGTCCTCTTTTACCTTTTTTAAAAAAAAAAGATTGTTGTCATAATCGTTTTCTTTTATTTCAGAAACAGAAAATACTGTTATCTTAAAATGGAAACTAACAATCGTTGCTAGTTAAAAATGGGTCTCTACTTTCCATGATTACATTAAGGCCAGACTTCTTTATTTCACTGCATTCACAGAGCCAAGGGTCACTGCATTAAATAATATAATAGATTATTTTGTACATTACATTTTTTTTCTAGTGGAAAACCAATTTAATGAGATAATTAGCCATTGAGATTTGTGTTTCTCTCCATAATTATTACAAAATATGCCAAACATGTAAAGGAATTAACCTTGGTGAAGTAATTACAGCTTAAGAAATCATGAACGTTTCTTTGCAACATATAAAAAAAATCACAATGGTTTCTGCAGTTGTTAAATAAAACATCTTAAAACAATCTATTTACTATCTACAGAATTCTGGAAGAAGTTGATACTGGGTGTAACACAAATTGTGTCCATTCATGAGATGAAGCTGGAAACCCTTTACTCCCTAAAATATTGTCCTAGGTACCACAAGACAAGGTCAAAAGGCTTTCTGAATTGCAAGAAACTAGAGAATCCATTCTTGAAATATTCATGACTGTTTCAAAGGAAAATTCTGTGGCCACAGAACAAATCTCCAATAGTAGGAGAGAGGGGAAAAGATCAGAATCCCGAACCATTCCAGTTGGGTGATTCTGGAACTGCAAGATACAACAAGCCCTTTCATATCCTCTACATTGTTCCTAACTTAGCAGAAAAGGGTATCTAGAACACTGAATTTGGAAAATTATAAATGCATTAAGGGACTAGATGGACTTGAAAAGAATCTTTTGATACTATTACTATTACAGTAATTGGGAGTATGCTTCATTGCTTGCAGGAAAATGGATGAGAAAAAAAATATGAGAATAAAATGTTATTGTTTAAAATTAGACTATCATTAACAATACTTTATCGAATAGTTTGTTTCAGGCAAAAAATGGGGATAGTAGGTCTCAATATGTATCACTCTTGTTAAACTGATTTGTTATTATTCTGAAAGAATAGTGAAAAATCTGCATAACAGACATCACTGGAAGATGACAGTTTGCATTACAATATAAACAAAATTACAAGTTTAGGACATTATAAGTTGTATCATGCAAATATGGTTGGTATAAAAACAACATTCTCTGATTTATTATGCATATGTTAAAACTAAAAATTTATAATTCATGCCCATCTTATATTGCTAAGCTATACAAATTTATTTTCTTGACAGCTCAGTTTTTTAAAAAAGAAATTAATTTTAATACTGAATTAGAACAAGATTTTGTCAATTTTTTTAGTGTAAGTATATTCTGTCTTCTCTAAGGATCCCTAGTGCAACTTGATTAACAAGGAGAGAATAAAGGTTCAAACTGCTAAAATAATTCTGATATAATATGGTAATGTGGCACTTTGAACATGAACAGCAGAATGATTTTTTCCCCTATGTTTGGGTAGGGATCTGGGATACCATAAAAGACCACTACTACTATTACTACTACCAGCACTGCTACTACTAACAACAACAACATCCTTACTGGGCACTAGCTTAATGTGGTTGTGGGAGTTGTGTACTCTGAGGAAGATGAGATCTATGCTAAAGGTTGAACAATACAGGTGTCATTAGAGAGCCAGACAACAAATTTCTCTCCCATAAACAATATGGTGACACATAATTTACAAAAACCCATACCAGATCTGTCATTGGCTGGTCAAGAAGCACTGTGCTAGGTGTTGGAGTTCCTGGTTATCTGGTGACAAATGGGCTATAGGAGTCAGGATTTCAAGTTAGCAGTTGCAAAAACTGTTATCAACCATCTGGATTGGCCAAAGTTCTTGTAAGTCAAAAGTAAGTCTACTCCTGAGATCTGTATCATTCCCATCCTCATAATGTTCTGAAAGGCTTTGATAAAGTTGGTTATTTACCCAGACTAGGTAACTCCCTCATCTGTGATGTTTGATGATTGCTTTGGGTTATTTTTGGATTGCCATTTAATAATTAATTTTAATTATTTTGTACCTTTCTGGTTGTTTTATTGTATTTTGTTGTACTGCTCAAAGTTAATTGAAATTGGATGGAATCTAAATTGAATTTAGAAATAAAATAAATAAACATGCAACTTCTGTGATATGATTCAGAGCATTTTATAATGACTCATAAAACATATAATGAAAAGATTTTCAGATTGAAATATAGCTAACAATAGGCTTGAAACTGGGAGACTATAAATTCTAGTCCTGCCTTATTCAACAAAGCCAGCTGATGACTTGGAACAAGTCCCTCTTTCTCAGCCCTAGGAAGGAAGCAATGGCAAATAAATTTTGAAATCATGTCAAGAAAGCTGCAGGGAACATGTCCAGGTAGACACCAGGAGTCCAGATTGACTTGAAGAATCTACCTATATACAGTAGTGGCCAAAATTGTGGAAATCTTTTGGGAAAAGTGTCATTTCTAAAACTAGCTAATAACACCACTTTTATTTGAAGTGGTACCATAAAATTATATATCAATGGAAATATAATTTTATCAAGAATGTAATGCAATAACTTTTATGAAGGATTTGCTATTAGAATAGCAGTTACAGGATAAAGAAGAAAAGTGAAACACATAGAAAAAATGAGATATACAAAAATTATTACCATAGAAAAAATTATATATACAAAAATTATCACATCAGTTAATACTTAGTTGGATAACCTTACAGACTTACAACGTCTTCCCATGGAGTGAACCAAGTCTTTTAGTTCTGCAGCTTTTATAATGTGAAACCAAGATTGAATGATTGCTTCTATTAACTGGGTTTTATTGCTGGGTTCTTCTGACTAACAAGTTTCTTTAGTTGGCTCCATAGATTTTCAATTGGGTTAAGGTCTGGGCTATTCCCAGGCCATTCAAGCAAGGGAATATGATTATCTTGAACCCCCCCCCCCCAAAAAAAGTGGTGTTATTAGCCATTTAACCTCAAAAATACACTTTCCCCAAAAGATTTCCACAATTTTGGCCACCACTGTACTAAGGATTTTTTTGCAAATAACAAAAATAATAATTTATAAATGATATGAAAGTAGACATAAGGGAGACATGCACAGCTGTGATAATGGCCACAAAAGAATTTAATAAGATCGTGTTAAACTTCTTTTATTTGCAAAGGTAGTTATGTAAAGGGGAAAAATCCATTATCATGATAGTGTGAATTGAGTTGCCTACAGATTATATAAATGTGTTGAAATGGCTGAGAAATCTCTCTTTCTCTCTCTTTCATTTCCTCTCTCTTTCTTAGAATTATATACAGCAAATAGTTTTTCTCACAAGAAAATTGTAAGGGAAAAATATGTTTTTGCTGGTGAGCAGTTTCTGTTGTATAAATGCAACAAAATGACAGTTTTGTCACTTGCAAATATTGCTTGCACTCTTACAACATTACTGAACATTCCTTGTGCATGGAAATAGGTTATTCGCTCCATTTCAATTGTCGTAAAATGTTTTCTGTTTGGAGTTTAGCAGTATACAATGCAATGATAAAATAATTCCACTTGATTGGGGATATTGTGGAAAATATGAAGGGAAAAGAGTACTGCTTTGTGTGGTTTGCAATATGGGAATTATTATTATTAATTATTATTAATAATTAATAATTAAAATAATTATTAATTATTATTATTATTATTATTATTTTAATTTGTATACCGCCCTTCTCCCAAATGGGACTCAGGGAGCATAAGCATGGCTTATAGACTGGATGGAGAACTGAGCACCTGCCAGCTGTTGCTGTATTACAAATCTTAGCATCAAGAAAAGCATATAGAAAATAACATTATTAGACTATTCAACCATAATTACTACCAATTAATTGGCTATATTGAATGGGCATAATTAGAGTTGTAGTAGCTAAAGTGAGTAGCTAAAGGGTATGATGTTGTAGAAAATGAATTAGTATTTCTGTTGTGAGATATTGCATATATAATGCTGACATGTCATCAGTTGTATCAGTCTTGAAAAAAACAATTGTTTGTCTTAAAGTCTGTAGAGATTCTTAGTCATCCAGATCATGGTTGTCCCAAAGATGCTTTTTCAGGAGGCAACTGGACTTCCATTTTTTTTCTTTGAAGTCATTTTGCTTCTCATCCAAGAAGCTTCTTCAGCCTGTCAGAGCTGAAGAAGCTTCTTGGATGAGAAGCGAAACATCTTCAAAGAAAAAACAAGAAAGTCCAGTTGCTTTCTAAAAAAAGCATCTTTGGGACAACTGTTTGTCTTATGATTCAGCTAAACAAAATCTTCACTCTATAAGAGTTACAGCAGGGGTGTCAAACTCGATCGCACCGGGGGCCAGATCGTGACATATCATGATGTTTTTTGCCTTTGCAAAGCTGGGGTGGGTGTGGCTTGTGAGGCCCGTGGGTCACCAGTTGACACGCCTGAGTTAGAAAATAAAATAATGGTCATGGTGGTAGGCCAGCGATACTATCTTGTTATGACACATATATTAGATATTGTGTTTTTCACCCTAATTTCCTTTCTTTTACAAGAATGAAATCTTAGAATCAACATCTATTTCTTTCTTCTATTTGATATTATTATGGATACTGCCGGATACTAATTCTTTTGATCATTCAATGAAGTAAAAGTAACCAGTTGAATCCCACATCAGTCTCTTTTTACCAGGAACAAAAATTGCATGATTTGTCCAATAACAAAGTACAGAAAATCTTCTAGTCATAGGCAGCATTAGTTTATAATCTGTCCATTTAGCCATAGAGGAAACTTGGTTATCAGTGATCCAGCCAAGTGTTGAGAAGAATTTCATTTCATATTCACACCTAATCAAGAATCTGGCGAAGTAGGAGAAAGGTAATTTATCTCATCACTTGGGTGGATAACTCTACTGGGGAAAAATGAGAAAGGTATTATGAAGGTTTCAAAAGAAGAGAGATTAAAGAGACTAAGTATATTTTGCCTGAAGCTGTTTTTTCTTCTTCTTCTTTTCATAAGGATAGGAAGACTTTCACAGCTTCCCATGTTTACTTTCAAGAGCTGCATTTTTTACTGCCTCAGAGTTATTATCCTGAAAATTAGAGGATGGAGAAATTGAGTGCTATTTTGCAACCCTAGAGTCACTACAGTGGTGAAAATTGGTGACATTTTTACTGACATTGTTTAGATGAGATATTATAAATGTAATACAAACTCTAAGAGGAATTTGACATTTTTAAAAACTGTGGATTTCCCCAAACTGAGGGGAAAAAACCCTTTTAACTAGAGGTGGGATTCAGCCAGTTCTGTCCGGATCGCGCAAACCAGTAGCAGCGACTGGAGGAGGCTCCACCCACCCAGAGGTAATGCGTGACTACTGCACATGCACAGAAAGCCCTGTGCATGTGAGCAAAGTGTGCACATGCTCACATTTTGCAAAACAGTAGGGAAGGTAAGTAATCCCACCTCTGTTTTTAACACAATTAGCTTTGAAGACATGTATATGGTTACCCAACAGAGTGTTCTTAATGCTTGATTATTTAGGGGAGAGTTACCTTTACCTTGATCAATGACTGCAAAGCTACTAAATTGTGTTTTTTTTTACTTTTTTACTTCCTCATTAGGACTTGTCTTCCATACATATGCATATGACTTCAACATTATTGTTATTTGTTACCTGTGGTAACAAAAGAATCCCCTGCTAAAATACATAATTCTATCAAACAAAAGGTATTTTGTGATTGGCTATATTTTTAATCTGCCCAACAATAAGAATTCTCTTGCCAGGTTATACAAAGCTAGTAAGAAAATAAAAACTGGTAAGATATGATAATAGCCTAGAAAAAAATAAATACAATAGAACATAAAATCACTATCTCAATAAAATGCAGGCACCAAAAATTTCAAAACTAAATCCTCAAAATTTATATCATCCTAAAATGAAAAATCTGTACATAAGGGAACTATTTATTTCTTTAATGACTTACCTCATCACAGAATCTTCTTCTCAAAGAAGACAATGCTGTAAAATCACGAGGCAAAGCCTGTCACCATAAAAACCTGTATGTGATTTAAAAGCCTATTATGAAGTCATAATATAAAGAAGACAAATAATTGAGCAACATAGGACCAACAACAGCTAAGAAAGAATATTTGAAGTATGCAGCTTCTTTAATGAGATTTTCCTTTGCTATTAGTTTCACAGTTGTTCAAAAATAGTTTCTTTATAAAGAACAACATCTCCTTGTGCAACAGGCCTGAATGAATTTTTGGTAGTGTGAAGAAAGAACGAAGATGGTTTTGTAGATTAAAAGCAAATAGTGAGGGATGGACTTCTTATTTCTCTATACAATACAACATTACAGAGGCAGCCTTGTGTACAGTTTGTTCTTTCACCAGGACTCTGGGTGAACATAAGATAAAAACTGTTGAAGGGTCATTCTAGCTCCACATCCAATTTCTAAGTGGGCAGGACAAATTATTCTCAATAAACAAGCTACATGTAAAGCCAGTAGCTTCTGTTCATTATTTGTCCTTTAGCATCTCTATTAAAAAGCAACTTATAACAGTGGAACAGTCATTAATTTATTTGCTTATATATGGTTTCTTAAGTGTGTTTCCTTATTTATTTATTATCAACACATTTATTTCAATGAGATTTGAGGAATACTTAGTCTGACATTAAGTCTCTCTCTCTCTCTGTGTGTGTGTGTGTGTGTGTGTGAGAGAGAGAGAGAGAGAGAGAGAGGGAGGGAGGGAGGGAGGGAGGGAGGGAGGGAGAGACTGTCTCCTTTCACCTGCATTTAAGCTGGCAAGATTTCCTGCAGTTAATATCTAGAAACTTAACAAAACCTGTGTTTTGCTGCACCAGATCAGTAAAACACAAAACAGCATTTTATCTACATATTTTTCTTAGTTGAAATGTATTCTCTATTCCTAAAGCTTCTAATTTTAGACTGTATGCCATAAATTCAATATTCATGTTTTCAAAAGATTGTCCTCTAGACATTGAATCAAGTATTGAGTGCATCCCACTTAATGTCAGACTAAGTATTCCTCAAATCTCATTTCCCAGGGCTGTGCAGACAGGCAGCTTCTGTGCTTTTTGAATTAAGCAATATGAATGCTAGTGTTGTGCTGTGTTGACTAGGATTGTGATGTGCCACCATTCTGTGTGGCATTTCAGGGGGTTACAGAATTTGAGATGAGTCATACTATTATTTAAAGCATTAACTCTTTTCTGTTAAAAATGGGAGATAAAGAATTCCCACGAGTATCTGAGGTAAAGTAAATGAGGTCAAGATAATTTCTCTCCAAGACTGATTTATATTTTAAGAGGTCATCCCATGCTCTTTCTATTCTTTTATGTTATTTCATGCAAGCTAACTTTGACAAGGACACCCACCTAGGTTTTCGTGGCATAAACTTCAATTACATATAGAGCAAGGATAGTTTAATCTTCTACATTTCTAAGCTTATCTCAGAACATATATCTTCGTTTCTGTTACAGGCTGGAATAGAGTTCCAGAGTTCCTTCCCCTTTGGGCTCATTGGAGAGTTATTACTCTTGAAACTTGGCAGCTTCTCTGTTCCTTATTTGCTCAAGCTGCTGTTTCATTATCTACTGAAAGATATATATGGAAAAAGATGTGGTCATAGGCCTTTTTTGTTATTGTTGTTTTTAACTCGTGAAAAGCTGAGGTGGAATGTGGAATCTTAACTTAAAATAGATCACACATCTTTTTAGCAGGCATTTGAGCTTCCTATAATATTCATATTGAATCAACTGTTTTAGTTTAATTTATTTAAAACTTAAACATAACAACAAAGTTGGAAGGGACCTTGGAGGACTTATAGTCCAACCCCATGCTCAGGCAGAAAACCCCATATATCTTCATTTGATATATCTCATTTTCCAGCAATGTATGCAACTTGATTAATTATTTTATTCTTTTAGGTATGTATTGCTCCAGAAGCAGCCTCTTTGTAACTACCTTTGGATCCTGTATTAATCTGTAATTTATATTTACCAGAAATGGAAAGGTGTGTGAGTAAATTGTATTAACTTCTTCAAAGAGCCATTATTTTAATTCCGTACTGGAATTAATTCCATACTGGACTGCTCTGAAAGCAGTAGAATGACCATAACATTTTATTTATTTATTTATTTAAGCATTATTTGCTTCTTCCTATAAAATATATTGAAACAGTTCTTAACAGATTTAAGGTCAATAATCGAACAATAGCATAATAAATGTGACTACCAACTGCCTAAAACACAAGTTAAATTTGAGCCAGTATATGATGAAGCTACCAAAAAGGCAAATGCTATCCTGAGATGTATGAACAGGAGGGGGTTAAGGCTCCAGGCTAGGTACCAGGAAATCATAGGTTCTAATCCCACCTTATGCAGAAGCACCTTATGCACCAAAGCTTGGTGGCTTTGGGCCAATCACTCTCTCTCTCAGTCCAATCTACCTCACAGGAATGTTGTTGTGGGGAAAATAGAAGGTATATTTGCTGTTTTGAAGCAAGATAAAAATGAATAAATAAATAAATCATGGGGAAAATGTTACAATAGGATGGGACTGGTCAGGCAACTGGATAAGTCAGTATCTCTTAGTAGATTTGATTATGGATGAAAATAATTCTGTATTTATTTGTTTATTTCAATTTAAGTGCTGCCCAACTCCAAATGAGCTTTGGATGGTATATGTTACAGGAAGAAAGATCTAAGTGAATCTTAGAAAAAACTCAACAGTAACAGAATTCAAGAGTGATACACATGGCTGAGGTGTCACCATTGGTATTCAAGTAGAGCCTACCTAGCCATCTGCTACTTAAGATTCTTAATTTGGATCCTTTAATCCGGATATAAAAACTTCTCACAATCACATTGTTGATTCAAATACATACTTACTGACTACTCAAAATTTTGTTTCATAATTACTATTACCAAACTAGATATTTTTTTAAAAATACTGAAGAACAGATGGCAAAGGGCTTAACATTATAGCACCCCACTTGATATCTGTCTCCAGTTTGATGACTTGTTGAGTTACTGATGGTGAACAATCAATTGAAGTTGAAATTGCCAACTACTCTCAGAGCAGCCAAATTGTTGAGTAAAAACTTCAGTCAGTTTTGCATTCACTTAAATGATAGGCCACCTAGCCTACATTTCATTTGCTTACTAATCAGAATGTCATTAGGAACTTTCTCAAATGTTTGCTGAATCATGATACTGTATATCACATGCTGACAATTTTCTAAAGAAGTTATCTGATCAAAAATGAGGTACGTCTCATGCTGATCTCTGGTAATTCATACATTATTTTAAAGTTGCTATGTCTGCAGAGGTTTTTTTTTAAAAAAAAATATTATACAGGCACAAAGACTATTTGTTTTTCTCACACAAGATTGTTTCATTGTACAAAATTAAACCCCTAGCTTATTTTACTTATTTTATTTTCCTATTTCTATAAGTTTACTTATTTTCCTATTACTTATTTTCCTATTACTATAAGTTTACAACTATTTCTAAACTTAATTTTTTATTCCTATGTTCCTATTCTTATGTATATAATCTTATAGGGTTTTATCTTACTTATTTCTTAGCTCTTCATTTTCTAAATGTTTGCCTTTCCTCCAGAACTTTAGATCTTTTTAGTTTTTTGCACTTGTGGCAGAAGCACTGAGGAGTTTCTGGGTTGAAAGGAATAGCAGGTGACATTACTGTTGCCAAGAGATGTCCAGTTGTGGGCTCCTTTCATTTCCTGGCAGGAACTGGAGTGAAGGACAAGAACTTTTGTAGTCAATATCAGAATATTTAAATATAAAGGTTCACTCTTTTATAGACTTCCTAACGAATGTTTTTCCTTCTTCCCTACAGTCTTTTGTTCCTGGAGCAGGTTTGTAAAGCTCTGCATCTAGTTTGCCACAGGCATTGTTCTTGGTTTGGTTTGTGCAGCAGGGGTGGATTCTACTTACCTTTACTACTGGTTTGCAATGGGAGCGTGCATGCTTCTGTGCATGTGCAGAAGCTTATGCGCATGCGCAGATCATCAATTATGACGTCGAGACGGGTGGGTGGAGCCTCCCACTGCTTTTACTACCGGTTCTAAAGAACCGGACAGAACCGGGAGCAATCCCTCTACTGGTTTGAAGACTTTCCTGGTTTTAGTTCTGGTCAGACTTTCTTCCCCTGGTTTTCAGTTCTAGCACTCAAACGTCTTGCAGAGCCAAGAATTGAAATTTTATCCTGTCAGAAGAGTACTGCTGCAATCCTTGCCTCTTTTCTGAGTATCACTATGTTCCAGTCATAATTCCTTTCTTGACACTTTCACATATATGTTTGCTTTCAGTTCCCTTTTTATAAATTAAACTCTCCAATAAAGGAAAGGATTTGGCTGTGTTAACCCTCCTTCCCCGGTGGCATCAACACTCTGGTCCCAGGAGGGAAAAATGCCTTCTTACTTCAGGTGATAAGTCCACTTTTATACACAGAACAACTAGTTTTCCTTTCCAAGATCCTCCTTTCATCTAAAGAAGCTACACACATACTAAGGCAGATATAGATGCTTTTGTTCTTTGAAAACATTTGTGGTCGAATCTGCTATTCTTTAAGAATGTGATAATGTTTTCTCTTCTTTTTCTTTGACTTAACACAATATACAGCTGTCCTTGCTGGATCACCAATTTCTCCAGATAAATCAGTACATTCTCCATGGTTTGTCCTTGAGCTTTGAACTCACATTTTTGGTGAACTGGTGGTGAAATTATTTGAAACCCACTACTAGTCAGCTCCATAGATTTTTCAATTGGGTTAAGGTCTGGGCTATTCCCAGGTGATTCCAGCAATGGAATATGATTATCTTGAAACTCCAAAAAACAGTAGTGTTTGTAGCCATCAAACCTCAAAAATACACTTTCCCCAAAGGTTTCAACAATTTTGGCCACTACTGTAAGCGTTGATAATTCTGATATCCATTTTGGTCACCATTACTCTAACCAGTTGATCAACTTTGCTTTGTTTAGTAGGAAAAAATATATCATAAGTTTATCTTTCAGTGCAGCAAGTCTGATTTTATTCATTTTTTGTACAATCAGAGTAATTTTTTAAATAATTACACATATTTTAATATGAGCTCATCCTCTCAGGCTTTATTGTTCTGAAAAGGCAAAAACTTAGGGCCCATCTGGAACTTCCAGAGCATATAATGCTTTGATCATCAGGAGACATTTTGCACATCAGTTTAAAGACTGTTGTTAAGCTGAAAGGTTGGAAAGTTGAAAGGAAATAATTTTTAATAAGATTGCACAGCATTCAGTGCCCAATTTTCTAATTAAATTCTTTTCTTGTAGCACGTTTTGACATTTAGATTTGTACCAGCTTTCCCTTTGCCAACATGATAATTGCAGGTATCACAGGGGAAAAAAAAAACCATCAGCCCTTTTGTTTTTGAATGTCTAAATGGCATGAGTGTGTAAAGTGGACTTCATTTAATTGGGCAGCAGTAAAACAAATTTAGTGCTACCCATCGTTCTTGACTGGCAAAGTTTCTAAGAGCTAACACAAGTTGGAAAGTAGCAGAAAAATCACGCTATGAAAATTTTTATTTAAAATACTAAACTAGTCAGCAAAAGAAAAGTACATATAGACCACCATTAATAAAGCACTGCAGTTTCTAAATTGATACACATAGCAGTAAAGAAATTTTAAAAAGAAAAGAGGAGGAAAGCCTAGAAATTAAATTATAAATAGGGAAACGTCCAAAATCTTTGATCATATTATTCAAAGCCTTTTTCCCAATTAAATATTGATATATCAGCCACAATTCATAATACCTGAATTCCTACATGCATACAGTATACAATGAGAGAAGACTAAAGAGAAAAATAAGAGTCCATGTGATATAGTGATGTAATGGTTAAAGGGTTTAACTAGGAGCAGGGAGAACCAAGTCTCCCTCTTAGGCACAGAAGCCAGTTGGGTGACTTTGACTAGTTATTTTCTCTCAGACCTAGACTGAGAAGTTGAAAAGTATCTATCCAATAACTCACACTTGGCCAGCATAATAAATCATGATGTTAAGCTTCAAGGAAGAGACCTTTATGGTACAGTGGATTGATTCATTTTTGTAGATAAGAAATATGTACATGTATATATGCATGATGGTTACAAGAAAAAAGTATATTGCAGTAGTAATGTATACAGTGATGTTACCTATGTAAAAAAATGTTCAGTTGTCTTTGACCTGAAGTTAGGTACAGGCTTTTAAAGTGCTTACTATCTATAAACTGAGAAACTCACAATGTTTTTAAGGAAAGATTTTTATTTATTAGTATATTCAGAAACATTTCTTTTTTTTAAAGAATACAGTTTAATAAACTAAACTGAATCTCTTTTTGACACACATATACTCACACCCTTGTTAGTCATGTGTCAACATTCTGACTGACGAACCCAACCGAAGCAAGCACGATAGAGATCTTCCAATCTCTTAATGCAAAACTTTATTGAGTACATCATTTTGGCACTGATGAAGGCACAACCAGATCTGCCTAATTCCCGTGCAAACCCACATAGTGAAAGTATAGATTTCTTCTTCCACCTATTAGTGTAGGTCACATTATCCAATTGAATGTCATTGTATTGTTGTGAGAAAAAGTCTTTGGTCTTGGTAAACACTGGCCAAAGTATCCTTGAGTCTCATGGCTCATCTTCTTGAAGTCTGGAGCTTACATTCAATTTTCCCCTTCCCTTGCCCCTGGTTCTTTAACAGGTTAAAAAGCGATAATAGTTGCAACAGCATAAGTGAACTTTGAACTTGACACATGTGGATGTTAACTTCAAATGCGATTAAATTGAGATATTACTATTTGTGGTTAAAATTCATATTGGAAAAAAGAAAAGAGAAAATGTTTAAACATCAAAAGATACTATTAATCCTGATGCCACAATTTTGAGATCCTTCCAATTTAAGAACAGATCCTGCTCTCCTCCTCCTTCCACCCAAAAAAAATTCCTTTCTGGATGATTTAGTGGATATAGCCTTCAGTATTTGGATGGATGATTTCATTACATCAGCCATGATCATGACCTTGGACTCTGACAAGATACATATCACCTCAAATAGTGGCATCAAGTAAATGATATGCCCTTCAGTATTTTCTCTTTTTTTTCTTTCTGCTAGGCTATTAAAGATGAAAGAGTAATCCTACTTGGATCATAGATTGAGAGTATAATTTTTAGTAGCTGCAGTAACAGATATAGTTAATATCACTTATATATCATTGAAAACAATGCGGATATCTTTTATCATATTTTATCTGGTGAGACCTTTTTTTAAAAAAAATTAAAATTGACATAATCAATCGCTCCTCTACTGACACCAAAACTTTTCCAATTTATAATGGATATTGCATTGATTTAGGTATTGTTTTCACTATCTTCTCTCTATTAAAAACTTTCAGATTCTTACTTTCTTTCTTAAACTTTGAGAAATGTGGGTATCTGCAATTACAATTGCATAGATCTTCTAAGATGGAATAATCTTTAAAATATAGGACATAAGCACGGATGCCATGCACTACACTTTCCAACCTAACGTTGTCAATTTTCAATTTTTTGTGATGGAATGTGATAGACTGGATCCCCAGGAGGGAGGGGCACATTCCAAAAGAATAAGAGGCAATTAAGTCCAGATATTTTGTGTGAGAGAAAGAGAGTAAGACTGTTTAATAGTTTAATAGTCAGAGCATATTCATTGGAGTGAATCTCCAACAGCAAAATTAAAATGCATCAATTCTATTCCTATCCTGCTTCTTCAAAATCTAACTTTTCTTTTCATGAAGTATCACAGGAATACTGTATTCCAGTATCACCATGGCTCGAACGATTCTGATCTTTGTATGTATAGACACATACAAGTATTTAAATAACTTTCCTAAAGCCTTCATGACTGCTCAAGTGCTCTGCAAGTGACAAAAGAAAAAAATAAGTTCAAGTTCTAACCAAATTTTTCCAGCAAATCTGGGAAATGACACATGACCAACACATTGGAAGAAGTCAATCTACAATCCATTACTTTAAAAAAGAGAGAAAATTCAATAAACTGTGCAAACTATTATACAATATTGGTAGCAGAATAATGCTTGGGATCATCCAGAATAGTTTAAAGCCTCCCATTAAAAAAGAGATGCCAGATGTCCAGACTAGCTTTACTAGTAATGCAAGCTCAATAACTGAGAATGCCAAAAATACAGAAAATAACTCACTGTCTGCTTCATTGATTAGAAAAAGGATTTGATTGTATCGATCACATAAAACTGTGGAAAGTGCTCATAAAAATGAGAGTTCCAGAAAATTTTATTCTCTTAATGAAAAATTTATATAACTTATAAGATCCAGGATGGTGTAATGGTTAGAGTGCAGTACTGCAGGCTAATTCTGCTGACTGCCAGCAGTTCAATCCTGACTGGGTCAAGGTTGACTCTGTCTTCCATTCTTCCCAGGTTGGTAAAATGAGGACCCAGGTTGTTGAGAGCAATATACTAACTTTGTAAACCACTTAGAGAGGGGTGTAAAATACTGTGAAGCAGTATATAAGTGCTATTCCTATTCCTATATGCAGAAGCCACAGCATGTATAGAACATGGTAAAACAAACTGGTTCCACTTTGTTAAGGAGTGCAATAAGGCTGTATACTCCCCCTTATTTGTTCAATTTATGCACTGAATCTATATTAAGGGAATCTGTGTTAGAATCGAACCGAACCGAACCGAACAGAACAGAACCGGACAGAACAGAACTCTTTATTGGCCAAGTGTGATTGGACACACAAGGAAGATAATGAGTGTGGTTGTAAAAGTGGAAAAAGAAACATTAATAACATGTGCTATGCTAATGACACTACCCTGATCACTGAAAACACAAAGAATCTGCAAACTTTAGTAATAAAAGTCAAGGAGCACAGTAAAATGTTATTAAAATAATTATAAAGCAGTCCCAACTTTTGACAACAGGTAGAACAACAGATAGACTTAGACCTGTCAATGAAGATATGGTAAATAACTTCTGCTTTTAGGCTCAGCTACCAACAATAAAGAAACCAGTGGTCAAGAAATAACCAATGGTCAAGAAATAAATTGCACTAACACTTTGATAGAGCAGCCATGAAGGCTTTGGAAAAGATACCAAGGTTGTTTGTACCTACAAAGATCAGAATCATTCAAACCATGGTATTCCCTGTGACTTGCTATGAATGTAAAAGTTGGATTTTGAAAAGTGAGATAGGAAGAGTGTTGATGCTTTTGAACTTTGCTTTTGGAGTCCTATGAATAACATGAACAGCCAAAAACAAATAAAAGGGATCATTGAACAAATCAACTGTAAGGCACAAATAACCAGGTTCAAATTGTCCTTCTTTGACAGATTCTAGGAAGATCTGACTCTCTCTAATGTTGGTAAAAGTAGAAGAAAAGAGATGAAGAGTATAACAGCAGAAAAGTGGATGGACTCAGTTACAGTGAAGATGAGTGCACCATTGAAAGACCTGAAAGAACAGGTTAGGGATAGGCAGATGGAAGAAAATCCATTCTAACTTGACGGTACCTAATCAGTCAATCAGACTTGAATGCAGAGGTGGGCATCACATATTGTAACAACCAGTTCGCCCGGAACCGAAAATGTGAGCATGCGCCAAAGTGAAAAGCAACTAGAACTAAGGGAAAATTTCCTAACGGTAAGTACAATCAATCAAATGGAGCAATTTGTCTTCCATTCCTGGAAGCCAGACAACCATTTGTCTGAAATGAAAAGGGTCTCCTGTTTAAGCAGAGGGTTAGACTAGAAGAACTCTGAGGTCTCTCCCAACTCAATTATTCTATGTAGTTCTATGTACATGTATTTAAAGATAGGTTGGATGGCCAATTGTCAGGAATGCTATAGTTGCATTTTGTGTTACAAATACTAAACTGAGATGAGGTTGGTCTCATTGCATCCATTCTTTATTTTTATGAATAGACATTTATAAGCTTCCTTTATTTACGTAATTTAAACATCTTTATCAAGATACACAACAGCAAAGAGGAATATAGTTTGATTCTTCAAGTTGGGAAAAAGGATTTTATTAAAAGTCTGAGTGGAAATAAAGTGGTAATGGGTAGAGTCATATAAAATGGAGATTAAGCCTGGGAGAAAATAGCTGTGAGAAAAATTAGAAAAAACTTTCAGGATATCCAGAAGTAACTAAAATACTTAATCTGGTTTACTTCTTTGTCTAAAAGTATGAGTGTGTTCACTGCAAGCACCATTTTTTTCTTTCCAGGAACCACATTGCTTTTCCCCAGAGCAGCTTAAAGACAAAAGTGTCTAAGCAAGCTCATTCCTGGTTAATTAACCTCAATTGGGCATGGGAGTTGTGCTTATATAGGAATTAGGCAAATGTGTCTCCTGAATTTCCTTAGTAGATGGGGAAGATATTAAGTTTTAATTGTTCTGGTTCAATAGGGACCTCTAGAGGCTTAGCTATCTGGAGAAAGCAGTTACAAATGAACTAGGATCCTTATACAAAAAATATTTTATATATGGCCATGTGATAAGAAGAAAGTTCATTAAGAATTCTCATACTGATATAGCTAAGAGACAAAGATGGGAATTGGAAAATCTCTTGTTTGGATTCTGCTTCTGCTATGAACGTTAGCAGAAGTTTAAGACAAATCACCAGATGTTATTCCCTTCTGCAACACAGGAGTAATAAAAATATTGATTTGATGAACAGAATTCCTGTAAACATTAAAATTACATAAATAAGTGGCATATTTATTATTTTAATGCATTATACAGATACTAATCCATGGTGATTTATGAGGAAAGATTAGATTCCGTCAAACCAGTGGCAGTATTAGTTCAGAATTTTTAATGAAGTACATGAAGTAGAGAAGTCTGACACAAAGCAAATTTCTCTGTTGGAAAAATGTCATGTCTGTTTAGAAGAAAGAAGAGGAACAGTAAGTCAAGGAAGGTTGGAGTGGGAATCCTCTGGCCATAATGTCCTTCAGATGAAATCAAGACCAATATGGGACATGCTCAGAAGTTTTTGTAAGAGTATACAAAATATTTGGGGAAGAGGCTGAATGGCACAATTGGCCTTTAAGAAGAATTCTGCTGTTTCCAGATGTGTCCATCTTAAAAGCAGTAACTTAATTTAATTAAATTTAAATTACGCCACCACACATAACGTATAATAATTCACTCATTATTAAAAACTACAGTTTTAGTAGGTTTCTACGGGCTGAATTTTATGGGTTATGGTTATGAGTTATAGGCTTATGGGAGAGCATGGATGAAGCTCTGGGTGTAGGTAGCCACCTTTGGCCTAAATGAATTTGTCACATTGTGATATAAAACTGACTAGATTTCAATATTACTCATGACAATGGGTACCTTAGTTCGTTCAAAGAAATTAACTAGTAATTTATTTTTACCCAATTATATCTCTAGTGGGTATTTATTTAAATCGTACATCAATTTTGTAGGATAAACTTGATAAACCTACATTAAACTCTATGCATAAATTTATTAAGGGCTTGTTTTCAAGGTAACTTATTCTGTGATCTTTCCTTGTAGAATACTGTACATAACACCAACTTCATGGTCTTTTCTGGAATTCTTTCAACTGGACAACACTATATCATCTCCCATGAAATCCTATGACACTATTTTGACACAGCAGCATTATTTAAAGAGACATTTATTGAGACTAATTTTCATTTTAGTTTAATTTAGCATTCAGAGGAACATCTCCACAGGTATGCAAGGACATTGTTTAGTCTTGATGTTATTACAAAATCTACATAAATTTGCATAAAGTAATTAGGCAGGGCTTGTGAATAACAAGCAATTATTGTATGTGGTCTGTCATGTAATCTCAGCTGACAAAACCTATATACATTTTTCATTGCTGTTGAAAGGTCATAAAGAAACTGAAACTTTATTCTGAAATCCCTTTCCAGAACACAAGTATTTACAATGAGGAAAAAGTGGTGCCTGTTTTAGAATTTAAGCAGCATAGAAAAATAGCTGCTTTACAAAAATATATATTCAAAATCCAGTTGGCAACAATTGTAAAATTTGTGATAGTTTTTTGAAAATGCATACCCAATTCTGTTGTTAATATAGTATTAACGTAGGCCAGACTTATACTGCTTGATATATTCCTACTCAAAAGATTCATGCCTGTCACGTTATTGTTGAAGGCACAAGCCAGAAAAAAAGAGGTAGCAATAGTAACTGAGTCCTATGAACAAGTCTGAGTGAAATTTAAATTCATACTTCAAAGGATAAGCAAAGACATCTGCCTAAATAGATGTCAAGCTTGCATTCCTACATTTTCATTAAAATAATATAACATAAGATCTTGCTTTTCTTCTGTCATATTTATTAGGAAATTGGTTTTTGTAAATTCTGTTTAACATGAATCCTTTTCTACGTTGTTGGTGGAAAGCTAATACCTTTTGGCAGAGGGAATGAAGCAGAAGAGTGGAACTTTATTGAATAAAGTGTTCTGCAAGATTTAGGAGGCTATGGTGGTGGCAAGCATCAGTCTGGTAATAGTTTTTTTCCCCCTGATTAACAAATCTATTAAAAGATATAAACTTCTGTGCAGAGAGTGGCTAGACTGGTGTAGGCTTTAAATTGGGGTGAGATAGGAGGAAAAGCAGGGAAAAGGGAGAAGAAAATGTTGGTTATGCAGATATAGGTTGCTTCAGAAATTGTGAGTGCTCCATCAACGGAGGTTCTCAAAAAGAAATTGGAAACCATTTCCCAGAATGATATAAGGTTTCCTATTCAAACATGGGGTTGAATTAGAAGACCTCCAAGCAGGGGTGAAATGTAAATTTTGTTACTACTGGTTCTGTGGGCGTGGCTTGGTGGTGGTGGATAATGTGACTGGATGGGCGTGGCCATTTTTTCCTAACGCTTTGAAAAGTCTCTGCTGATCAGGAAACTCAGCTGGGATTATCAGAGAGGCTTTTTTAAAAATACCTCTCTGCCGATCAGGAAACTCAGCTGGAATCGTCAGAGACTTTTCAAAGCATTTTTTTAACCACCTCTTCGGCCAAGAGGTTGGAGAAAAAAATGCTTTGAAAAGCCTCTAATGATCCCAGATGAGCCACACGATCATCAGAGGCTTTTATTTTTTACTTTTAAAAGCATTTTTTCGTTGGAAGAGGTTGTAGAAAAAATGCTTTTAAAAGTAAAAAAAAAAGCCTCTGATGATCCTGCGGCTCAGCTGGGCATGGGGGGTGGGCAGGATTTTTGTTACCAGTTCTCTGAACTACCCGCTGCCATCGCTACCGGATCAGGCGATCCGGTCCAAACTGGGAGCATTGCACTTCTGCCTCCAAGGTCCTTTCCAACCCTGTTATTCTGTGTTCTGTGTTCTAATTTACATATAACCTTATTAACAATTGTAATATATATGTTAAAAACCCATTGTGTTAAGATTGCCTGAAAACTTTTGCTGTATGTATGTATGTGTGTAAGTTATTGAAGGAAACCATAAACTGATATACGTCACAGACATTTCAGAAATTATACTGAAGACCCTACTTGAATAATGTATGTGTTATGTACCCAAATAAGAAAGTAGTCAATAATTATCCAAAGCCTTCAAAAGACCCTGTTCACAAAATGTGGAAGAAAAGCAAATGGAAGTGTCTGTGTATATATTACATAAGAACACAAGTCTTACAAATGATGCATTCATTTTTTTTTCTACAGTGAATCAGTGGTGGGTTGCTCCCGGTTCACACCGGTTCACAAGAACCGGTAGTAAAAATTTGTAGTCGTTTGGAGAACCGGTAATAGAATTGGCTGATCACGCTCCCAAACCAGTCCCTGGCCCGGTCACCACTCACTTACCCCGTCCACCTCATCAGAGGTTTAAAAAAAAACTTTTAATAGCATTTTTTCTATAACCTCTTCAGCTGAAAAAATGCTTTTAAAAGTTTTTAAAAAAAGCCTCTGATGATCATGCGGCTCAGCTGGGATCATCAGAGGCTTCTGAAAGCATTTTTTTCTGCAACCTCTTCGGCCAAACAGGTCATAGGAAAAAAAAACCCCTTTAAAAGCTTCTGGCGATCCCAGCTGAGTTGCCTGATCATCAGAGGCTCCTTAAAGCATTTTTTTCTGCAACCTCTTAAGGTTGTAGAAAAAATGCTTTTAAAAGTAAAAAAAAAAAGTTGGCCATGCCCACCCAGTCACATTACCCCCCCCCCACACACACGAAGCCATGCCCACAAAATAAGCCACACCCACAGAACCGGTAGTAAAAAAACTTAGAACCCACCCCTGCACTGAATGTATTCTATGTTATGTAGGAAAGAATTATTGTTGCCAAATTCTACAAAGGATCCAAAGCAGGGGTAAAATGTCCCCAGTTTGGACTGGATCGCCCAATCCAGTAGCGATGGCAGCGGGTGGTTCAGAGAAGCGGTAGCAAAAATCCCTGTGCCCCCCCACCACCACCCATGCCCAGCTGAGCCACAGGATCATCAGAGGCGTTTTTTTTTTTTACTTTTAAAAGCATTTTTTCTACAACCTCTTCCAACAAAAAAATGCTTTTAAAAGTAAAAAAAAAAAGCCTCTGATGATCACACGGCTCAGCTGGGATAGTTAGAGGCTTTTCAAAACATTTTTTTCTCCAACCTCTTGGCCGAAAAGGTGGTTAAAAAAATGCTTTGAAAAGTCTCTGACGATCCCAGCTGAGTTTCCTGATCGGCAGAGGTTTTTCAAAGCATTAGAAAAAATGCTTTGAAAAGTTAAAAAAAAAAAGTTGGCCATGCCCATCCAGTCACATTACCCCCCCCACCAAGCCACGCCCACAGAACCAGTAATAACAAATTTTACATTTCACCCCTGATCCAAAGATCAATATAAAGTTTCAGTGTATAACTTACCTATTTCTTAAAAGTTAGGAATGACAATATATTTCCGGTATTAAGAATAGTCATTTTATATTTCCTATGACATACTGATTAATTTTTGTTGGGTTAGTGATTCCAAGTCTCCCTGATGACATTTTCATGAGTGACATTTAACATTTATTGATGTATGTTGATATTGCTTAATGCATTGTAAGCCACCCTGAGTCTCCGGAGAAGGGCGGCATATAAATATAATTAAAATTAAAATTAAAAATTAAACATTTGGCATCAATAAATTGAATAGAAAGGAGAAATAGCCTTTGGAAGGTACAGTTGATTTAAATTAGTTGCCTTTCATTCACCAGAACTGTGGTGGCACAGTGGTTAGAATCAGTGGTGAAATCCATTTTTTTTTTACTATCGGTTCTGTGGGTGTGGCTTGTTAGGCTTGATGTAGTCTGGCGGGCGTGGCAGGGGAAAGATACTGCAAAATCTCCATTTCCTCCCCAGTCCTGGGGGAAGGATACTGCAAAATCCCCATTCCCTCCCCACTCCTGGGGCCAGCCAGAGGTGGTATTTTCTGGTTCTCTGAACTGTTCAAAATTTCCTCTACCGGTTCTGCAGAACCTGTCAGAACCTGCTGGATTTCACCCCTGGTTAGAATGCAGTATTGCAGGCTAATTCTGCTGACTGCCGGCTGCCAGCAGTTCGGCAGTTCGATTCTCATTGGCTCAAGATTGATTCATCCTTCCATCCTTCCAAGGTCGGTAAAATGAGGACCCATATTATTGGGGGCAATACGCTGACTCTTTAAACTGCTTAGAGAGGGCTGTAAAGCACTGTGAAGTGGTATATAAGTCTCAATGCTACTGCCATTGCTATTCTAACACCAATAGAATATGCCAAATAGATGTGAAAATACTGTTACAAGCTGCATTGTAATTTTTTCCAATGATTAGCTGCATAAAAACATTAATGATCAATTAATGTAGGCCTCAATAAAAGAAAATATATTGCAGTTTAAATTTCTGATTTCTCTGTTATGCAGATTTATTGTTTTTCATATAACTATCCTGTCAATGTAATCCTAAAGGATTATGATACATTGTGTTTTAACCAAAAGTGATTTATATGTTTTTCTGATTATAAAATTTCTACCCTATTGGAATCTAAACCAATTCCAAGTGACTTATAGCAAAATAAAACACAAGATATATAATCACCTTGAAAATATGATATCAAATTTGAAAGCTTCACAACATTTTCCTTTTTCTTTCTCTTATACCAGAGAGAATTAAGGTGGAGTCATTTTAACCTTCTTCCTTTCCTGGGTTTAATTCATGTTTTGCTACCTGCTGCATTCTTTTTCCAAGGTTGCCTCTGTAATTCTCTGCAGCTTTTAACTAGAGTGGGAGGGGGCAGGAAATATAGATTTAAATTCTCATTCAGTCATGAAGCTCACTGAGTGACTCGGGGTTCTCTCTTGGCCTAACTGACAAAACACGATTATTGGGAACATAAAAGGAGGAGGGCATGGTATATTAAGCTCTTGGAGAACAGAGACAAAATAAATGCAATAAATAAATCAGAAGATTAATGCTACAGGCTTGTGTGTCAGGGTGATTGTATCACAAATGGAAAGCAACTCAGTGGTTAACAGTCCCTTCAAAGAAAAAAAAAATCTTATTTTCAAATAAATGAGAATCAGTATAGGGGAATGCAGCACATTTCAGCCTTAATCCAAAACTCTGTATTTCTAGGTATGTCAGCTACAATCCAACCACAAAATTGCTTTTTTATTTGTAATGGAGCAAATCATGCCAACCCTTGTTTCTTACCACATAAGAGTCATATTGGCTTTCATTTGCATGAAAAAAATAATTTTAATTACCATACTTCATTGTAAATATATAAAAATTAAGTTGTTGAAATATGCTGATTATTACATTTTTTTTTAAAAAGAGGGGTTTATAACTCCAAAGATAATACTTACTATTAAAGGTAAATTATTTATGGAGAAGAATTTTTGAAAAGATAGGAAACAAACCTGCAAATGTCGGATATAATTGCAATTTGCTTTTGGAGCAACTATCATTAAACCTATTATAGGTTTAGTATGGCTAGATTCTGTCTACATGGCAACACCAAATAAAGAACTGAATTTTGGCTAGGTCTGTGATGGCGAACCTATGGCACATGTGCCACAGCTGGCATGCAGAGCCTTCTCTGCGGGCATGCAAGCCGTCACCCAGCTCAGCTCCACTGTGCATATGTGCATGCACCTTCTGGCTCACCTGCCAGCTCATTTTTGGGAAGTGTAGAGGGCGGGGCACATGTGATGCATGGGCGGGGTCATGCGTATGTGCAGGGGGCTGAGCACGGGGGGTGCAGCATGTTTTTTGACCCAAGAGGCTCCCAGGAGTCTCCATGTGGCCCGTTTTGGATGCCAGATAAGTGTAGGGTGCGTGGGGAGGGTGAAAAATGGGCCTTCCAGAAGTCTGGGAACAGGCCCATTTCCGGCCTCTATAAGGCCTCCAGAGCTGTTTTCACCCTCCAGGAGGCTCAAGGAAAACCTCTGGAGCCTGGAAAGAGTGAAAAACTGGCCTCCCGGAAGTTCCAGAAGTCCAGAAATGGGGCCATTTCCGGCCTCTGGAGGGCGTCTGGAGCCCGGGGGAGACCATTTTCATCCTCCCAGAGGCGCAAGGAAAGAAGCCATTGTGCAGGAAACCAAGTAGGCATGGAGGGTCATGTGCGCATGTGTATGATGTATCTGTGGGGTGTATGCGTGTGGGCATGTGCGCATGTGCGCATGCATGGGGTGCGCACATTGCATTATGGGTGCTGGCTCATGCGCAGTTTTGGCACATGAAGAGAAAAAGGTTAGCCATCACTAGGCTAAGTTATTCCATGTCATTCTTAGGCTGCAACTATTAGGATGTCACTTTTGTTTCTATAGCCCATTGGAGGTCTTCCCCTCTCTTCACATAATGCAGCGATTCCTTTCTGGCTGAGATACCATCCCTGCCTCCTGTGAGAGAATTTCAGCTCTAGTGCAGATGGCAGCAGCTTGCAACTTTCCTTGCCAGCTTCGCCAACAGGGAAGATTGCAAATGGTGTTTACATTATGACAGGGCACGTCGCAACTGGTCATAAATGGTGGTGAAAATTTTCTGACAGTTTGAAGAGTTTCACCAGTGGTAAAACCCCCATTCCATGGTTGTCATAATTCCAGAGGGTTGTTAACTGAGTGGTCATAAGCTGAGGCCGACCTGTAGTATGTTCTTACTTTTTGGGTTTGGGGCTTGCTTTATTTTCCAATTGTTAATCAATCTACTTTTTCTTAAGTGAATCTAATGTAGCATTTGCCTTATATGGAGTTATTATTTATGATAATGGACTTAGAAACCATTTAGAATCAAACTGACTCTGAGAGAAGTGTATTCCAATCAATGCCAATTGTTAAAAACACAATATTCAGAGCAAGGAATTGCTATTTTACTCCAGCACCATTTTGTAAGGAAAAACAAATAAAAACTTAATAGATAAATAATTTGGGGACTCCTTCAGTTATTCATTATATCATGAAGCCTGATCAAGATTGTGACCATCCTTGGTCTCTGCTACTTAGAAAACCCAAAATAAATCCAAGCACCTTTACAACAGGTTCCATTACAATGCTGATAGTCATCACTTGGTGGCATAACTGGAATCAGCAATTCCACTTGTGTCTCTAAGGGTCACTTTCAGTAAATAAATAAATAAAAATAAATAAACTTTATTGTCATTGTATGTGTATACACAGTATACACATGTATACATAGTATGTGTATACAACGAAATTTACTTGACATTCAAAGACCAGGTCCCACACACATAATCCCCAAACATACTCCCACCACAATTCCCCACCCCTAAAACCACCCAAACATCCACACAACAGACCAAGTAATACTGTCCAACAGTTTACTGATGGTGGCCCTTTAGTTCATTGTTGAGTGCAATTATAGCTCTGGGATAAAAGCTATTCAGAAAACGTGTGGTCCGAGTTTTAATTGTTCTGTATCTTCTGCCAGTAAGTAGAAAAGCTCATACCATGGTGGCCTTATGATGTCACTTGCCATTCGGTTGTTATACAAATAACTGTGGTTATTAAGTGAGATAGCATGTAAAAAACTTGCAATTTTACTTTTGTGTTTTCCATTAACTCTGTTGGAAGCCAGTTATGATCATGTGAAGGGCAGTCACATGAACTTGGCACACTGCACTGGTTGATCACAAAGGATTGATCATAAAATATTTTTACACCATCATAAATGGTGACTAAGCAAGGGAGGCAGTAAGTGAAGACTTGCTATATGTGGGAAAGCATTAATTTCTGACCAATCGCATGCCAAATGTTCTCAATGGCAACTGAGAAATGAAACAAGAAACTTGTATGGCTTCAGTTAGAGTCGTTTTGACTCTAAATAATTGGGACCATGACACTCAGCACTCAAGCATATTCAGGAAGGAGATCCAATGCCAAGAAAATAATAGAAGGGCAAACTTGTAATTTTGTTTAATATAATATGTATGCCAGAAAGCACTCTTGCATTTGAGTAATTACTCACCTATCAATGTCAACTTTAAGAAAACCCAGCAAAGGAGACTGGATAACAATAGTGAACTATTCTTCAGGATTTTCGTGTAGGAGGATTTTCATGCATTGGGCATGGCAATGTGGAGCTTCCTTGCAAGGTGGGTACAATTTACATTGTCTTGCCCACTCTTCTCATACCTTTTGTAGAGACAGTATCGTTCAATTCTAATTACACTAAATGAGAGGTTTGTTGTTCCAGCAGAGAATAGCCTTTTCTTTTAAAGCTCTTCTAGGAATGTCCTTCTCCAGGCAATGTATAGGTCAGTTGATACTAGACAGTTTATTGATTGACTAAAAGCATGAAAAGCAGGGAGATATTTTTTCCCAAATGGGTAGGTACACATTTTACTTTCTCAAAGGCCTAGAAATTAGTTACTAAATGAAAGCTGAGGGAAATAAGCAAAACTGCTCTTCAAGTGCTGCACAGATCTTTGAAAGGATGTTTCATCTCAGCCAAAGCTTAAACCAAGTGCTTCTTCAAAGCTGATCTGGAAAGTGCTACAGTGGCCCACTTTTCATTGCTGAAATAGCTGCAGTGATTTTCTTCATTTTTCAAAGAGAGAGAAAGAGAGAGAGGGAGGGAGGGAGATGGAGGGAGAGAGAGAGGGAGGGGGGTTCTGATACTTGACAAAGGCAGACTTACTTGATTCTTCAAGGAGTTTCATTACATGGAAGCATAGCAATATGTCTCCATGAGGCAAAACAGCGAGTACAATCTATGTAGACCTAGTCACATTTATGTCCTATTGGACATTTTTTTAAAAAAATTTGATTTATATGCCGCCCTTCTCCGGAGACTCAGGGCGGCTTACAATGCGCTAAGCAATAGCCTTCATACTTTTGTATATTTATACAAAGTCAGCTTATTGCCCCCACAAACTGGGTCCTCATTTCACCTACCTTAGAAAGGATGGAAGACTGAGTCAACCTTGAGCCTTGGTGAGATTTGAACCTGCAATAATTGCAGGCAGCTGATGTTAATAACAGGGCTTTAGACCACTGTACTATCCAAGGCTCTTGGATAGTACATTTCCCAAAAGCATTTGGTTGGACTAGAATTCTTGGCTAGTTAAGCCTTTGGTTTGATTCAGCAGAGTTCTTAACATTTTAATTAATAATTCTCACATTTAAAAGGTGGACATGAGAAAAAATATTGATTCTTTTGTTGCTATTTCTCTCTTTCTTATACATACTGTATCTATCTATCTATCTATCTATCTATCTATCTATCTATCTATCTAT
>WNWU01000002.1:39723907-39770606 GCA_012654045.1 Ptyas mucosa
TATCTATCTATCTATCTATCTATCTATCTATCTATCTATCTATCTATCTCATCTATTTTATTTATTATTAGATCAGAAATAACAATCAGGTCCTCCTCAGATATAATATTTAAATTCTCATAATTACATTCTCATTTTTTTCTTTGAATAAAATAACTTGATAGTGATAAATTATTGGAGTAAAAAATTGCAAGGGTGTATTGCTTTCTAAACAGTAAGATATTGTCAGACATTGCACAGCCTCTTGCCATTTTACATTCTTCTGACAAATTATGTAATCTCAGTTTCTTCTTAGTCTTTCTTGTCTTTCTTGTGATCAAAGTGAAATAAAAGCACAACTTCTGTTATTAGAATCATTTCATTAAGCTACCACACAGCTGTCCCATGTATATAAAGATCCACATTCTATAATATATATTGAAAAACAAGTGAATTTCTGTAGCGACCTATTTAGACAAGAATGTGTAGTGTTCAGCTTAGTTACATTTGAGAATGAGTTGATTATTAGTAGATATGAAATGATATAAATCATGTTGAACACTCCCAGAAAAATATGTATAAGACTGTCACCAAAACTGATGTGCTGATTATCCCCAAGAATTAAAAACAATCTGATTTTCAAATAATTTTCAGATTTTCTTGAAGCAAAGATTCTCTTCTGGAATGCAGAACTGGTTTTCCAGATTCTAAGAAAATTCAGAATGACTTTTTATCCTCTCCTTTCAGTGTCCCTTTTGTAGCTATGGCAAAGAAACCAAAATTATAATGAGAACTCTCTACTGAATTTCAATAGCTCATAGTTTGTGATTATTCTCATCTTTCTACTAAGAATACAAAAATGCTATTCAGGAATGATATGATTTCATGGTCCATCCCTCCCATCCCTGCCCTTGAGCTGCATTTACTAGCTGATCTGACATAGTGATGGACTCCTGTTTAGGAAAATTTAAGCAATGTGCCTTTCATTTCTACTTCCTTCACTCAGCAATACCTATTCAGATGGGATATCATTTTTTTTTAAATATAAATATATATTACATTCACTGACAGCCAATTTGATGTAGTGGCTAAGGCACCATGCTAGAAATGGGGACACTGTGAGTTCTAGTTCTGCCAGTTATTCTCTCTCAGCCGTAGGAAGATGACAAGGGCAAATTGCTTTTGAAAATCTTGCCTAAAAAAGTAGGGACTAGTGCAGGACAAGGAATGGTCTAGGAGCACCATCAAATTGGCTCAGTGAAAAATGTAGTTTCCCCTTTAAATTAATCACCTGCCTTTTGACAGATCCTAACATTTGTTCATTAGACAGTATTTCTACAGTAATTGGCTGAAGTTTCAAGAGATCTCACTAGGGTTTTTTTCATTTAACTGAAGATAAAAGGGGATGTACTGTATTTTTCGGAGTATAAGATGCACCGGAGTATAAGATACACCTTAGTTTTTGGGGAGGAAAATAAGAAAAAAGCTGATTGGCAAGTGGATCAGAAAGCCCTAATCAGCTGTTCCCAGAGGTGAATTTTAGCAACAAGTTTCTTGGTTGTGAGCTCTGTGACTTGGGTTTTTTGTTTTTTTTTTGCCTCTGAAAAAAAGAATTTTTTTTCCTGCCTCTGAAAGCCTCTGAAACAGAGCTTCAGAAAAAAAAGCCTCTGAAGCTCTGTTTGGCAGCTTCTTTTCTGAAGCTCTATTTGGGGGCTTTTTTTCTGAAGCTCTGTTTGAGGGCTTCTTTTCTGAAGCTTCACCTCTGTTTGAGAAGCTGGGTGGGGCTACATTCGGAGTATAATATGCACCCAGATTTTCACCCTCTTTTTTGGGGGGGAAAGGTGCGTCTTATACTTAAAAAAATACAGTATGTACATTTTAGATATTTATAAATGGTTATAAAAGTTAAGGGATTTTGTTAGTTTGCTTTTTTTATTTAAAAAAGGAAAGATGTCCACTTCCAGGTAGCAATGTTTGAATTGTTGATTTAGAACATTCTGTTTGTTTGTTTTTCCTTCAGCATGTTCAGTGGTTCACTTGCACTGATATTAATCTCTGGACTGAATTCTTGGCATGTTGTTTTTTCCAATGCTTTACAGCTCTATTGTGTTTTAAAAGATATGTACTGTAGAAAAAAATGAAAATTACAGCTTGGATTCCTGTAATCTCCACCTAGGGCTCAAAACAGAGAACTATTATATCAAAACAACACAGTATTTTGACTCAATATTAGATTCTTGTGCTTTATGAAACATTTTATGGAAAAAATAGATATTTCAATATTCAAGCAATAGATAGGAATGCTACACTTATTTTTAGGAAAGTAATTTAAATACTGTTTATGTTACAAAATGTTACACTATTTTAATAAAAAAGTTGATTTTAATACAAGATAGCAAACCAGATGCCTATCTAGATAGTAGATTGGGCAGCAGACCTGAATCATTTCACAACTTAAATTACAATATTTTGCTCTAAATTCACATCTCTGCATATATATCAGCAGATTGCATTCAACTCTCTGCCATTTTTATTCTCCTCCTCTCAAATAACACCAATCACTTGTAGAATTATATATTGCTGAATTCCTAATTCCTTTGACTCAGGTTTCATGATACCACTCTACTCCATAGTAAGGCTATGTCAGAAAGATTGTCAGAAATGGTCATTTAGATCCACCTGAAGAAACTAATGTTCCCATTGCTTTCTTGTCAGTAGAAAACCTGAAGACTGACAGAAAACCTGAAGACTGACAGAAAACCTTCAGGAAAACCTGAAGACTGACAGTAGTAAAATACCTTCCTGTTTCCAAGGCTACATCTCAACTTTGCATTCAGTTCCAGACTTAATTTGGAGAAGAGTGTAAAAATATTTTGATAATTTAATATTTTATAATGTTCAGGAGTAAAAACTACCATGCAAATATCCAGTTGTCAGTGCCTAGGTACAATTGTTAGATTGTTTGAAAATATCAAGAGAATGTATCTATCTATCATCTATCTATCTATCTATCTATCTATCTATCTATCTATCTATCTATCATCTATCTATCTATCTATCTATCTATCTATCTATCTATCTATCTATCTGCCATCTATCTGAAGGATGCTGTTTGAACATCAGAAAGCCATTATATTTCGTGCCTCCTTATGAAATGAAACAACAAAGCCTAATTTTTCTTTTAACAAATTTCCTTTCCTCTTTCACAGTACATATTTAAACTTGTCAGTGAGATGCATTTGTTTTGCCAACAGCTAATTAAATAAAATTGAATTAAAATTGCTGTGTGATATAAATAATTCATTGGAAAGGCACTGACTTAAAAGCAAAGCATATCTGCCTTGCTTTCTTGGAATACAGGTGGAATGGACTTGACCTACACTTTACAAAATCAAGACAAAAATCTCCTGGGGGGAAAAAGTGATGAAACCATCATATATGTGATGAGAATTGATAAATCTGGAAAATGATGAAAATATTGGAAAAGGTGAATGGAAGATGAAGCTTACAATTAATGTGGGAGATAGATGGATTGGGAACCATTGCAATCATTGCTGAATGCAGGAAGAGATTGGATAGCTTAGAAAGTTTTTATCCATAGCCACCAGACGTTGACCTCAACTCAACAATAATGTATTTTTCTGAAGGGTTGAAAATCTTATTATTCGCTCTTGTCACTCTGGGTATGTAATGTTATAATTTAGTCCACACATTCCCCTTGTAGAATTTTGACTTAACATGAATGGAAAACCTAAACACATTCAATACATCAGAATAGGAAACTTTTTGATAACCTTTTAAAAATATAATTAGACATAGAGAGATCACAGTGAAACTAGCAATGGTTTAATGATAGTACTGGAAGTTGGAGTTATTTATTTATTTTTATAAGTACTGTATATTTATCTTGTCTTTCCAATAGATAAGAATTAAACACAGCAGCTAAAAACAATTAAACCTAGTATAAATTTAAAGTAAAAAAGAAAACAAGGTTACAAAATCAATTAACTAAATTAAATAAAAATGAAAAATACTGATAACACAGAGGAACATCAAATAAGACCTTCATGGAAAATCGTCACTGTCCATTCCTCTTTAATGACATATTTGATGTATTTGATGTATTTTAAGCTTTTAGAAGTAAGAAGTAAGTCCTATTTCCTATAGTCTACTGTAGGCATGTCAAACTCATGGCCCACGGGCCAGAGTAACCAGTGTTACCTGGTTGCCATACCCACATCCCGTTTAACCAAGGGGGAAAAAGTCATGATATGTCATGTGATGATGCCAGGATGATGTGAGTTTGACACCCCTGGTCTACTGGTACAATTTGGTGGGAATTGTGCCACCATTATTTGATTTGCAAGTGAATTTCAGTGGGATTTGTGGGATAAGGGAGTTGAATATGTAATCCATTAATTATCTATCATTGTTCTACATGAGGAGTTTATTTATTATGTGATCACATTATTTCAATCTTAAAATACATTAGAAAAATTTATTCACAGGAAATAGTTAGATTATGGATTAAGATTGGGTCCTGATAAGATAAGATAATACAGGTATAATACAACTATATAATAATCCGTAGAATATAATATATATATGAGATCTATTTTCAAAAGTAAACTGTCTAATACCTGATCAATCCATTGTAGAGCAAGGCAAAGAGGGAAACTATATGTAACAATGATTCATCACACAGAGGCATTTTGATTTTATTTATTCTTTTGAAGGACATTTTCATATGTATGTACGTATGAACGTATGTATGTCCTGATTTGGGTTAGAAACCATCCTAGATCAGTCTTCTACTCTGTAATTGCTTTTCTTTCAAAGTAAGAGATGATCAGTTTGCTCAGGCTTTTGAAACTGGACAAATTAAAGAATCTTCTCTGATCTTTCTGTTTCACTTCAAGCAAACATCACTTGCCATACATTTCACTTTTTTTTCTATCCAAAAATAAGGGTAGACTAAATAATCTTGAGGATTAGTTATACTTTCAAGCAGAATGTACCATTTTCTGAGAGTTTGCTATAATGAGGTTTTGTTATATTCAGGATTTTTATTTGAATAACATATGCTTATTTTTTGTTGGCCACTGAACATTTCTTAGTCAATGAACCTTTGATCTTCCTCCCTCAAGTTTTCATAATTACCCTATCAGCTAGAACAAACTGGCAGTGTTTTGTTCCAAGCATTTTGTGATAATCCTCCAGTGGCATGCATACATGCATGCCCAAGCTACCGAAAGACTGATAAATGAGGCACTGATTTGGCATCAAGTTAATCTGATTTAGAAAGGCACATGCATTGACTGGTTTGCAGATGTATTAATCAGCTGAACTCCATCTGAACTTCTTGAAGTGAGTTGCCTATTTTTTTTCAGAAGTCCAGTTTATGTGTATGTGTGTGTTATTTTTCACTGCCACAGAAACTAGAACCAGAAATAATGGGTATAAGTTGCAGTTACCTAGTTTTGTTATAATTTCTTATAATAAACAGAAAATAACAAAAAAATTCCTGATGATAAAATCTGTACTATATTGGAATGATCTAGCTACCATTCCATACCAGTTGGGGATAGAAACTCCAGACATTTCTAGGTAGAGGTTAGAAAACCATTTCTTTGACTTAATTGATTTTCCTGCCTAATGCAGAGAATTAGAATACATGTTTTTTGTAATCCGTTTCAAGCCCACAACTGAATGATTTTATGCATGAACTACATTTCATGTTACATTTAAGAGAAAGAAAGATACCCCACAGATTTAAAATGATCACCTATAAAGGAGAATTGTAAATGGATGCATGTTTATATTTACAGTGCTGCTTTCTATCCATATTGTCAACCAAAGATCACTTACTCCAATTTAAATCAAATCTTGAGGATCCCTTCACCTAATAGTGACACTTAAATCTGTATGTGCATATGGGTGGCTACGGGTGTTTATGTGGCATAATTTCCAGATAACTTACATTTTACCACCAAATAAAAAGGCAATTCTAGGACAAGGGAGTATGCATTAATGCCTACTAATTACAATTATTTGCCAATAAAAGAAAACAGAAAAACCCTCATTTTACAAAATTAAGTGATTGCATCTGCATATCCCAAACATTTTCTCATACAATATACAGAAAGCGTAAGATCAAATACAAAGCACGCACATCCTTCCTTCTTACAATATAAGCAGGAAAAAGAAGAAAAAGAAAGAAAGATGGTCATGTGATCAGGGAATGGGAACAAACTGTACTGAAAAGGGTAAAAAAAGGGTGTTAGATGAGGAAAAGGAAGGGATGAATAAAAGATGTGAGGGTAGGAAAGAGAGATAATTAGATTTGTGGTGCAAGAATATACAAATCTATGCCAGCAAAGACAAACTATTCTAGCTTTGTTATTATCCTGCAATAAGAATTGCCTGATCCTAGATCAATATTTCAATTGTTACACACATCACAATGTCAAGAAGCTGTACATGGATTTAAGAGCTTCTGATAGAGACACAAAAGCAGCTGAAATATCTGTAAGAGATTCTGCACCAGTTTTATTTATATAAGGGTATCCTTTGCTCTATGCACTAGTCAGTTTTACATATCCTTTGTGTGTGTGTGTGTTTCTTTTTACTTCTTGGTCCTTTTTTCATTAGCTGCCTCTAGTCTTATCAACAATTCAGATGGAAATGTAGGGGGAAAACTTGTTTTCATACAAGTCAATACGATATTTTAGTATGAACATATTTTAAAAACGTATTCGTTCTTTGATTTCTATTATTTCTGGCTTCTTATTTTTTTTCTGCCAAAATATATCCATAACATGTGTTAAAGCAAATAATTCAAAAGACAAAGATATTTTTACAATACATCTTAGTAGCTGTCCTTGTCCTTTAGAATATCGTTTCCTTTTAGTTCCAGCAGGCACCCATCAGAGGTGGGTTTCCTCAGGTTCTGACCAGTTCTGGAGAACCGGTAGTAGAAATTTTGATAGTTTGGAGAACCAGTAAATACTGCTTCTGACTGGCCCTCATCTATTCTCTGCCTCCCAAGTTCCAGCTGATTGGGAGGAAATGGGGGTTTTACAGTATCCTTCTGGAGTGGGGAGGGAATGGAGATTTTACAGTATCCTTCCCCTGCCACACCCACCAAGCCATGCCCACAGAACTGGTAGTAAAAAAAAAAATTGATACCCACCACTGGCACCTATCCTCTTAACCTTCCAGAAAGTCATTAAGAGATGGATGTTTCCCCACAAACTGGGGGGATGGCTTGGTTAGAACATGGGAGACTATATAGCTGCAGTCTATATAGATATTGGACTGGTACCTGTTTATGATTATGATTGTTGTTGTATTGTTGAGTGGCCATATAAACATTTTTTTTATTTGATTTATATGCCACCCTTCTCCGGAGACTCAGAGCGGCTTACAATGCGTTAAGCAATAGCCGTCATCCTTTTGTATATTTATACAAAGTCAGTTTATTGCCCCCACAATCTGGATCCTCATTTTACCTACCTTAGAAAGGATGGAAGGCTGAGTCAACCTTGAGCCTGGTGAGATTTGAATTTGCAGTAATTGCAGGCAGCTGATGTTAATAACAGTGCTTTAGTCTGCTGCACCACCAGGGCTCTTTAAATAAAATAAACAATAAATAAATATATTATTTCTAATAATGTAAAGGATATGCAATATTGATTATGGTGTATGTTCATGACTCCTAATATATAGCCACAAGTTGCCCATGAGGCTCTAAAATTGATTTAAAAAATATATAATTGCATTATACGTTCAAATATTAATCAAGCAATCATATAATCAAACGTATAATGAATTATTGTACAGTAGAGAGAATTTTGGCAAACAAAAGGGGCTTTCACTTCTAGTCTGTTCCTAACATTTGATGTCCAATAATCAGTCAGTTGCTTCATATGAGTTGTGATCCAACAGCTATCACTTCACTAGGATGGTCTGTCAGTAACTGCTTTGCTGAGTTCTGCATATTAAACCTGTATCACCAGTGATTGTACCTAGCCACCTTGTCTTCTGTCAACCTTTTTTCCCCCCAAAGGGCTTTCAATTTTTCCAACCATCAATGTCTTCTCCAGTGACTTTTACCTTCCCAGGAAAATAATAATTCTTGTTCTTCTGATTAGCTTTTGATTTGGACATAGCTGTTGTTTTGACGTCCATCATTGTCACAAGAAATGGTCAATGGGAACTCACTGGTGCTAATCCCTGTTGAGTCAGTTATAGTCTCCACTTGAAATGCCATCAGTATAACTGCAGAAGGATAAGTGTTTTGGTCACTCTTAATTTTATTTTAAAAAGTATACATATCTTAACCAATCCAAACTTTATTGTAATCGCAGCAAGCCATTTTGAAATTCTGATTAAAAGGATTAATATTCATTGTCACTAATATGAACACGAAGAGGAAATTTATTACACTGAATCACAGATACTGTGATTAAGGTAAAGCTTCTTTTTGTATTAAAATAAGAGAGTGCATCCAAGTTAATTATGATTTGTATGTATAGCATACGGCTTTTGAGGCCAGACTGACTGCTATTGAGCTGGCATGAAAAAAACAGCATGCCTCATCTAGTTTTTGATACGCTCATATAATTGCTGAATGAAAGTGCAAATAATCTGAAAGCTCTAATAATGAAAATCAAGAAGCACGTTAAAAAAAATGCTAAGTTTAACTATAAAGACCAAACTAATGACAAAAGCTATAGCAACTGGCTTTTAAAATGATAATGTGTATATTGAAGTGGTGAATAATATTGGCATTTTTTGGATCCTCTGTGAACAATAAGGAACCAGTAGGCAAGAAATGTGCCATAGGCTAGTACTTGGTAAAATAGCAATGAAGGACTTGAAAAAGATTTTCTGATTCCAGAATATATCTACAGGTAGTCCTTGATTTAGGACCACCATTAGGACCATAAGCAAGATGGTTGTTAAATGGGTCATGCCTGATTTTACTATCAGTCGTTAAACAAATCACTGCAGTTGTTAAGTGAATCACATGGTTGTTAAGTGCTTCCCCCATTGGCTTTGCTTGTTGGAAGCTGCCTGGGAAAGTTGAAAGTGGTGATCATATGACACCAGGATGTTGCAACCATCATAAATGCATGTTGGTTGCAAAGTGCCTGAATTTTAGTCATGTGACCATGGGGATGCTGTGTGAAGAATGGTGGTAAGTCAGTGCCATTGTAACTGAATTGTCACAAAATGATTGGTTATAAATTGAGGATTACCTGTATACTTACAAAGATCAGAATAGTGCAAGCAATGATATTCTCTATGGAAGTTGACTTTGAAGCAATAAAGGAGAAAGAGTATTGATGCCTTTGAAAGGTGAATAAGACACTGAAGAATACCATAAATAGCCAGGAAAATGAACAATGACTCACTGAACAAATCAACCCAGAGTTGGTTGACACACTCAAAGCACAAATAATCAGATTAAAATTTTCCTATTTCAGAAACATATGCATTTTTTTTATATCTTACTGAAAAATTAAGATTTCATACCCAATATCAAGGAAAGATCAAAACAATAAAACCTAATGGAAGTAATGCTTCGCTGCTCAATATCAAAAAGCAAAAGAACTTATGCATATATCTAATAGATGAAACACTTTCATCAAATATAAAATTGAATCAATTCAAATATCCCACTCTACATGCAAAAAGCAATTGACAGGTGTTGGTGATGTTTAAAGAAATTGGTGTTATATATTCTACACCCAGCACCAGAACTTTCATATGAATTTCAGTATTTGACATTTAATCCTGCCCATAAAGACATGAATGAGGCAGTAAATCAAAGAATGTGGGGAAGCAATTGTAGTACTTGCCAGAAGGAAAGGCCAAATGTGATAAAGTTATATGCTGGTAATTTTTATCTGTTTATAAGCCTTCCTCAGCTTCTTTTCGCCATACATGTTTTATTTCTTAGATGAGCATGGCTGGTCAGAAAAGACATTTGTTTGGGACAGTTTAGAATTCAGATTGGAAGCATTAATTTCTGCTTCCAGTTGATGGCTCAATAATTGTTATACATTGGTTGGTTATGTTTTGCTGTTTTAATGCCATGTATTGATGAATTTTAGGATTTTATCTTGAAATCTTTTTTTTAATCTTTAGTCCCAGACCCACTAACCATATAAACGTAAATAGAATAGCCATTGAGAACTGAGCAGTGCGTAAGCCATGATAAGTAAGCAACAAAGTACATATAAGAGAATATATGTAGTTCAGTTGAACTGTGTGGAGTCTGTGTGTAGATCTTTCTGAGCCTGGGTGTGTGCATATAGATATTTCATTACTCACTACAGCACAACCAATATCAGCTATGAAAAAGACAATACTACCAAAAATCAAAAACATTGCAACAGCAACCACAGGGCAACACAGTGGCACATAAGCAACTTAAATAAAGTTTAGGTTTTATTAAACATATTAAATAAATAAAATATTCAGTAGGCTTAGAAGAACAAAAAACAGGAACATCTACAACTGACTCTAACAGACACTACGTAAGACAGAAGAGTAGTAGAGTGCATCCATTAACACTAACTAGACATGATAAATATCCTTAATATCACAGCCCATGAATAGATTAAATCATAATTTCAACTGGAAAACTAGTTCCTAGACCAAGTAAAATCCCAAAATGCTACAGAATTCCTGGACGTTTGGCATTCAGATAAAACAGTCATCCTTAGACCCATTAGAGAGACAATCTACATTTTAACATAGATAAACTACATTAAAGAGACAATTAAAAAGCTAAGAAGGAAACAAAAAAACATCTTCTCTAGCAGGTAAGTAGGGATAAGCACCAGACAAACAATCCAGCAGAAAGCAACATCCCAATCAAACAACTATCAAGCAAGCTACTGCATATAAAAAGGGAGCAAACCCTACACTCAGTAATAGTGATGGTGTTACCTATCAGGTAATGAAAAATCTGCAATCAAACACCCAAGCTTAAAGAGGTCCAAAGTACATCAATAACTATGGAACATAATATTAAGCATTTGGAAAATAATACATTGCTCAAGAAAAGTCTTGCCAAATGAACCTGAACTTTTTAATAGAATGATATAGTGCATCTTCACTTGAGCAGAACATTTGACTCCTATGAAATCTTATTAAAGATAACAAGATGTGTAATGGAACATGTTATCTTTAGATGAATGTACAGCTGGTTGAATAATCATACCAAGCAGTTCACATCACTGGTTCCACAGTAAGCTAATGGTTTGCAAGTAGCCTGGTAAAGGGTTATGTTCTAGGCCTCTACTATTCAATGTATTTATAGGCATTGTCTAGGACAAGCTATTAGAAAATATAATTATCAATCTGGCAAATGACACAAAACTAGGAAAATAGCAAACACCTTCTAGAGCAGCATGAAGATTCAAGAGGCAGAAGTGAGTGCGTTGAACTACAAAACGAAAAAAAAATACAGTCTTTCATTTATGTGCGGAAAATCAAAGGTATCACTGAAGAACACATGAAAAGAATCTGCATGTTGTACTGGATTCCAAGCCAGAACAAATGTGTGATGAAAGTAAAAAAAGAAAAAGCAAATACAAGCCTAGTCTGTGTAACAAAAGTATAATGAATGTTAAGATCAAATTCATATCACACTTAGAATATTGCATTCAATTATGGGCACTGAATTTTAGCAGGACATTGACAAATTGTAACCTATTATAGTTGCATTAACATCTCACTATAAATAAAAAGAAGACAAAGATACATTGTTTTGTTTTTTTACTTCTTTTCTGTCTCTGGGTTGTCATATTCTAAACGAGTCATTTACTATACTGTATGAGCAGGTGTGAAATACAATAGTATACTGCCTGTTATCTAACAATTCTGTTTTAATTATATGCTGTCTACATTTTTGCATATACAGTACACTATTGCATCAAAACAATACAAATACGTACACTCTTTTTCATCTAGTCAATACTGGGTACAGCTAAAACCAGTCCTCAAAATCTTCCTACCTACCTTCCTTCCTTCCTTCTCTAAAATTGGGCAGAATCAGGACAAATAAATAAATAACCTTCATTAACAACTACTGAATGCAATTAAAAATGGGTGCATAAGGTACCTTGTTTATAAAATTAATTGATTTCCCAATTTGCATATTCCAAACATTTTCAGACCAAACAAAACATAAATTGCCCTGAGGAATTTTCATAAGATACTTTTATCGAGAGATTGCATGATTATTAAGCAAATAAATCTTCTAGCTGTTGCATGCTTAGAATCAATAGCTTCCCAGTATAGTGGGTAGAATATTGCTCACGTGGGAAAGACCTATGTTTATATCTCCCTTTAGCCTGAATTACAATATGAGTAGTCTCAGCATGATAAGGCTAATTAAATGGAGATGACCTATGGATGCATGTTCACTAGAGAGCCTTGAAGGAATTGTAGGATGGAAGTGTAATTGATGCTTGCCTAGATGAATATGTGTTGCAATTAATTCTCACAAGAAATGGGTATATATTTGTTTAGGAAATTATACATGTCAGTTTAAATTCAATTAATTTCATTATGGAATGATTACAGTCACAATTTTGATCCATTGATATCTTCATCATTCTGAAATTGTGCACAAAGTCCTATTTATTTAAAACACAGACGTCTCTCACATATGCCACTTGGTGTATCTGTCTATCTGTCTGTCTGTCTGTGTATGTATAACTTTCTGTAATATATGCCTAGTCACATATGTTTTGATTCAACATCATAAAATGCAGAAAGTATGGGATTTTGGAGGACAGTTATTTATTTATTATATTTATATGTCACCCATCTCACTGTTAACGGCGAACATACGGTTATGTTCAATTTGCATAGCTGAGAGGAATCACTCAGGTGTTGCTGCTTAAAAAATGCAATCAGGCTGAACAGATGGAATGAAGCTTAGATGGAAGATTAAATAACATAATGAAAAAAAGTTTATTTTTAACTTTTAACCGGAATTCAGACTGGTGAAGCAAGGGTTTGCCTACATTCCGGATATGGGTTAGTTACTCATTATATCGACATCATTTTTGAAGGCTAGTGTTCAGTTGTTATAACAATTAGATAAATGCCTTTTTTTTTACTAGTCTGAACAAAGTTTTCAGAGTCCATTGATTAGCAAAAAAGATTCCAAGGAACAGTGAATGAATCATTTAAAACTCCATGGATATTTCTCTGACTATTAAAAGGAATGGCTATTGAAGACTTTATAGTTCTGACTTGGTAATGCAGATATTCTTTTGGCTTGCCTCTACCATCAGGATTTTGCCAAGACTCAGCAATCAATGATGCAAATAACAAGGCATAGCTGCAAAATCTTAGTTTGGAAGGTTCATCCCTGAGTCCTTTTATTCTTTCCAGCTACTACAATTACTGTTCATAGAGGATCTTTAAAGGGTTTAATGAAAGCACCCACTTTTCTTCAAATTGGCATCCTTTTCCAGACTAAACATGTCTGCCAGATTGTTTCTAGTTCATAAAGGTATCAGTTACAGTAAAATAGAACTCTTCCATGAAATTGAGGTGGAGGTGCAGTGACTCAGTCGTTTAATCATGCTGGAGATGGTCTCAGCTTCAGTGATTTGAACCCAACCGCTATGTGGTAGGGTGAGCTCCTGTCATTCATCTTAGCTTTTGTCTACCTAACAGTTTGAAAGCATGTTCTATGCAAGTGGTTACTTACTTCATTGGGAAGATGAACTGGTGCGCTATGCAGGCAGGCAGTTTCCTGACAGCTCTGGACCTTCCTGGTTGTAGTGCCCATTGGCAAGGCAGCTCTGGGAAGGAAGGGGGCCTTGAGTGAAGCCGCAGGAAGAGCTGCTCATCTTTCTCTCTGGTGCGAAGCCAGCTCGCTCTCCTGTGGCACACCTTGGGAAGTGCGCAAGGCTGGAACCTTGCTAAGTCAAACTACTACTCTACAATAGCACTGTGGTCTCCTGGCTATTGTAAGAATGGCATACACTAATAATAATAATGATGATGATGAAATTGAGGGTTTTTTAAACAGAATAAGAGAGTTTGAAGGGACCTTAGAGATCTTCTAGTCCAACCCCCTGCTCAGGCAAGAAATCCTATTTCAGACAAATGGTTGTCCAACCTCTTCTTAAATTTCCAGTGTTGGAATATCCACCAGCTTCTGGAGGCAAGTCATTCAACTGACTTGAATGATCAATGAGAACTTGTAGTTCTCACTATCAGGAAATTTCTCCTTAGTTTTAGGTTGCTTCTCTTTTTGATTAGTTTCCATCCGTTGCTTCTTGTTTTGCCTTCAGGTGCTTTGGTAAATAGGTTGATTCTCTCTTCTTTGTGGCAATCCCTTAGATATTAGAGGACTGCTATCATGTCACCCCCTAGTCCTACTTTTTCATTAAACTAGACATAACCAATTCCAGAACCATTATGTAAGTTTTAGCCTCCAGTCCCCTAATCATCTTTGTTGCTTTTTTCTGCACTCTATCTAGAGTCTCAACATTTTCTTTTACATTATGGTGACCAAAACTGGTTGCAATATTCCAAGTGTGGTCTTATCAAGGGATTATAAAATGGTATTAACACCACATGATCTTGATTTAATCTTTTGGATTGACTATAGCATTAATTTTATACAAAAACTGAGCTTATTGGAGCTAAAGTTTAGAGGGGAAAGCAAATTATGGAACAGTTTTTATATAAAGAGAATTGTGTGCCAGCACAATAATTTGGAAATATATTTACTGATATATTACATACAACCATAACCAAAACTTCCAGGTTCAGCCCATGTTATTTCCAGTTAAGAAAGTCCCAACAACTGGATGAGGAAATGTCAGAAGCTGCCAATCAAGGTAGTCAAAATTGTACAAGAAGATTTACCAATAATTTGACCCAAATTATAAAGTACATACTATGTTGATTTATTGCATGTCATCAGGCCAATATCAAGAGTTAAAAACCACATCATGAAGGAAGAAAAGAAGAAAGGAAGACCGCATAATACACTTTAGGGTATCTGAAATGGGCAATTTTAAAATAAAAGGTTAAGATAGTTGAGAGTGTCTTTTCCTTTTATTGTATCACAATGAAAAAGAAAATCCAGCTGGCTATATATTGATCTTCTGTCATCCTAAGACATGTTTACAAAATGGAAAGTAGCAAAGTTCTCAAAGAGGTTTTTGTCCATTTGTAGGTTCAAGAATGGCCTTGAAATTATGCACTATTCCATGTATCCATCTTACAAAAAAAATCACAGCGAGTCATCATCAAGAAATGAGTTCCACTGCTTCTAAGAGTTTGATTTAAATGTAATTGTGCTAATATCCTACTAAAATGGTCCTCAGTCAGTGAAATTACAGCCAGCATTTAATCAAACATGAGGCTTCTTCCAAATCTAGTATTTATAGAGCTGTGGTGGCGCAGTGGTTAGAAGGCAGTACTGCAGGCTACTTCTGCTGACTGCTGGCTGCCTGCAATTTGAATCTCACCAGGCTCAAGGGTGACTCAGCCTTCTATCCTTCTGAGCAGGGGTGAAATCTATTTTTTTTGCTACCGGTTCTGTGGGCGTGGCTTAATTAGTGGATGGAGCTTGGTGGTAAGGTGACTGGGTGGGCTTGGCCAAGTCAATATTACTTCTTTGCCCCTTTTTAACCTACAAAACACAACACAACACAACTGGCTCACCCACAATGTAAAAGCAGCTGTGCTAGACCCAAAATGGCCCCTGCAACAAGCAGGAACCTCACACAGCCACAAAAAGCCCAAAAAACTAACTTTCACACTTCACACACACAAAATTCCACATACAGCTTTGTGAGATTTTGTGTGTTTGTGTAGTTAGAGTGAAACACTACAAAAACACACTAAATCTCAGAAAGCTGCACAAATATTATTTAATTTATATAAATAAATTTTTATATAAAGCAGCTAAATTTAAAACTTCCTAAACTTTAAATGGCTTAAAGTTGCCAAGGCAGGCAGGCAGATAGAGCTGCTCACCGATGAGCTTGATTGCAGGCAGGGAGTTGCTTGCTGATGGAATGGATTGCAGGTATTACAGCAAGCGAAGCAAGTCAGGAGTTGCAACCAGCAACTAAGGTAAGTAAGCTGGAGGGGGGGGGGGGGAAGGGATTTTTGCTAGCTAGCTAACCGCAGGCAACTCAGCTGGGATAGTCAGAGCTTGGATCGTCAGAACCATTTAAAAGGAAAAAAAATTTTTGTGCTTGGCTCAGTCAGGTGGCTCAGCTGAGCATGGGGGGTGGGGGCAGGGATTTTTGCTACCGGTTCTCCGAACTGCCCGCCGGCATCGCTACCTACTCGCCCGAGCTGGTCCGAACCGGGAGCATTTCACCCCCTGCTTCTGAGGTGGGTAAAATGACGACCTAGATTGTTGGCTGACTCTGTAAACAGCTTAGAGAGGGCTGTAAAAGCACTGTGAGCAGTATATAAGTCTAAGTGCTATTGTTATAGAATGTTAAACAAAGATGAAACTATTTTCAATAATGCTACCAAAGTTTCATAGAAATGCTCTATACAGCCTCTTTTACCTGAACAAAAATCTGAAGCAAACCTAAACATTAAGAAACCAAATCACATCGAACAAAAGTGGTTTAATAAATATTTTATTTTATCAATCAACCACTTGGAAATACTTTCCAGCGTGTAAACTTCTAAGGCTTCTTGAGGAGATTCCCACCAATGACACTGAGATATTTGTAGCTGTCAACACAAAAATTTTCCCTTATAACAAGGGAAAAGACTTCTTAAGTGCAAAAGTGCCTGTAAAGTTGCCATAATTTGCTCCCCTCCCAGATCATATTATCTCAGACGTCAGGAGCAGCAGATAAATAAACACCTACATCATTATATGATTAACTCTGGAATTCAGGATCCATCTCAGATACGTTCTGCAAAATGCTGATAAACAGTTATATAATAATTTAATCAACTAATATTTTTTCTTATTCTGGTTTGGTATGCGGTTTTTTTTCTTTATACCAGATAAAATGCAAATATGCGCAACTTATCTTACAGACTTTGAAGGATATCATGCTGTTCAATAAGTTGGAGTAATGTGTTTCTCCCCATTTCTTTTAAACATAACTCTTGTATAAGACATCATCTCTGAGAAATTATTCTCTCCCCAATGTAGATTTCCTTTGTTAAGTAACAAAAGAAAGGTATTGTTGAATTTTACCTGTAATTCTTTCAGAATTACAGTAGAAGATATTTCATTCAATTTTTAAACCTTGAGTGCATCTTAACCGGTTATTTCATTTTGCAAAAAAACAGAAGATTGCTCTTTGATAACACTTATCTCTTTAAAGCTTAAGGCATGTAAAATTATAAACTTTTTACCATATTAGTATGAAAAATGCCTAAAATTCCCAGTCTCTCTATTCCTCTGTTAAAATTTTATGTATCTGTATGACCTGCAGAAACAGAGATAACCTGCTGACATTTACTGAAAATGTTAAACTGTCATGTGATTATGCTCGTGATTGTTTGTGGCAACCCTTATTTATTGGTTTGTAAAAGAAAGGAAACAGTTGAAATATTTGACTGGATATGCCTGAGGCTTTGTATATATATGGGCTTGTTGCTGTTGAAAATCTGAAGCAGAAAATGTATTTTCAAAGTTCACAAAAACAAAATAGAAAACTTGCAGTTGGTTCTAAATTGAATGTGTGTAGCCTAAAAGTAGATTTTGAAGAGGAAAAAGTAACTTTCATAAATTAGACAGGAAAATAAAAAGCAATAAAACCAGTGGTGGGCTACTGCCAGTTCAGACCAGTTCTAGAGAACTGGTAGTTCCAACCATCAATAGGCCCCACCCACCTGCCCTATCGTGTCCTATATTTCCTTCTTTCTGGCTCAACTGATTTGTGTGGCACAGCTGATTTCTGCACCTCCACTGTTCTACTAACTGGGCTGCCTTAGAAGGTCAGCAGCTGAGCTTCGAATTTCTGTATTTTGAATGCTGTGCACAAGTGCGTTAGGCATGTGTACGCGCAAAGCGTGCACTCACAGAACCAGTTGTTAAATTGGTTGCAGCCCACCACTGAATAAAACTATTTCATAATAAATACAAAATGAAGCATGTTGTGTCCGCGGAGCTGCCGAAGGAGCGTAGAGCGTGCTGACGCAACACGATCTGATTGGTTTATTGCCGCATCCCTTCAGGCGGGAAAATTAAGGCTTACTATTGGTTGTTGTTTTTGACAGCTCAGTATGTAAGAGCTGTCAATTCTTTCTAATTCTGATTTCCTGTTCAGGAGTTGCCTTTGTTGTCAATAAACAGTTCGTGTTACAAGCCATCTCCTCATTCATGCAGACCCTTGCTGAGTTTATAATAAAGCAGACTGGGAAAACTAACACCATTCTTGGTAAATGTTGGTTAATACATTACTGTGGCCACTCAAGAGTGGAAAATTGAAGTAGAAAAGAGGTGGCTATTGGTTTGAACAGTAATATAACCTATTACTAAATTATATAAAATGATAAAGGAATAGTAGAAACAAATACCAAGAACAGATGCAGAAACTCTGCAGATAAAATCAATTGTTTTCCCAAGATAATGTACAGTTGACTTTTAAAATATTGGTCCGTGAAAAACTATAAGCTAATTAAATAAATAAGAAGGCATACCATCTCTCTTTTATTCTTAAAATTTTATACTCAATAGTTAAATAAGGGCAATGAAGGGAGATGTACTTCCATTTAATCATGTTCAAAGATACATGAAAATGACAGGACTGTACTCCCCACTTGCTTGGTGACTTGAACAGTAACATGCCTTGAAATTCCTTTGGAGTTCTAACTGGCCATTTTATGCAATTATGAAAATTCTTAATTGATCATCATAAAATGAAGTGAACACAACTGCTCTGCAGATTTGGCAATGGGAAATCACTAAACAGTCACCGTGACAAATTAGTAAGCACTTTTGCTAGCTATGTCACCTTGATTCCAAATGAATGCCAGTGCTATCTATTACATGAGATTGCTTACATGATTATACAAACATAGATTTCATCAAATGTCATATAGATCATTTTCCATTCAAATAGCTTCAGAGATTTGTCCTGGAAGGTCTTTCAAAGTTCTTGAGTAGATATGGATTATGTGAATGAACTGGTGGGAAAGAGGATATATGTTCCAATGATGGATGGATGGAAGAAGTAGCAATCTTATTAAAATAGATATTATAATGGTTTGGATTCTATGCATAATCTTGTGGAAAGTGTTTTCTGTCTTGAACTTCATTATGGTATGATAATTTTTTTTCAAATGAATATTCTTTTTCTTTGGACTTTAACATACTGGGACCAACATGAGCCATTCAATATCTTTTCTGTCATCATTTTATAAACAGGTTGGCTGATTCAATGCATACATGTTGCAAGTATTTGTTTTATTATTGCTATTCTCAAGTAAATGTCTTCAATATTTTTTCTCATAGTACTGAGGTAAATGAGTTTAAAATGTAAAGCTGCATTTGGGCAGAGGACAGCTAGATGGCCAAATGGCTAGATAGTTAGATAGCAAGATAGATAAAGGAAAGAGGAGAAGACTAGGGGGACTTTTGCACAGGTTTGCCTGGTGCACCAACTGCGACTCTACTTAGATCAGGCAGCTCTCCTCATAGTCACTCATGCCCTTGTCACCTCACGGTTGGATTATTGCAATGCGCTCTACATGGGACTACCCTTGAAAAGTGTTCGGAGACTACAGTTGGTTCAGAATGCAGCTGCGCCAGCTATTGTGGGTGCACCTAGATACACCCACATTACACCAATTCTCCGCGTGCTGCACTGACTCCCTCTCGGTCTCCAGACACAATTCAAGGTGTTGGTTATTACCTTTAAAGTCCTACATGGCTTAGGGCCAGGCTATCTTCGAGATCGCCGTCTACTGCATAGCTCCCAATGACCGGTAAGATCCCACAGAGTTGGTCTCCTCCGGGTCTCGTCAGCTAAACAATGTTGGCTGGCGGGTCCGCGGGGGAGGGCCTCCTCTGTGGCTGCCCCAGCTCTCTGGAACCAATTACCTCCTGAGGTCCGGACCGCCCCCACCCTATTGGCCTTCCAGAAAGCAGTGAAGACCTGGCTTTTCTGGCAGACCTGGGGCCGTTGATCTTGCTGCTGCAGTCTTGCGAGACCTGGCCATGAATGGAGTGTATGGGTTTTTAATGTTTTTTTAAAAACAACTTTTATGGTATATTGTTTGCATTATTTTTTGTTGTAAGCCACCCAGAATCCCTAGGAAGTTGGGCAGCATAGAAATGCGATAAATAAATAAATAAATAAATAAATAAATAAATAAATAATGAATGAATGAATGAATGAATGAATGAATGAATGAATGAATTGTTTTATCATGGACATTGAAACAATATAATAATAGTGGGAGAAATAAATTGGAAAAAAAATAGCTGTTGGTTTCCAGTTAAAGAAATGTGTAATTGCAGCCAGAATGGAAAAAAAGTAGCTTTTTTTATTCTGATAGTTGCAGATCTTTCAGTTACTTCACTGAAGGTAAAAGGGAGAGAAGAACGTTCAGAAGAGTTCTTGATTGTAACTGTTTTTGTCACTTGCTTTTAGCTAAAAGGCAGCAAAAGGTTTCAGAAAGCCCTAAAATATATAAATGGATATGTATGAGGGAGCTGATTTTTCCCCCATGCCTGTCTGAATGAGACACATCCAGGCTAAAAGATTTGAAAAGATTGGTTTGTGATTCTTCTTTGCAGCTTTTGTAATCATGCACAATAGGTCAACTGTAATTACCCTGTTTGCCTCAAATGCTCATCCGCACAAAAATAATTGATATATTTTATCGATTTCTCAGATCTTTATATTTTTCTTTTGACTTGAACATGTTTTATGAAACTTATCCCCATGACTAAACTTTTAAACTAATTTGCTTGATGATGATATTGGTGGCATATACATTTAATATACATGCATACATCTAATCATAAGTAATATTAAATATTCTCTGTCTTTTTAATTCTCCCTTCTTTACTAAAAAAAATGTCAAGCTATAATGTTCTTCGAAAATAGGATAACTGCTGAATCATTTTAAATTGCAAAGAGACAACTACTGTAACTCAATGGTGTAATATGAAATCTGAGAAAACTGCTACTGCTGTCCCTACATGAAAACAGGAGGGCAATGTGACTTTTGAGAAAGCCATGGCTGAAAAAATGTTGCCATCTTCTTGCTTGTTCCCATGTGCCATCCTCTTAAGTAAGCCTTCTGCAAGAAACTTTGATGTCTAGAAAGTAGTCTTTTGCACCATCGCTAACGCTATGTTTTAGCATGCTTGTGGTCTATTTCAGAGTTTTCAGAGTGAGAAACATTCTCTGCCCTGAGCCTTGAGAATAGCAATAGCTAACTGGTCCCTGCTAACAAAATAGGTTCAGGGCAAAAGTGATGGTGATGTCATATTGAGAAAGGGCTGAGGCACAGAAACTTTGACTAAAGTTTCAGCCACTTTTGAAACTAATCTTTTTGGAACAGAGCAGAGATAGCAATAGCAATAGCACTTAGACTTGTATACCGCTTCATAGTGCTTTACAGTTTACAGAATCAGCATATTGCTCCCAACAATATGGGCCTTCATTTTACTGACCTCGGAAGGATGGAAGGCTGAATCAACCTTGATCTTGGTGAGATGCAATCTGCCAAATTGCTGGCCGCCGGTGATCAGTAGAAGTAGCCTGCAGTACTGCACTCCAACCACTGCGCTACCACGGCTCATAGTTACACTTTAAGGCAGTATCTAATATCCAGCAGTGTGTTTTAATAGGTTTTTGAGATTCAATTTTACAATCTTCAGTTCCAGACTGTTTTCTGCAACAAAATTAGGTTAGCAGCCATCTGTTAACATGTCTTAACCAACTGCTTGTTATTGTCTTGTACTTAGTGTTTCTTTCTTTAATTTTGGTTCCAATGTTTAGATTGTACTTTATCTCCAACAGGTTAAGAGCCATTGAACTGCAGGGCAAGAAAAGTATTCCTGGGAGACTGCTTCAGTTATCTTGATTGGTTTGAATGGGCTTAGTTGGAATTTTGATTCAGAATAGCTAGAACAGAATAACTACAGAAATTTAGTATAAAACAACTATTGAAGTTGTCCAGTTCCAAAGGTTAATCCCCTTTCCTCAAATGTGTCAATCCCTACTTTGAAAATATCCTCTCACTTTTGTAAGGCACAATAGCTTTGCCAAATAATCATTATGCAACAACTCACAGTCTTTGGAATACAAAAAAACTATACCACAGAGTTCTTTTACAGCAGGGGTATCAAACTTGTGGCCCGCGAGCCGGATGAGTCACCTCCTGGCCCCACCTGGTTTAGCAAAGGGGGGGAAAGTCCCAATACATCATGTGATGATGCCATGATGCCATGAGTTTGATACCCCTGCTTTGCAGTATTACAAAATGTCAAGCCTCAGTAGCAAATCTAATAAATCATCTCTGCTGAAGCCTGTTGCTCTCTCTAAGGAAGATTCCTATGAATCATACCATATTGAAAATGCTAAATATAAAATCAGTGCATATTGAGCAAATTTGCATAAGTTATGTAGTTTAAGTTGTGTTTAAATAAGATACTTATAATGAAAGTTACATAGAAAAAATACGGGGGACATCTGCATAGCAAAAACTGTATATTGGGGTAATTTTGTAACCTACATAGAAAAAAACCTATATTTTAATAGGTATCATTGATATGAATTATTACCTTCTCACATGCAAAAAGGTGACCTACAGAGTCTTGTCACTTCATAGGTCAATGTATGTACCTGAAAGTGACATTCCAAAAAAAAAAAATCCTCATGAAAAAATAATTACAAATTTGTTTCTCTAGCTTCTAAACAGAGCAGCTGCTATGAACACCTGCAGTAGTCTGTTAGATAGTCCCCTGATACAGACTTATTATTGCATATATGTATTAAGTCAGCTAAGCATATAATTATTATTGTAATAATAATTATTAACTTTATACCAACTGTCAAGCAAGGTAGATTTTTGTACTGAAGTCCTTGTGATGGGTGGAAATTTCTGTGCACTTCAGAAATACATCATCATAGCTTTATTGTTCAACCCAAAGGCCTCTTAACAGCAGTAATTACTACAAACGGAATATACAGAATTATAGGAACACTTTAAGGCAACATTATAATAATTTACATCCAAGCAAACCATAGTTAGGAATAAAAGAACTTCACTTATTAAATGTGAATGTCATACTATTTTGTAGACAACCTTTCATTTTATAGACTTTAGTAATTAATGCATTTTCTTAACTGATATATTCATAAGTACCTCAAAATTGGAGATAATAGATATGAGTGAAATAATAGAGGTACTCTTAATATAAAATTATTTTCAGTAAGATGATTTATGGTGGCTCATATCATGATTAGGGCGATACACAGATACAGTTATTGTGACTGAATTGATTGTGGTCTATGGAATCTGAGGATGTGAGTAAGGTGGCTCCGGTATGGTCTTGATCATTTGAAGGATAATCTTCTGGCTTCTATGTGAGGCTGAAACAGGCTGCAGGACAGGTCCTCTTCAGGGTCTTCCTCAATTAAGCGTCTGGAGAATCTTGTGATTGTTGCTACTTGGATATCTGTTTTTTTAATCATGAGATACATACGTAACTACAGTGGTTGAATGAAAATACTTGCACTTCTAACTTTCACTTAAATAGAGATATTTTAATAAATGAAACAAGAAAATAATCCTCAAAATGATCTTTTGGTTACATAATCACCAGTATTTGCTAACATCTCTACTGGCAATGGAGAAACTTATTTTATTTATTTATTTTATTAAATTTATATACCGCCCTTCTCCCCGAGGGGACTCAGGGCGGTGAACAGCCATAAATAAAAAACATATATACAAAATTTAAAAACCAAATAAAACCGAATTAAACGTTGGCCCCAATATTTAAAATCCCAATTTACAATATTAAAACCCCCAAATTAAAATATTACAATTTAAAATTTCTAAATTATTTTACAACAGAGGGGGAAAAGGGAAGAATTAGGCCAGGCCCGCCTGGTGGAACAGGAAAGTTTTTAACTCACGGCGGAAGGCACGAAGATCCGGGATCCTCCGTAACTCTGGGGGGAGCTCGTTCCAGATAGTGGGTGCCCCCACAGAGAAGGCTCTCCCCCTGGGGGCCGCCAGCCGACATTGTTTGGCCGACGGCACCCGGAGGAGCCCCTCTCTATGGGAACGTACCGGTCGGTGGGAGGCTATTGGTGGTAGTAGGCGGTCCCGTAAGTACCCGGGTCCTAAGCCATGGAGCGCTTTAAAGGTGGTAACCAACACCTTGAAGCGCACCCGGAAGACCACCGGGAGCCAGTGCAGCTCGCGCAGGAGAGGAGTAACATGGGAGCACCATGTCGCTCCCATCACCACCCGCGCGGCCGCACTCTGCGCCAGTTGGAGCCTCCGGGTGCTCCTCAAGGGGAGCCCCATGTAGAGAGCATTACAATAGTCCAGGCGAGAGGTGACAAGGGCGTGAGTGACCGTGTGTAACGAGTCCCGATCCAGAAAGGGACGCAACTGGCGGATCAGGTGAACCTGATGAAAAATCCTCCCGGTCACGGCCGTCAAATGCTCCTCAAAAGACAGCCGCGAATCCAGGAGGACGCCCAAGTTGCGCACCCTCTCTGCCGGGGCCAATGATTCACCCCCGATAGTCAGCGATGGTACCAGCTGACTATATCGGACGTCGGAAACCACAGCCACTCGGTCTTGGATGGGTTGAGTCCGAGCCTGTTCCTCCCCATCCAGATCCGCACGGCCTCCAGACACCAGGACATCACTTCAAGGGCATCGTTGGGGTGGTCTGGGGTGGAGATGTACAGCTGGGTGTCATCAGCATACTGGTGATATCTCACCCCAAAACCACGGATGATCTCGCCCAGCGGCTTCACATAAATGTTGAACAGGAGGGGCGAGAGGACCGACCCCTGAGGCACCCCACATATAAGGGGTCTCGGAGTCGACCTCTGCCCCCCTGTCAACACCGACTGCGACCAGTCGGAGAGAAAGGAGGAGAACCACCGTAACACAGTGCCTCCCACCCCTAGCTCTTCCAACCGGTGCAGCATGATACCATGGTCGATGGTATCAAAAGCCGCTGAGAGATCTAACAGGACCAGGACAGAGGAACAACCCCTGTCCCGGGCCCTCCAGAGATCATCAACCAACGCGACCAATGCCGTTTCCGTGCTGTACCCGGGTCTGAAACCCGACTGGAACGGATCCAGATACGTCGTTTCATCCAGGTACCGGGGAAGCTGTTGCGCAACCACACTCTCAACAACCTTCGCCAAAAAGCGAAGGTTGGAGACCAGACGATAATTTACCAACATTGCTGGGTCCAGGGAAGGCTTCTTGAGGAGAGGCCTCACCACTAACTTCTTAAAGCCATCATAAAAGATCCTGACAATCCTTTCTAGCTCTTTATCTGAGTCAAGCAGATGCCAAAAAAAGTAAAGATGATAAACTAGTAAGGACTCATTTCTGGGATAGAAAAAGATGGAAGTCACATGGTATCAAGCCAAAAAAACATGGTAGTTGGGGTAAGATAGATCTTGGAATCCTAGTGGACAATCACTTAAATATGAGCCAAGAATGTGCTGCAGCTGCCAAAAAATATAACACCTTAACAGAGGGATAGAACCAAGACCATATGAAGTATCGATACGACTTTATAATGCTTGGTAAGACCACACTTAGAATATTACATCCAGTTTTGATTGCCATTATATAAAAAAGATGTTGCAACTCTACAAAAGGTGCAGAGAAGAGCAACAAAGATGACTGGGGTACTGGAGGCTAAAACATATGAAGAAGGATTGCAGGAATTGCGTATGTCTAGTTCAATGAAAAGAAGGACTAGGAGTGATACGATAGCAATGTATAAGGGGCAGCCACAAAGAAGAGGAGATCAACCTATTTTCCAAAGCAATGGATGGTAACTAATCAAGGATCAGAACAACCTAGAACGAAGGAGAAATTTCCTGACAGAGAGAAAATTAATCAGTGGAATAACTTCTTTCCAGAAGTTTTGGGGCTCCAACACTGGAGGTTTCTGAGATGAGATTGGACAACCATTTGTCTGACATGTATAGGGTTTCTTGCTTGAGCAGGGGATTGGACTAGAAGACCTCCAAGGTCCTTTCCAACTGTTATTCTATTATTCTCTTGAGTAGCTTGTTAGGCATAATGCCTAGTGTCATATTGTAGCAAATTTTCTTTCTTGTGCTTCTCAATATTGCTTAATAACTGTTTCAAAGGTTTGAATACTATAATATACTGATACTAATGGCACATTCACTAAATACCATATGAATACATCCCCAAAAAATCTATAATCATGAGTTTACCTGCCAATGGCTGGGTTTAATTTTTCCCCCCTAGAGGTATGTTAATAATTCATGGACTGGCACTTCATTTCTGTATCATAATGATGAGGCCATATTTTATCCTCTGTCAGATACTGGAAAGAAATTTCATACTTCATTCTCATAGCAAGGCAACAGTTGCTGGCAAATTACAACTCTTGAAGTTTTTATCTCAGTTATCAGCATAGACAGAACTGGCAAAACCTTCCCATATTGAAGAACAACAATAATGTTGTTGGAATGCCAAGCTTGACAGCAATTTCTCTTTAATTTATTTGTCAATTATTCTTAAACAGCTCATCAACATTTCTCATGTGAAACTCATTGGTTGCCTTTACAGGTTATCCACTTTAGCCTTAATAACACAAATCAGTTCTTAACTAGTTTACCATCTTTACATTTTTTGGTCTAGTGATGTGAAGTATTCATATCAACGCAGTCATCATGGTAAACAGTCTGTATTTAGCATAGAATTTCAAATGGCTGGACTACTTCAGCAAAATTTCAGTCATGGCATATTACTTAAGGCACACTGTACTCAAGTATTCAATGCAGGTTTGACTGCATTTCACTACTGAAGCAACTTACCAATGGCTGAAGTGAAAGAAAAGATGCTCAAGAATATGTCAGAGCTTCCAGTATGTCAGTACTGCCATCTGTTGGTAATTTATAACATCACAGGTCTTAATTCAAATTGGTATTCTCATAATACTCAACTGATATTATGAGAAATGTTTAATGGGTTATATATGCTGTCTGATTCCAGATGAGTACAGAGAAAAAATATTAAAAATTAGAAAAAAGTATAGGCCACAAACATGAAGAGTAAAGATGGGAACAGTAACAAAAAGTGGACAAGGCAAACAGACAAACAAACAAACAAACAATAAATAAATAAATAAATTCACAAATGCCAAAGCATGGCTTCAAATTCTTCTGACAAAGAAAAGAATTGCCTGATCTTTAAGTCTCTTTGAAACATCAGCAGGTAAAAGTCACCCATTCCAGCCAGGCAGAGACTTTGGCAGTGGTGTAGTCTATCATGTAACCAGGCCTTATGCTTTATAGGCTTTATAGATAACAATTAACACCTTGAATCAATACCTAGAAAGGGCATTATATGTATTTTTATATTAAAGTTTTAAAACTTTAAAACTAAGAACTAGTTTTCTGTTGCTAGTTCCCATGGAGATCATGAACTAGAATTGTCTCAATCTGTCACCTGTCGAATGAGATTTAAATAACTCAACACCAATTTTCTGAGGACTTCACCACCAGAAAAGCAATGAAGGCAGAATGACTGGTACACCATTAGGTCCCCTAGTTTGTCTCTACAACCAAATTTTAATACATAGGCACTCCCACCCTTCAGGAACACTGATCTTGGGAATATATAGTCTGCCCATAGATCAAAACTAGTTCCAATGGCTCCAACAAATCCAGATGAGCTAAGAAAAGGTTGATAAATCTCTACACATCAGTCTCTGAGTCATATTCTTCCACTATCCTCAAATTTCACAAACATCTTTATCCAATTCCCTTATGCACATTACTCATCCCAGCTCTCTACTCAGCACCAATCCTTGTCTTTAACTACATAATATTGAAATTCTTCAATATTTCCATCTTCCCAATCACATTATCTGGCTACCGCCTCTGATGTCATCGTACCTTCTCTCTCTCTCCCTCCCTCCCCCCTCTCTCATCTATTTTTAGATACTGCCAACTCCAAATTAATTAATTAATTAATTCATAATTTGGAATAAAAAATTGGTTTGCATTCTAATATAACCATTGAATTTCAAAAAAAATACATCATTTTATGTAGGCATGGGGAAACAACATTATTTCTAGAATATGCTTAGTAAATTTAATTTTTAAATAGTTTCTGGTGGCTTTCGCTTTTTGTTTCTTTTTTCTACCCCTTTCCCTCTTTTTCTTAGACCTTCTGGGCATTTATCTTGTTTTGTCTTTAGGTGAAATATAGTTCAATAACAAAAGCAGTGAGCAGATACCTTTTATTTCCAACAGCTTCATTAAGAACCATTCAAGATGTCAAGCAGGAGAGCTAGTCTGTGAAAAATCTAAAGCACTGCAGAGCAGGTAGTATTAAAAAAAAAGCTGACTTGACATTATTTCAGCAGTTATTAGTATTTCAGTGGGTTTATTTTTCTCTCTTTAATAGGCTTCTTGGGAGGGGGAGGGTGTTATTTACTCACAATCGAACAAACCTTATTATACAGAATTGCACAGCAATAACAACATGCACCTTGTCTTCAATTAAAGCATCTAGAAAAACATGATGCAATTTTGGAGTCCTTGGTGCTTTCTGACCTCAGAGCTACCTAGTTGGGTAATGAAATGTCTGCAAGAAAACAGCCAAGCTCAGGAAGTACCAAAGTGTTGTGACTCCGACCCCCGAGCCCATTGTATCGGAGGGAGAAGGCTTCGAAAGTGAAGGAGTTGGCCGGGCCTCCCTCTCCAGGACCCTCCTCTCTGGCAATGCTTCAGGTGGCTCCCAAAGGAGAAGAGATTGGCCAGGAGCCAGGTATCCCTGAGCAGTCGCAGTCGGACAGTGACAGAGATAAGTCTTGGCTGGATCCACGCCAGCATTGGAGAGACAAGCGCACACAACAGAAAAGGAGGCATGCCAGAGATTAAGCTGAGTCACTGGACCACACTCCACAGGGGATAAAAGGGGGTGTGGTGGCCATTCAGGCTCTGTGATGGACAAAGCTAAACAACTAGCGAGTCGCATTGTATCTCTGAAACTACGTTATCTGCCTGCCTTGGATTTAATACGGACTAGACTTGACAATTCTCTGACTTTGTGTATTTGTTTTGGTTTATCTGACGGAGGCGGAACACCTCCCTCTGTGAGTAAAGTTCTTGGCAAGCAGCTATTGGGTTGCTGCCAATCCTGTTATCAAAGGAATTTATTGTCTGCAAGTTTTATTTAACCCCTGGCTGACTGTTTGTGTGCATGTGTGAGACAGGGACAGAACACAAAGACCCTTCAGTTCAACCCTGAGCTACATATATTCTCTTTGATTGGAATGGAACAGCTTTACTAACATTCTGTCATATTCTTGCCTAACAAAACTCTTGCCTGATAAAGAAAGATAATTTACGACAAAGTAAAAAAAAAGAAAGAAAGGTTTAACCTTTCATTAGTCAAACTAAGGGGTGAAATTCAGCAGGTTCTGACAGGTTCTGGAGAACCGGTAATGAAAATTTTGAGTAGTTCGGAGAACCGTCAAATGCCACCTCTGGCTGGCCCCAGAGTGGCATGGGAATGGGGATTTTGCAATATCCTTCTCCTAGAGTGGGGAGGGAATGGAGATTTTGCAGTATCCTTCCCCTGGAGTGGGGTGGGAATGGGGATTTTGCAGTATCCTTCCCCTGTCATGCCTACCGAGCCATGCCCACCAAGCCACACCACAGTCAGCCCCACAGAACCAGTGGTAAAAAAAGATTGGATTTCACCACTGGTTTAACTGGATTCTTAGAAGAGCAGGCAGAAGTTTAGTTCTCACCAATAGACTATCTCTGATTGCATCTCTGAACTTTACCTTATATAGGTGAATAGTGTCTTTTTTTATCAGTAAGGTCAGAAATACAATGAAATTTGGACAGAACATATGCCTGGCTCCTAAATAAGTTGTAAATAGGGCAGTGTTTCTAGGAATCCTGTATATTCTGTGAAAGTAATGTATCTTTCGGCATGGAATTATAATGTCCCACCCTTTCTTGAATTCTTCCACTATCCATTACAGCAATTGCTGCTTGGAAGAGGGCTGCTCATACTGTCAAATATGCAGATTACAAAGGATGTAGTTTTAGCATCTACCTAATATGAGTATTAACAAGTTTGTAGAAAAAGTCAAAACTGGAAGATGCAAATATATTATAGGGTAATCTTCTCCCCATAATGCAAATTATAGAACAATAAAATCATTGATTTAATGGAGTGTCTGTTAAACACAAATGCCAGTTAATTTCAAGTTTATTTCATTCTATACATTTATGACATTTGCATAATCATGGGATTATATCAATTACACTAAGTGTCTGGAATAAATTTAATTTTAGCAACCCTTGCTGTTTTGGCATGATTTTCTACCAACTGGGGGGAAAAGTCCAACCCTAATTTTTGCCTAATATATCTGAAAGCCATTAATTTTAAGTTTAACTGTATTAGTAATAATATGCATCACTGAAATATTTTAATTTAGAGTGTTATCTGTTTCTAAATGCAAATGAATGAAAAAAACCAGCCTTTGATTCAAATCAGCTGTAATCACAATTTCTATAGGAACTTTCAACAGTGGCAGAAATGTGCATTTACAGAACTCTTTTTCAGCTCTTCTCTTCCTAATCTACTGTCCTCTATTCTAGAGGTGGGTTTCAGCCGGTTCTGATCAGTTCTGGAGAACCGGTAGCGGAAATTTTGAGTAGTTCCAGTAGTAAGAATTCTGACTACCCCCCTATCTATTCTCTGCCTCCCAAATCCCAGCTGATTGGGAGGAAATGGGGATTTTGCAGTAATCTTCCCCTGGGTTGGGGAGGGAATGGTGATTTTACAGTATCCTTCCCCTGGAGTGGAGTAGGAATGGAGATTTTACAGTATCCTTCCCCTGCCATACCCACCAAGCCATGCCTACCAAGCCATGCTACTCCCACCAAGCTACACCCACAGAACTGGTAGTAAACATTTTTGAAACCTATTCTCCTTTATGCAATTCAACAAGATTAGAATACAGTCTAGAACAGGGGTCTACAACCTTGGCAACTTTAAGCCTGGTGGACTTCAACTCCAGCTTTGCTGGCTGGGGAATTCTGGGAGTTGAAGTCCTCCAGGCTTAAAGTTGCCAAGTTTGGAGACCCCTGGTCTATAATACAGTCTATTTCCCTAGATGCCTGATTAAGATTTTGTCATCATAGATTCTGGCTGAACCAAGCCTATTGGGGAACTTTCTTAATTCAACTCATTTTGCTGGATAGGTTCTCTTCCAACCAGTGGTGGGATTCAAATAATTTAACAACCGGTTCTCTGCTCTAAGGATTTCTTCCAACAACCAGTTAACTAAACTGTTCAGAAAGTTAACAACCAGTTAACTTTCCCAAACTGGTACGAACTGGCTGAATCCCACCTCTGCTTCCAACCTAAGAAGACAATTTGGCATATCGTGGTCTTATTTTTGTCAGAACTACCTGCTTTGGGAGGTAGTTTTTTTTTTTATAATCTGGTTTATCTGGTTTATCTAAAAAAAAGGGGAAAAAAAGGATTTGGGATCTAAATATCGAAAATGATAGAATCAAAGTTTCCAATCCCTTTTATACCGTAATTGCTTCTGGTCCCTGAGCTGACCTTAGATATTTCTTTAACATTTTATATGCTCCACAACAGCTAGTAGCTGTATGAGCTCTGATACAAAAGTTAAATTATTTATCTTCACATTCAGAGGCAGACTCTGTCTTATGTGCTATTGTAATAACCATTGTATACCAATGATAATCAAACTTAATAATTCCATTTGTTAATAACTGTAACTGACATTATGGCCAAGAGCTTGTTACTCTTCCCTTAGGTCACTACTCTTCAGAAACATCTAAGAAGGTTGCAGAATTCTTATCAACAGGTAAAATTGCTAGAAAACGTATAGTTCCTCCCTCATGCTGCCTGATAATTGTCTTATGACATTCTTGCAAGTTTTTTAAAAAAAATATAGTTATACAATAAACAGACGCAAACTCAACATTAGAACACATGGTTGAAGTTGCCAAGAAATAATGAAAATCCAAAATTAAGAATTAAATTAAATTAAGAAAAATAAGTAATTGTTATGGTTTTGACACCTTAATTACAAAAATCTTCTGTTTCCCCAAACTGTGTTTCCAGGTTTTTGCTATTCTTAAAGCATTTAAGGCACAAAAATATTACCTCTTAAAATCTATTAGCTTGTCCCCACATGCAAAGCATCTGATTTTAATTCATATCCTACATTGATATCAGTTCACTGGTAAAGTTGCCAGGTGTCCACTATTTGAGCGGACAGTCCGCTTTTTTCACATTATGTTCACTATTTTTTTTCACAAAATAGTGGACATTTTTTTTATTCAAAAGCTTTATGATGAAATGGTACGTAATCTAAAGCTGTACAGTCTAAGAGAATAAGGATAGGAGAATCACGTTTTGTCTTTCTTTTCATGTTAGAATGAGACAAAGATCGAATATCCATTGAACTTGATTCTCCAAAAAAATTATTAATCATACTCAATTGTTTCCCAAGACATTTAATAAAAGTATATAAAATTGTTTTAATCTAATTGATTGCAATAATCCTCCAACTTTAGAAGAAATGACGAACATCTGGTTATTATCACCATGGCGAGAAGAACTTCCACCCAACACTCTCTTCGATGAAATTTTTGCCTTAGAAGAAGTTTATGTTCATCTGCAGGGCGATTCATCCCTTGATAAGTGGATGTACTTTTTCAAGAAAGAGCCAGCTCCGAGTTTACTGAAACTGTTCCAGTATTGTGCATCAATTCCGGTATCAAATGCAAATGTTGAATGAATTTTCAGCATCATGGGAAATTTGTGGACTGACGAATGTAACCGACTGCTTGTACCATCAGTTCGAAGTGAACTTTGTATATTTTTTAATATTTCTCAACATTGTACTGAAATTAAAGAATTATTCCTTAAACACAAAGAATTGATCAAAGCTGTGCAGTCAAATAAAAAATACACACGACAGCAAAGTAAAATGTAATTTAATATTTTACATATTATTATAATATATTTGATGTTTTGAATTTTAAGTAAAGTTTTGAAGTGATTATTTTAATACGAGTTAAAATGTTTGTAAGAAATATATAATTTAATTGTAATTTTTTTTATTTTTTTACTACTTAACCTCCCCCCCCCACTTGTCCGCTATTTTTTGGAAGCAGACCTGGCAACCCTATTCACTGGCCATGCTTATGCACCTCAAGAAGTAAAGCAATACACAGTGCAGATAGGAGCACATGGTGTGCTCTGTGTGTGTGCGTGTGCATGTGTGAGGGAGGGAGGGAGGGAGGGAGGGAGAGGGAGAGGGATAGAGAGAGAGAGGAAGGGAGGGGGAGAGAGGGAGGAGGGGGGGGAGAATATAGAGGAGCCCAGGTAGTGCAGTGGTTAGAATGCAGTATTGCAGGCTGCCAGAGTTCGATCCTGACCTGCTCAAGGTTGACTCAGTCTTCCACCCTTCCAAGGTTGGTAAAATGAGGGCCGAGTGTTGGGGCCAATATGCTGACTCTGTAAACTGCTTAGAGAGAGCCGTAAAGCACTATGGAACAGTATATAAGTCTAAGTGCTATTGCTATTGCTATTGCTATATGTTCAAAGTTTGTCCTCTTGTTATGAATGTGTGATATAGGCAATTGGAAGTGGGATGTCCCTGTGCTCATTATCTTGATTTTTCTGACACATTCCCCTATTAACACATAAACAATTTCTGGGTTCAAGATTATAGTCATTAGCAATCTCCAAAAACTTGACATATGTAATATAACTTTATGCAAATTACAGTAAATTCAAAGTTTACAATCTTTGTTTGTACCACAACACTAAAAAATCAGTTGCTTAGTTTCAATGGCTATTTACAACAACTCTAAAAGTAGTTATAATAATTTTACTTTTATAAAGGTTAATGGTTGACAATGCAAACCCAAATGATAGAAGAAGAAAAATATTCATTCTTCCATTTCACACACAATGCTTCTAGTTAATCATCCCTTAGAATTTTTGAAAACCAATTTACATTGAAAGGAACATCTGGCATTACAGTTTAATGATGTCAGTGGGATTAAGAGTGAGAAGGACAGGTACAATTTTATATTAGTACAAATCTGTCAAAATAAAAAATTAGTAAGTTTAATTCTATAAATCAATTGATGTGGAAAGACCATTGAACATAAATCACAGTGATTCCAGTTGTTGATAATCTTGATCTTGGTACATGAAAAATTAAACAAAAATTTCCATGAGCATCTGGGTGGCTAATTTTTCCAAAGAAGCACATTCAGAAAGCCAAGTATAGGTGTGCCTAGTCAGAAATAAACTTTGAGTGTAAGTCTGGTAGGTAGCTTAATCTTTTATAGTCCAGAATCCATTTATTTGTTTTTAGAAAAGTTTCTAAGCAAAACTGTCTCCCTCAGGAAATGAGGCAATGGGATGTGAAAGAAAAGTTGTCCAGTCCTGAAAATTGGAGTTAGGTGACAGTACAGAGGTTGTAAACAAACAACCTCTATGCTGTCTTAGTTAGTTGACTTAACAAACACTTAATTTTTATGCCAACATAGAGACTTTTGTTAATGCAGTTAGCACATTGCAAAGCAAGGCAAAATAAGAAAGGACAACAAAGATGCACAGATACTTGTTCTTCATTTTTTAAAAAAATATTATAAATAAGCTATGCATGAGATCTTTGTATTTTTCTGCTTCTGTTATATATTCCTCTTGTAAAACTTGTTTATTGTAATAATGTAATATTACAGAAATAAGAATGTAAAGGGATCAAAAGAGCCTTGGATAGTACAGTGGTCTAAAGCCCTGTTATTAACATCAGCTGCCTGCAATTATTGCAGGTTCGAATCTCACCAAGGCTCAAGGTTGACTCAGCCTTCCATCCTTTCTAAGGTAGGTGAAATGAGGACCCAGATTGTGGGGGCAATAAGCTGACTTTGTATAAAAATATACAAAAGTATGAAGGCTATTGCTTAGCGCATTGTAAGCCGCCCTGAGTCTCTGGAGAAGGGCGGCATATAAATCAATTTTTTTAAAAAAAGTGCTTGCTTGCTTGCATGCATGCATGCTTTATCCTGCCCTTCCTGGACCTCATGTTACAAAACCAGAGGAATTATGGACTGAACTTGAATAAACTGTTAAAGATTAATGTGAAAAAAGGTTCCCAAAAACAGAGAAACAGAAGAAGGCAACTGCATGTGAGAACAAACTGGAAATTACCAAGTAAAGATAATTAAACTTTGCCAGAGACTGACATTGGCCAACAGATTGGAAGAGGTCAATCTACATTGTTATAGAAAAAGAAAAGAGAAGAAAGGAGAGGGAGGGAGGAGGGAGAGAGGGAGAGAGAGAGAAACTGAGAGGGAGGGAAGGAGGGAAGGAATGAGAGAAATAGATTTAACAATAAGAAAACTTTGAATTTAGTGTCACATACCAGAAAAATAATGCTTAGACTTATCCAGTATAATTAGAGCCCTACATAGGAAAAGGTATGCCAGATGTTCAAACTGGCTTTGGAAAAGTCCAAGGAACATATTGCTGTTGTGTGATGGATAAGTGAGAAAGCCATAGAATACCAAAAAGAAATCAGTATGCACTTCATTGATCATAGAAAGGCCTTTGATTGTGTTGATCTTGTCAAGCTGTGGAATTGCTCAGAAAAATGAGAATCACAGAACAATTCCAGGATGGCAAAGGAGTATGGCAAGGCTGCAAACTCTCCCTTTATTTATTCAACCTGTTTGCTGAATATATATGAAAGGAAGCTGGATTGGAAGAAGATGACTATGGTTTTAAAACTGGAAGAAGAAACATTAATAATTTTCACTATGCTGATGACACTAGTCTGACAACCAAAACTGCAAAGAATCTGCAAGAATGAAAGACATGGAGCACAGTGAAAAAAAATGGGACAAAACAACATATAAATAAAACCAAACTGATGATATCAGGTAGAGGACTGGTAATCCCTGTGATATTTTACAAGTGTGTGAAAAGCAAGACAGAAAGAGTACTGATGCTTTGCTGTTGAAGAAGACTCCTGGGAACATCATGGACAGCCAAGCAAACAGTTAAACATCAAACAAATAAGCCCAGAATCCTCACTTGAGACATAAAAGATCAGGTTCAAACTATTTTACTTCGGACACATCAGGCGAAGATCTGGAAAGGTGGAAGGAAAGAGAAAAAGAGGTTGATCCGCAGCAAGGTGAGTGGACTCAATGATTATTGGTGGTAAGTGTATCATTTGAAGACTTGAAAGATCAGTCTGGGCAGCGTGGTGGTGGTGGTTGGACTAGATGACCTACAAAATCATCTCTGTTATTCTATATCTACCAGTTAAAGAAAAATTGTTATGGAGAAAATCTAGGGGGTCACTAAGAGTCAACAGTAACTTGAAGGCACATACATTTAATTGATGAAATGTGCAGCAGACTAAGTACTGTAAAGTGCTAGCACTTAGCTGCCAGCTGCCTGCAATTAGTGCGAGTTCAAATCTCACCAGGCTCAAGGTTGACTCAGCCTTACATCCTTTCGAGATAGGTAAATTGAGGACCCAGATTGTGGGGGCAATAAACCAGCTTTGTATAGAACAACACCGCTTAGGGGAGAACGAAAGCCCTAATAAGCAGGTATATACATAAAAGTATGCAGGCTATTGCTATAATGAATTGTAAGCCGCCCTGAGTCTACAGAGAAGGGTGGCATATAAATTGGACAAACAAACAAACAAACAAACAAATAAATAAACAATGTGACATCATATATGGCTATTGTATAGTATTCTTTTTTTTATTAAAAAAGTTTTAAAAGTTTTACATACATTTTCTCCCCCCTCCCCAACCACCCCCCCGACTTCCCAGAGCAAATATAAGATAAAATACAGCTCAAATTCTCTAAATTAAACTCCATTTCACACTTATCATAATCATAATCATTAAACAAGTAGATAAAAGGAAAGCAAGTCTTCTTTCTTCTTATTCCATCTAATTCAACAGAATTAATCTCCATTTAAATTACAGCAGTTAATAAAACAATTGAGTATTACCTAATCAAACCTATCATTACTCAATATAGCTAATTAATACTTAACAAATTATTAAGTCTATACAATTTAACAAGATATTTTATAACTTCTTTCATTTAAAACAAAGAAAAAAAACCCAACAACAACAACAACAAAAAAGAAAATCTTCCGTCCTCCATTTTTAAACCATCAAGGTCCAGTTATAGTTAAAACACTTAATAAAAAAAAATAATAAATTTTTTAATTAAAAAAATATATAAAAATCAAACCTCTTATTAATTTATCAATACAGATAAAACGTCATTTAATAACTATATCAAACATTTAAGTTCTTCATACTAGATTAAACCAGTTGCTAATCTTCTTGTCTTCACATCTTCCAACAGCATATAGAATATCTTCATTTACGTCTACCCACCTAAATAAAAAATTGCTTCTTTATAAAAAAAAAAAAACCCGAGTGACTTTATAATTATATTTGAAATAGTATCCATCAAATCCAGTCAAAAATTAGATTAGTAAATTCATCAGACGTATTAGGGAAACCACCAGATCACCTGCAATTGCTCTAGGTCCATAGTCCTTTTGCCTTATATTTATTACCATCAAACAGGAAACTCCAATTTACTATATTCAATAAAACTTCTGCGATTACAGTTAGATCCAGATTTATTACAGTCCTTAATAAAATATTCCAAATCATTCAAGTCAGGACATATTTCACAGCCCAACACACCAGCATTGCTGTGATCTGTTTATTCTTCTCAAAATATTCCAATACAACTGTAGATTGCCTCCTCATCGTTGCTCATCACTTAGTTAACTGGCATTAAACTGCTGTCTGCTTTTTTTTTCCCCCAAAAATTCAAAATCTTTAAACAGTTAAACAATACTTTTTAAGGACCATCATCTCATCAAGCAGGGTTATTTTCCATTTTTCCAGTCTTTCTTCTTTTCCTTTTTACGAACTTTCTTCTTAACTTTGATCCCTCTGCCTTTTTTAACTCCAGTAAAATTTTGCGATTTTTGGGATTGCATATTATAAAATTTTTGCAGAAATGTAGCTTCTTCTGAAAACAGCTCTTTAAATGCAGATTGAGTTTTATAAAAAAAAATTCGTGTAACCAAAATTTCATCAGCTTCCAAAATTTCTTGCTCCTTATCCTGCTCAGCATTCATCTTTCTCTCCTCTGTAAAATCTGCTATGATCTGTTGTTGTTTTTTTACATCTCCCAACTCTTCATTCAATCCCCCATTGCTAGATTGCAACTCAGTATTTCCATGTATTTCATTGTTTCCAGCTTGAGAAGCTTGAAATATAGTATCAATTCTTTTCAATAAAGCAGAGGTAATTGAACTCAAAGCTTCCTCAAAATCAGACCATTGAGGGTTAATTAACCCTCCTTTGCTTTCTTTGCTTTCAAAAAGACCAGCCATCTTGCCCCCCTTCTTCCTTCCCTTCCAGAAGGACAGGGGGAAAAAAGGGGGGGAAAAAAAGTTTCAAGAAGAAAAAAGAAAAAAAAGACCCTTTACAATTTGTAATTTGTATTGCTGCTTGAATTATTATTATTACATCCTTTTTTATTTTATCCACTTTTCAAAAAGGAGTTTTACGTTTCAAACAGGGGCTTATCAATAATTACTTTTAACTTTCACTTCTTCACGCCCCGTTGAAACTCAAACACCATCTTGCTTTCACTTTCCACTTAGGGAAAATCTTTTAAAGAAAGTAAATCCTTGGAGTTTTGTATAGGAATATTGTATAGTATTCTTGACCCTTTGAGGTAAGTGGGGCTGAGAGAAAATAACAGGGCAAAACACAATAGACTTGAACTTGTCTCTCCCTAATTCTAGAACACTTTAGTGCACATTACCCGAATTGTATTGAAGATCCATTTTTATGGCTTCTCTGCTTCATTCCAAATATTCCTTGAACCAATAGAAATGTATAAAAAGTTAAACATAGAGTCCCTGCTTTAGATGCCCAGAATGACATAGGTAAAATTCCTTGTCACTGCATCATAACCCTTTCAAGATCCCCCACAAAGAGGAGCACTCATTTTAGTGAGTTGCAATGCCTTAAAGCTAATGCTGTTGGAAAGAGATTTAATAATATATTTTTATGCTGAAGGCTGCTGTATTAAGTCACATTTGCTATTGAGCTGCTCATGTTTTATTCTTCTGTTGTGGCCAAACCTGGCTCACCTAAAGCAACTAAATCACTTTAAAGATACAAAATAAATGTATTAGCATGCAAACAACAAACAGTATACACCAACTCCCATCAAAGCATTGGCAGCTTGCTAAGCAGCCCTGAGCAAAAGCAGACCATTGCTTATATAACTTTGTCCTACTATATTTCAAAGACAAGACAAAGGCAGACACAGTGTAAATTACAGCATGACATTGGAATGTTTTGATAAACCCATATGGGTGACCTTCTTATTATTTATTCCTTCCTCTTAGGTCAGCATGACAGCTATCTGTGAGATATGCTCAGTGAATATAAACAATTTGGTTTACTGGGCCACTGAACCTGTCTGGTTCCTTTCCCTTTCACCATTCAGGGTCACTTCAGCTTCTGTGAATGTTTTCTCTTCAAACAGTTCACATCTATGGGGGACATTTCATAGGTTTCATAGTGAATGTAGCTCATGTGTGTTTATATGGAAGGATACTTTTTACAACACACTCCTCTATTCTACCTGCCACAAAGTCCTCATACTTCTATTTCTCATCTGCTATGCTAGATGGTAAGAAATGAGAGCTCTTTGCTTTCTATTTTCAGACAACTTAGTAAAGAACTCTAATAGTTTCAGATTATAATCACCAATCTTTCTTAGTTATTTGTCTTTCTTGTATACTGTACTCATGCCTTTTAGGGTCTTAGGCCATAAATCAATAAAATAAGAAAGAACCTGTTTTTCACAGAAGATGATGGACAATTTGTGTGAAATATTAAGAAGCAAATTCAGCATCAAGACAAAAATAACTGAGGAAAAAGGCCCAAATCACCTCCATTTGAATAAACAAATGCGTAGTGGGTTTGCCAAAAGAGCTAATGAGGAATGTTTCTCCTATACCTGAATGCCATCCTGTGCATGGGTATGCGCTTAGCCTACACTATTGTGACTAAAATTAGCAGTTACTACAGGTACTAGGTTACACTGGTATTTAATGCAGTATCACACTGGTGAGGTGTGTGAAAAAGATGGAGAACATTCTTACAGTGACCATCAAAGGACATCAAAAAGTGAAACTAAATTCCTTATAGTGTACAGAGGATAGTTGCAAGACTAGTCTTGGAACAGGGAACAATGTTCTTTGTAGTATGTCTAGTGCTTCAATCTTCATGTATCCAGGAGAACTTATAACAGCCAAAATATGTACATGGTTGGACATATATATTCTGCCTCAATATTATTGATGATCCTCCTCCTCCTGCTGCTCTTCCTCCTCCTGCCATATCTGTCATCAGACATTGGTGATCATGTTGGTGATCCTGTTTTTATCAACAGCCACACGAAAAAGTGCTGCTGAGTTTTGTCCAAACCAGTCCCTTAGTGATATCCATACAATTTTGCTGCTTTCATGCAAATGATAGAAGAATCATGCTGCAGCTCTGCCTCTTTTAGGCATGCATGTGAGATTGCAATGGACATAGAAAAGAGGCAGCTGTTTATGTCATAATACTGTTTTCACTAAAGTGAACGTCCATATCCCCCACCCTTGTACACACTGATGCTTCAGTTTTTCAGTTTGATTGTGGACATTTTCCACAATCAAGGGAACAAAAATATGACTGGGTGAGGGATGGGAGGGAGAATCTGGGACTCAAGACCAGGCTAGGCATATGTAAGATATATTTATTTATGCTTATTTCATACATCTACATATTGCCTGTCTTCTACACAGTTCTAGACAGTGGGAAGATTTTGAAACTAGAAATTCAGAATCTTAAGGCCTTAAAGTCTGCATTTACAAAATTCTTTCATTTCTTAATACTGATGGGTGAAAGGCCTCTCTGTCTGTTAATAGAAGCCTTTCTTAATAAAATTGCATTTCTTATTATAACCTTTCTTAACAAGGCAGTATTTGTATATTGGGTTATTGTGTTTCTGTTAAGCTTAGATGCTTATCAACATACTTCTAATCTTTTTTGCTACTACTTTGATGTCTTTATTGTCTTAGCAGTATATTGAGAGACAGTTAAGGCACCAGGCTAGAAACTGTGAAACTGTGAGTTCTAGTCTCAACTTGGATAGATTCTTTCAACCTCAGGAAGGAAAACAATGGAAAATCACTTCTGAAATCTTGCTAAGAAAACTGCAGAGACCATCCAGACAGTCACTAGGAGTCCACACTGACTCAAAGGCCACACATAGGTAGCAGGGATATAGCAATATAGCCCAGGGGTCTGCATCCTTAAACACTCAAAGAGACATTTGGATCCATTTCCCATGGAAAAGAAAATACCGGGAGCCACAAAGCCCTTCCCATGACTGACTATTGCTTGAGTGGCCACAAAACTAGCATATGTAGTTGAATTAAACGTTCTGTTTTCTTCTGAAACTTTTCTTTTCTTGGATTTATCCATGGTTGGCTTATCGGGGGTTGAAAAGCTCAATAAATCGCATGCGGGCGGATGTTGCACATTGGTGGTTGTGATGCATATTTTGAATGACAGGGAGCTGCAGCAGAGGAGTGAAAGAGCCAAATGCGGCTCCAGAGCCACAGGTTGCTGACTCCTGGTATAGCCAAATCTATTAACATCCAGAACAATGGTAATTTGTGATTATTCCTACACAGTGTATTTCATTTTCTCTTTCTCGCTCTATAAAATGTATTAATTCCACCCCTCTGAAAAAATGTTTTAAAGAGAGACTTTAGTAGAAGAGTGGACAACTATGGTTCCTTTGAAACTTCAACTCCCCTTGCTGGCTTAATAATTTTGAGAGTTGAATCCTAAAGGGGCCATAGTTGCCTGCCCCTGGTTTAGCAGAACGGTTAAGATGCTCGACTAGAAACTGGGACACTTTAGACATGAAAGCCAGCTGGGTAATTTTGGGCTAGTCACTCTTTGTCAGCTCAACCATTCCATAGGTACTTTTTGTAGGGAAAAGAGGAGATAGCAGCGCTATTTACCTGACCTTACTGTATAAAATGAAAGCATGATATATATCTAATATTAAATTACTTCTTTTTGGATTTTAATGCAGCCTAAGGGATGCAGTGACTCAGTGGCAAGTCTCAGTGAGCTTGTTGATCGAAAGGTCGGCAGTTCAGCGGTTCATTACTTGTCCCAGCTTCTGCCAATCTAGCAGTTCGAGAGCACGTAAAAAATGCAAGTAAAAAAATAATGGAGCACCTTTGGTGGGAAAGTAACAGTGTTTCGTGCACCTTTGGCATTTAGTCATGCTGGCCACATGACCATGGAGACATTTTTGGATAGCACTGGCTCTTCGGCTTTGAAATGGAGATGAGCACCGCCCCCTAGAGTTGGGAACGACTAGCACATATGTGCGAGGGGAACTTTTACCTTTACCTTTTTATTAAAAAATTGAGGTGGGATCAATGACAATTTTTCCAGAAAAAAAACCCAGGAGGCAGAAATCCAGTAGCAAAATCCTCTAACAATATAATCTTGTTTGAACTATTCCACTAAGTGTTTAGAATGGAACCTTCAATTAGTGTGTGTGTGTGGTAGTGGTGGGAAACTATTGAGAAACTATGGAGCTTGATTAAGCTCATTGCCTTGTCTAAAATTTGTAGGGAATGGCACCCCATGTATCTCTCTAAGTGATTAGCAGAGCAGAACCTGTGTTTTTGTACTCTGATGAAAAGCAGTTGTTTTTTATGAGTCACATCTCATCTATCATCTACAATGACACTGAAAATTTGCAAACAGTCTCTTGATTGTGCATGCCATTGAATTTCTGTTAGAAGTTGGATGGCATAATGATGGTACTAAGAGTAATTTAGGAAACAGCTGTTTCCTAAAGTTTAGCACCTGTACATAATTTGATTGGAATTATTTTGAAAGGCAATGCAACACAATATGGTATCCACCACAGTTCAGTAACCTCAAGTTATCTTAATTCAGTATAGATTTTTCAGTGCTGTCCCAAATTTCTTTACTGGCTTTTTTTGTAGGTATCATTATGATTTGCATAATTTGTTCTGATGTTCCGATTTTGTTCTCCTGTAAATTAAACAGATCTAACAAACCAGTAAAATATATTTGCTAAGAAATACTTCCAAAGTGAATTCTGCCTGAAAATTAAAGCAGTTCTCTTAAGGAAAAATATGCTATACCAATCTGAATTACTATTAACAAATGAGTTGATTGGTGGAAGAGTATAGGAAATTTTACTGCCAATCTCACTGTAGCCTCAAACAATATGCTACAATTCTCTTAGCCTCTATCCCTCTATTACAATAGGAATGTAGATAATAAGATGACCTTGTCAGAGATACCCAAGCTCCATTATTAAAAGAATATCTTAATAATATTAAAAGAATATTAAATATTATTAAAATAATATCTTAAATTCATAAGAAACAGAAAACATGCAAAAGAGACTCAGACAGACATCTCCATATTCACATGAGTACAAATAGTAGGAAGAGTTACAGCACAATCCAATTTATAAGATTCTGTTGTTATAACCACTACCCTGTTTCCCCCAAAATAAGACATCCCCTGATAATAAGCTCAATCGGGCTTTTGAGCACATGGCAATAAGGCCAAGCGCTTATTTCAGGGTTAAAAAAAAATATAAGACAGGGTCTTTTTTGGGGGGAGGGGAACATGGTACAATAGAAATAGTTTTAGTCTTTCTTTGGAGTTGATACCTGAGCTGGATTTCCTAGTGGGGCTGACATTGGAATTAATAACATTACTTTGAATAATTAAGACTAGAAATATGAAGGTTAATATATAGCACCCAAATAAGCATTGTGCCAGTCAACAGTCAGGAAACTGTATACCATTTCAGACAATGGTTGTCCAATCTCTTCTTAAAAACTTCCAGTGTTGGAACACCCACAACTTCTGAAGGCAAGTTGTTCCACTGATTAATTGTTCTAACTGTCAGGAAATTTCTCCTCAGTTCTAGGTTGCTTTTCTCCTTAATTAGTTTCCATCCATTTTTTCACCATTGAATTTCATTTTAAATATATTTAGCAATCTATTTTATCTCTGTATGTCCCGGAAATCACTTTGATATCCTGTACTATTCTATCACGTATAGAATATAGGATATTTGATAAATAAATAAATATATAAAATGTAGGATATAAATCAAGTGAATAGTAATAGTAAATGATCATTAATAATATAAATAAATGTTTGCATATGATCTAGATTTATTTATAAATTTAAGGATTGGATTAATTCTATTTTGAGAACATTAAACAGATCTTTCTTCCCTTCGTTACTTAATTAGTTTTTTTCTGTCCTTTTCATATTTTTGCTATACTTAGTTTACTTTAATTGTTACAATATATGTAACACATTTTTTCTCTCATTGCAAAACTACTACTATATTGTTTTTTCATTGGCATTGGGGCTGTTTATATTTCATCTTTGTTAGTTAAACTTAGTTAGGTGTCTTCAAATTAGATTTGACCATTTGTGATTATTTGGACAAATAACTGCCATTGAAAACCATCCCTAGTGATAAAATGCAATTATTCCAAGAGCAGCTGTGTAATCCCTTTGATTGGAAACATCAGTTGGATCCATTTTCTTCTTCTATTCTTATATTTACCTCTTCATTACCAAGCATATTTTTTTCAACTTTGTCGCCTGTCTGCATCAAAACCCAAATTATGTGAATTTGACTTTTTGATAACTGTCTCAAGGAAGCAGTCACTGTTTATTTACCTGAGATTTATTGACTGGTTCTTCTTACAGTTATGGTAGTCTTAATATCTATCTCTATATTAATAATTTGAAGTCATGTATATTCTGCCTTTAACATACTTTCCCAATGCCAAGTTTTCAAACTGTAGAGTCTGACTGGAAAGGCCATAACTTTCACTGCAGATAGTCCTCGATTCACGACTTCAATTGAAAAACAATTTTTTGGTTGCTAAGTGAGACAGTTGTTAAATGAGTTTGCCTCATTTTATGACCTTTCTTGCTACAGTTAAGTGAATCATTGCAGTTATTAAGTTAGTAACATAGTTGTTAAGTGAATGTGGCTTCCCCATTGACTTTGCTTGTCAGAAGGTCGTAAAAGGGTATCACATGACCACAGGACACTGCAGCCGTCAGAAATGTGAGTCAGTTGCCAAGCATCCGAATTTTGATCACACAGCCCTGAGGATGCTGCAATGGTTGTAAGTGTGAAAAATGGTCATAAGCCACTTTTTCCAGTGCTGTTATGACTTCAAACGGTCACTAAACGAACTGTTATAAATCGAGGACTACCTGTATTTTAATTTTTATTTTTATAGAAATATCTTTATCTTTTCATGATCTTGTATAAATTTATCGTTGTCTATTTTTCTAGAAGTAATCTCCTATTTATTTATCTGGGACAATATCGATTCTTGAACCCCAAAAAACAAAATTATCTACAACTTTCCTCTTTGCCCTTAACTGTAAGTTCACTAAATGTATGTTCTGTTGACATTACTTCTGCCTTTTTTATATTTAACATTAACCTAGATTTTTCACTCTAGTTATTTTCAGAATGACATCAATGTGAGTTTCTGTGCCTTCAGCTATCAATGGAGTTGTCACAGGGATTCCTGTTAAGTTCACAGGATTTGATACAAAGCAGAGAGTAAAACTCCTCTTGTGAGTTTTCTCCTTTTATTAAAACATCAATCAGCATTGCTTTCAGCTTTCCCAGCCATTACTGGCAAGCGTTATTTAAAGGTAGTTAAGTACACCCTCTGCTTATTTGATAACTGTCTACTGTTTGAATTTTAAAGCACAATGTGAAAGAATTTTTTTTTTGTCAACTAGCAGACTAAGTATTTTCTACTTGTATACTCTACATAAAAACTCCCTTTTTATGATCCTGTATTCCCTTGATTCGGGGTAGAGTCGAGGCAACTATATTTCCCAACCCAATTCTCTTCTTCCTTGCTCTCAGATTCAGCTTCAGAATTTGTTTGTACCTAATACCAGAGAAGATGCATCATCTGCAATTAATCTCTTTCTTCCTCACTCTTATAGAAGTTAATCAACTTCTCCATGAACTTCCAGATCATTTTTAAAATGATCTTTTCACAGCAAGGAGATTGCTTTTTTTTTTAACATATCACAATTCAAATGAGAACAAAATTGTTACTTCTAGAGATTATTGGGGTAGAAAGACAACATTCAAAATCAAAATTTATATGAATTTCAGTAGAGGAGCTGCTTCTTCTTCTTCTTCTTCTTCTTCTTCTTCTTCTTCTTCTTCTTCT
>WNWU01000002.1:39777568-39791734 GCA_012654045.1 Ptyas mucosa
CTGGTGTTCTCGGCTTCGTGCTTCCAGGAGCAATGTGTGATCGCAGAAGCACAAAGCCGAGAACACCGGCCTGAAGATGACAAATGAGACTTCGTCGAAACGTTGCCAAGACACTTCCAATTTTACGCGGGAGAAAACCCGAATAACCAAAGACCTACATACAAATACCCGCGAAAACCTCAGAAAACATACATACATATATATATATATATATATATATATATATACACACACACATACATATACACACACACACACACACACATACATACATACACACACTCACTGATTGCATGAGAGGTAGGAAGAGAGTTTATAAGATTACAGAAACTGAAAGCACAAAATATATCTATATTTTGCAAAAATGCAAAACACTTCAGGAGTGGGTTTTAAAATTTTTTACTATCGATTCTGTTGGCGTGGCATATTTTGTGGGCGTGGCTTGATTGTCATGTGACAATTATTTAGGATTTAGCAGAGGTACTGGTTTACCAGGCTTTCGTCACCGGTACTGGCTTGGGAGAACCGGACCGAACCGGGAGGAAACTGGGAGAAACATTTGTTTATATAACATAAGAATTAAATGTACAGCTTATGAAGTTTTGTATTTCTTTGGAAGTCCTCTTCACCTCCTAAAAAAAAACCAAATTAAATTTCAATGGAGATAAAAGATTTGATTCACATATTATTAATTTTATTTTAACATCTTAGTTTTAAAAAGGAATATATTTGCTGTGCTTTCTGTCAATAGCAAGTTGTATGCCTTTTTCCACTCCATTTTCTTTATTTCTACTAGCTACAGGTATTTATCTATTTAATTTTTACATTGTATGACTCTCAGCCATTCACGATCAAACTGTCAAATCCAGTTATTGAGCACTTAAAGATAAAAGAGATCTTAGAGTATTATTTTTAAAATAGAATTTGTAAACAGATGCTTTTCAAAGGATTCCAAATAGTTTTAGGCTTATAATGTGATATGAAAGCTGACTAAATGTAATTTTAGGATTAAAAGGATGACAAACAAAATCTAACTGAGATTCTTTCGTTTCTCTTTAAAAGAAAACAAGGCAATTGATCACTGCTTGTTCTTGTCATTTTAAACTACGTTACAGCTGCAGCAAGTTATTCTAAAAATAGAGTGCTGTTGACATTTTTACTTGCTTGAAAATGTATCTTCAGTGTGAAATAGTCAAAGGTGCATCTTAAATGTCTAGTCTTCTAGTTTTGCTTTCAAAACTAGTATTGATATTTCTAAGTCTAGGAGAAAGGATTTGAAGCAGAAACGAGACACAAAATACCAAACATATAAACTTAATTTCCAATTCAGTGCTTTCACTTTCAGGTAAATGCTACTGTAGGAGCTGGGTCAGTTCCAGAAATTACTACATTAAAAATAATGGGCAAAGCTTCTGTACCCTTTTGAATTGTATCAGTGGGGGAAAAAATTGGTCAAAGCTACCCTTCATTGTGAAGACCTGGCTTTTCCGGCAGGGCTGGGACTGTTGATCTCGCTGTTCAATCTTGCGAGATCCGGCCATGGATGGTGTTCATGTGTTTTTAATGTTTTTAAAATGCTTTTATAATGTTTTTTTTAAAAAAATTATGTTCACTGTTTGTATTATTTCTGTTGTAAGCCGCCCAGAGTCCCTTGGGAGTTGGGTGGCATAGAAATATGATAAATTAAACTAAATTAAATTAAATTAAATTAAATTAAATTAAATTATGCTCCTATGGTCTATCTGGGAAAAAAGAAATGGGGGGGGGGGAACAGGGAAGGGAAAGAAAGGAAAATGTATGTAACAATATATTAGATTGGATTAGATGACCTATAAGGTCCCTTCCAACTCTGTTAATCTGTTAATATACATACTTGTTTTATTGTAAAACAGGAAAAAAATCATCTACTCTAAGCATGAACTTCCAATACCGTATTTTTTGGAGTATAAGATTTATCTTTTTTCCCCAAAAAAGAGGGTGAAAATCTGGGTGCGTCTTATATTCCGAATCTAGCCCCGACCATCTGAGGTTTCAGAGGCTGAAAAAAGCATCAGAAATGAAAGCTTCAGATAAGAAGCCCCCAAACAAAGCTTCAGAGGCTTTTCTTCTGAAGCTGTTTTGGAGGCTTTCAGAGACAGGAAAAAAAGTTTTTTCTGAAACAGAGTTTCAGAAGTTTCAGAGGCAGAAAAAAAGCAAAAAAAAAAAAAAAAGCAAGGCACAGAGCTCACAACCAAGGAACCTGTTGCTAAAATTCACCTCTAGGAACAGCTGATTTGGGATATTCCGTGAGGCCGATCCACCTGCCAATCAGCTTTCTTCTTATTTTCCGCCCCAAAAACTAAGGTGTGTGTTATACTCGGGTGTGTATTAAAATCAGAAAAATATGCTACTTTCTTCCATTCTTAAGACCCTACTCTGCCTCAGAATCAGAAATGTCAACAAGCTGAAACATATATTTTGCTTGTGCTCAGAGTAAAATAGCCCTACTTCAAATGTTTTGTCAGACAGTTTCAAGTTTGCTTCCTTCAAAAGGATAACATTCAGATAAACTTGTTCTATCTGAACGTTTGTTCCAGCCATCGGTAAGAATGGGAACAATGGACAGGTAACAGAAGAGATAAAGCATCAAACTCTCTACTTTTAACTTGAGATACTTAACCCAACATAGTAGAAAAGACTAATTTCTCATCAACATTCTTCAATTAATATCTTTCATCCTGATTTCAGTTAACAGGTTTACAACAAGGCAAAGTAACATTTCTTCTGGAAGTCATAAGTGTTCTGACTCGGGAGAACAAAGGGTGGAGAGATTTGAGGCACAGACGGATAGAACCTAAGCCATTTATTCGGCAACAGCAGTAAACTAACAGGCAACAGGGGAAAATCAGCAACAACAAAACAGGACAGCTGCTATTTATATAGCAGCTGTCAAACGGGCCGACCAATATCAGGCATCCATTTTCCCGCCGACAGAACTGTCATGCTTCAACTAATGGGAGGCCTTTCCTTATTACTATGTTCTGGCGTGGCAGACTATACAACAATAAGGAATATAAATTTAATAAATAACAATAATAATTATTATTGAATAGTAATTTAATCACTATGCTATTGAACACTTTTAAATATTTCCCTGGAAAATCATCCCTTAGTTTAATTTTTCTGGAGGCTGTGCTTTACAGTAGAAGTATTTTGGACTGCCATCCACCCATTAATACATTCACACAATACCCAAATTTGATGGTTTTATTTTATTTCCTCTAGAGATGGATGAACAAATCTTGTACCAGCATTATTTCATCATAGAATTACCATTTTCTTCCTTTATTTTTCCTACATAAACTAGTACAGTATACTTGATGACAGTTATTCATGTCTTGGTTGCAATCTATTCATCTTGACCTGTCCAACATTAGGATGTGTGGGAAACGCCTATTGATCTATTAGAACCAATAAGAAATGAACCAAAGTTTTAGATAGAAATATTTCAAAATGTATCAGAACTATTTGTAATCCTGCTGAGCTGTTGCTGTGAAATGTGATTTTGCAAAGTATATAGTTTTGAAATATATTTGGAATCAGAACGCTGAAACTGTGAGAAATGGGAAACTGAAAGTAGCCAATGGATAGAGATTTGAGATGTACATGGGTATATGTGGAGACTGTCTGTCTCTAAGAAAGACAAGGAAGTAAGTTGTGAAATGCGTGCAGAAAAGTATCAAAAGAATGTGTTGGGATGAGTTCAGAACCACTGGCCCTAGCTATTCCTTGCTGGACCTAGCTATTGGCTCTGGATAATAAGTTGTGTTATGATGGCTTCTCCTGTTCCTTGCTCATGAAATTGCTCATGAAATAAACCTCTGAATCTGAAAGTAAGAATTGTTTATTGTATTGTGGCTTTCTGTTTCCTTTATTGGAATATTTTTACGACAAGGACCAGACTTAAAAAATGTCATTGACAGTGGTACAAAATGCAGGAGCCAAAGTGTGACACAATGCAAGTTAACACAGATCTCTAAACTATACTGAAGACATTTAACTGATTGTTAGCTGCACCAATTTAAAATATTAGTATTGATCTTTAAAACCTTGAACAATTTGGACCTGTCTATCTGTTTTATTAATTTTGACCCAACTATTTGCGGCTCCTCTAATATAAATACTAGATCATCTGCAAATGTTTGTAATTTATATTCTTCTTTCTTAATTCTGATACCTCTTATTTCTTCATTTTGTCTTATATGTCTATTTAATACCATTCCCTCTGTCATTTCCATTGGCATCATGTGGCTGGTACCCATCTTAACTGCCCTGCAGTTTCACTCCAAGTCTCAGTTTCCTGGATTCCATCAGATCCCATCAGCTTGCCCCAATAACATGTTGATTGATCCCTTGGACACCACAGGATTTTGAGCACAATCCACAATCAGTGTCCATATATCAAATGACTCTCCATTCACTTTCCACACCACTTCCATCTCTCTGTCTCCCTGCCCCACAAATTATATCTCTTTGTCTCTCAAGTTATTCACATATCCATTTCAAACTTTAACTCCTCCACTCTTCTTCAACTTTCTCCAGCCCCCAGTTTCCTCAACTTCACAGTCTTTCAACCTCCAAAAAAAGAAAAAAAACCCCTCATCATCATCTTCAATTCAACTCACATAGCAGCCCTTCAAGCCTCATCATATGCCACTGCACTGCCATCTTCTTTTCATTTGGAATATATTTTATGTTTACTCTAATTTCATATATGCTACTTGATTTCCTGTATTTTGACTCATATATATTATTCACTGCTCTAAACTCTAATATTGGTGCTCATCATTTATTGAGTAAAGTCTTTTACCCAGATGTACAGTATATATTTGGTCTTAATTGTAAGTCTATTAAGGACATTGGAAAAATCATCTCTAGTTAATATTAAATTTTGATTTCTTAACCTCTTAACATTAGTGATTCATTACAAGAGCTAGTTTCTAAAACTGAATTGTATGAAGTGCACAGACTGGTTGACTGAACATGTGCTCTTTTCTAGGGACCTTTGGGCACTTTTAAACTTGTGGAATTGAAGCAGTTGAACATCAGCTGAATTATATAGCCGAGCTTATTGAGCATTAAAGGAAAAATTGCTTGAGCATTGCAAAATGATTTACTAATGGATATATATTCCCACTGAGTATTTAGGGTAAGCTTTATTGCTTTCATATGTGTGAACTGCATGTAAATTATCCATTTTGGGGGGTTCTAGTGAACTGTGAATTTGTAATAGATGAATTTGCCTTATCTCGATGTGTTATTGCCTGGTTTTCTGAAAGATCTCTCTGCTGACTCATAATACTAATACCTGTGCCTAATCGGAGCATTGTTATATTACCCCCTCAAATTTGTAGTTATGTTTCTTTTTATCATATTTGATTAGTTGTAAAGGAAGCATTCATCATATGATAAATTTGTTGTCTTTACATTCTTCAATAACTTGACTAAAAACTTTGTCTCCTTATCTATTACAGGCCTGTTAAACTGGCGGCCTGTGGGTTGGATACATCACATACAGGATGTGCCCACCCCAGCTCCACAAAGGCAAAAAATGTCATGATATGTCATGTGAATCGATCGAGTTTGACACTTGTGATCTATTACAAGGTGGTTCCTTTTCTCATATCATAAGTAGCCATGCCATCCAAACAGTGGTGGGTTCTAAATGGCTTTACTACCAGTTTTCTTCATGCATGCACTTTGCGTGTGATCACCGCACACATGCTCGCTTCGCTCGCATGCATACCAAACTTGCACTCTGTGCAAGTGCATTAGGAATATGCCCAGATGAGGTGCGGCAATTCACTTTGCCACACCTATCAGCTGGGCTAAAAATAAGGAAATATAAGGTAGGAATAATGCTGGGGTGGGCAGGACGGCTCAACTCCCAGACAAAGAGAATCGGTTCGGTGACGTCATAACGTCACTGCTACTGGCTCAGCCGAACTGGGCCAAACCAGGAGGAACCCACCACTGCATCCAAACCTTAATTCATGGCCCTCTTATTCTGGAGACTTAGCACCCTTTTAAAAAAATCAGAATACTTTCTTTTTTCCCAATGCTATAGATCTTTATTGCAGTTTAAATGTTTGAAATAACCAGGTATTCCTAATTCTCTATGCAATAGGGAAGGTGACCCATTCCAATAGCTGCACTTAAGACTACTCAAATTTATCTTGTAGGGTAAGAGCAGGCCTCAAGATCTGACTAATGGCTTCATAAACAGAGATGAGTAGTGGGAACAGGAGGTAGAATGCTCAGTATGAAATGTCTTCAAGCAAACAAACAAACTCAGAGGGCATCAAAATTGTAACATGGTTTTAAATAAAGATGAGAAAAAATATTCAGTAAAGGAAACAGGAAGCAAAGAACCTGCTGATTTCAGCATGGGAAAAAAGAGATTAATTGTGAACTAGTTCTGAGAGTCATAGTCATAACTCTTCTGTGATAGCCTCTTAAGTCAACCCATGTCTGGCAGGCTAGAGAAAGAGAAGCCATATTGATTCAGATTACTATGGAAAGCTAAGAGATGTCTTTATTTTATTTCATTTAAGCTTTATCTCTGTCACCCAAAGGACAGCAGTCATCCTATTCAGATGCCCTGAACCTTGAAGCAACTGTAAAATTCAGAACAATAAGAGTTTGCCAGCAGGCAAATTACAACTTTTTAGTCTTCACAAAAGCTGTCATCCTGTAAAGCATTAGGCTGATTAAATCTCAGCAAAGTCAATGGAATTTAAGCAATGTAACAGCCTGGGGAATTTCAGCCAAAGGCATTAATGTAATCATTCCTTAATGAATACTAATAGTTCAACAAACAGTTTTAGTCACCTTTGAGCTTATGGGCTTATTCAGGGGCAGGTCTTATTTACCTTCAGTATTAAGTCTTCCCAGAACAAATGATAAATATCAATTTAGCAAAATGAATACCCACTTTGGATCTAAAAACATGATACCAAAACCTTGCTGGAGCTACACAACTGGGAAACCACTTGTCTTTGAACCAATTCTATGGATGAAAAGATAAAGTAGTAAACAAACAGCTGGTTTATGCAATGTACCATCTTTGCTTAAGGCCTTGTTAATTCATTCAGACACATCTATGAATTCCTTATAGTTGATTCCCAAATGCTGAGAATGAGGGAAAAGTCATTGCCCTGCCTGGGCTGCTCAACATCCTCCAGCAATTAAAAACCAGACACCTTATCCTCACTCCACAGGAAAGAAAAGGGGCAAAAGCAAGGCAAAGGAGACCCAAGAGCCAGCCACTAAAAGAAGCCAGGGTTGGGGGTGTGGTTACAGGGACTGGGAAATCAGTTTTATAGTTGTTAACTAAGTAGTCTCTACATGGCTACTGGGAGAAAGTTACAAAACCATCAGATTATCTTTTATTTATTTATTTATTTATTGGTTCAATTTATATGCCGCCCTTCTCCGGAGACTCAGGGCGGCTTACAATGTGTTAAGCAATAGCCTTCATACTTTTGTATATACCTGCTTAGTAGGCTTTCGGGGCCCCTTAAGCAGTGTTCTTTTTTTATACAAAGTCAGCTTATTGCCCCCACAATCCGGGTCCTCATTTTACCTACCTCAGAAGGGTGGAAGGCTGAGTCAACTTTGAGATTTGATGGTGAGATTTGAACTCGCAGTAATTGCAGGCAGCTGGCAGCTAAGTGCTACTTAACAGCACTTTAGTCCGCTGCTCCACCAAGGCTCTTGTGCTTAGAAGTTGAACACCAGGTGCTGGAAATAAGGGAAAGGCAAAATTGGCCTCCAATAAGGAAATAATTATACTATTGCTGTGTGTATAATTATTATAATTCCAAATAAGATGAACTCTTCTGTAATATGAAGAGTTCCTCATTGAAGGAAGACCATAAATAACCATGCTAACATAATATTTGCATTGGCAGACTTCATATTTATTAGATTTTTTTAGTTTCTCAGCCATTACCTGAAAAAGAGTAATTGGCCCAAAGTTACCCAACTGGCATTCTATGCCCACGAGAGGACTACAGCCTGGGTCTATTGTTCACCTCTCCCTTTCTCCCTTTCCCTCTCCCTCCCTCCCTCCCTCTCCCCTCTCTCCATATCTCTCTCTCCCTCCCTCCCTCCCCCCACATGGATTTATGAAACATTTTCTTTTTATTTCCAGTAGTAAGAAAACCAAAGATTACTAACCATCAAGTTATATTTGATGTTATTGACCTCTTAAGAATTAAGCTTATCCCGGTGACTTTTAACAAGGAAACAAAGCAGCTCAGCAGTTTCAGTCTAGAAGACAATTGAATTTGGGAAGGGGTTCCATGTTATTTTGTATATAAAATTCCTTCTTTATTATTTCTTTCAGTTAAGTTTATCAGTCCCTAAGAGACAAAAATAAACAGAGAGGAGAAATTGTTAAGTCCCACTGCCCTCACTGGTACTTCATAACAATAGAACTCAAAGTTTTCTCTGAATAATGGTGACTAAGATTTAGGAATAAGTGAGAATTTCATTTTGGTTTGTTATGCAAATAAATTTTCCATGTTTGGAAGGAAAGAACTTGAACTTATGAAATGAAAAACATAGAATAAAAGAATTGACAGTTTCACCCCCCTGAATTTGAGCACTTAAATCTGGATTTAAATCCTTGTAATATTCAGCTGTGCTAGAATGCTGAATTAAGTTTGTCATTAGGTAATTCAGAATTCCAAAATTTAGGGTCAAACTTACATGGGGAGAATTCCAGAAGGATCTCTTAAGTCAGTCTTTATTTGGATGGGCTAAAAGTATCTCATTTATACATTATTTTCTCTCAGCATGCTTATTTGAGGAGGGAGAACCTTGTATAGCAAGATTTCTGGAGTCTCTATAGATGCTTCATTGATCAAAAGACAGAGTCTAAGTATGATGTATTAATAATATGAAGAAAACATGCATTATTCAGTAAGTTGCCCAACATGCAAATATGTAGAGGGAAAATTAAACCAATTTTTATTAATCTTTTACTTGATGTTATGAGGGTATGTAGGTTTATATGCGGTCTATAAAATAGCTCATTTTGTACTGCCTTTTGCTTTGATTCCGAATGTACTTTATTTAATGTGTGCTAATGCTTCTTATTTCCTGAATTTCATCTTTGTTACTAGCAGTACAGCTTGCAGTAGCTATGACTGAGTTTTGCCTTGCCCTAAAACAAAACATGGTTTGCTTGGTTTGCTTTAGTATAGTTTGCAACCTCAATAAGCATTTTTCTAAATGACAACTGAAAAATTATAGCTTCCATGTATAAAAACAAGCAAAGACACTGTCGTCTTCAAATTTCAATCCATCTACTGGAGAAGAAGATGCCATTTTCTTCCTCTGGCTAGAAACATCTCTCTTCTTTTGCAGGCTTACCCTGTATCACTCTTCATACTGACTGACTTCCTTGTATAAATACCCAATATAATTTTAATTTATGATGCTCATGGTTAAAACTTTAGAATCATAATTTTTGTAGTGTTTTTGTAATAAAGAATGATGCAGACCAAATTATATACTTATTTCATTTGAAGAAATATCACATTAAAATCATGGGTACTTGAAATAATCTTTTTTGACTGGGTCATCCCTCTTGAGATGTTATTTTGAAGTTATTTAGGGCAGCAAGATTTAAAGTCAAATCCTATGACTACTAATCCAGGAATAATTCCAATTGACTTCAGTGAGACTTAAAAGCAAGTATATTTAAGACTGCAATCTTACTTCTAGGCATTGATAAAATGCCTTTTTTTCTTTCCTATATATGTATGAAATGCTAGGCTAACAGCTGTACAAAATAAAAATGATTTGGTTTTTGAATTAAATAGATGTATAGAATCATCAACTCCAAATATTGGAATACACAAGAAAAAGCCAGAACAAGAAAAGAACAAGAAAACCAATTATATATGTTTAGAAGAAAAATGTGTTAAACAACAGTGAATGTTCTGATCACCTTCACTCTACCCAGATGGAAGAAAGGAAGCTATCTTATTACGGTATCCAAATTTTGTCGTTCAACAGTTTTTTAGGCAGACATAGAATAGAAGTCTTTATTGGCCAAGTGTAATTGGACACATAAGGAATTTGTCTTTGGTGCATATGCTCTCAGTGTACTGTAGATTTCATCTCCCAAAGATTACATGTGAAAAAAAATTAGCTATTAAAGTGAGCAAACTTTTTTTAATATCACTGTAACATAGTGCTGCAAAGGAATAATTTATTTTGTTTAGTTTGGGCTGAATGTAATATAAACCAGGCACAAAGCATGGTTTATGATAACGGGGTATAGTTACACTCTGAATTGTGAATGCTTTCTGATATTCAGCTGAGTTCTACAAATAAATGCAGGAAGAAATAAGTATAGCTTATTGCAAACAGTTTATATGACATTTTACAATTTAGTAAATCATGTCTGCCTTTATTCATTCATTCTTTCTTTCTTTCTTTCTTTCTTTCTTTCTTTCTTTCTTTCTTTCATTCATTCATTCATTTATCCAATTTATCTGGCTGCCCATACCACAGTGACTCTGGGCAGCATGAAACACTTAATTAAAACAATAAACACATAAAAACAATCATTAAAACATGTATAAAAACACAAGGCACAAATGAGAGTTAATCAGAATAGGTGAGTCATCTTAAAATTTCAGAAGTCCCCCAGGACCCCCAGGCCTTATGACATAGCCCTCAGATCAGTGGTGGGTTGCTACCGGTTCTACCTGGATCAGTGAACTGGTAGCGGCAGTGGCGAGAGGCTCTGCATCTGTGCCGGATGCTTTCGTGCATGCGCAGAAGCATTGCATATGGCACGTGTGCATGCGCGTGGATAAGCAAATCGGTAGTGACGGTTTTTGCAATCCACTACTGCCTCAGATCCAAGAGTAGACTTGGAATTCCCAATTCATCGCTGATTTTTTAATTTGATTTATATGCTGCCCTTCTCCGGAGACTCAGGGCGGCTTACAATGCATTAATCAATAGCCTTCATAATTTTGTATATTTAGACGAAGTCAGCTTATTGCCCCCACAATCTGGGTCCTCATTTCACCTACCTTAGAAAGGATGGAAGGCTGAGTCAACCTTGAGCCTGGTGAGATTTGAACTTGCAGTAATTGCAGGCAGCTAATGTTAATAACAGTGCTTTAGTCTGCTGCGCCACCAGGCTCTGGCTTTTAACTGGTTAATGTAAAAAAACAAAAAAAAAATCAGAGCAGTGAATTTTTTTAGCATCTTATATTGGACTACTTTCTTTTTTAATCATATCATTTGGTTAATGTATTCTGCCCTCCATTGTACAGAATTATCAAATTTATGAAATAAGAGCCAGGATTTTAAAAACCTGTGCTACTAGACTTTTTATAAATGTGGCATTTATTGGATTTCTGTTACAGAGAATAATATTGGGGGTGGGGGGAGAGTGGGGAGGTAGTATGACATTTCTACATCCAGGAAAAATCTCTAATGGACAAGAAGTTCTTTAAAATGTCCTCTCAGTCAAGTGAATGCTATCAATTGTCTGCTGCTGACTTTAGGCCTTTGCTAGACTTTTGGTATTCATTGAAAGAAACTGCTTTCCCCCAAAGCCCCGAGCTGTTAGCTTGTTTTCTCCCAAAGCTCAAGGGAAAAATAGGAAATCTGTATTTTCTGTATATATAACTGTTACTTTTTACCTTATACATGAAATAAAAATAGACAGGTCCAACAAGATGCAACATTTTTGCCATAGTTACATATCTTACCACCCTCATTTTTAACCAATGGTAGCAAGAATGATAATATTGCTTCATTTTCCTTTGATTTTGTGGATTTGGTGAACCTAAAGCAGAATTTAGGCTTTTTTTTAAATGCATTAAGCAAATTATTGTTACTAAGAAAGACCAATTAGAATTTAGGAGCATTTAGATTATCGTGAATCACTGCAGTATATTTTGCACTGTGCATTTTGACATTCAGAAGCAAGTATGCATTTTAATGGATACTGATTTATTACAAATGGATCATTTTATGCTGAAGAAACAGTAAGAATTGATTACAGCTGCACATATTCTATGTTTAATTAATGGAATTAATTACATTTCAGTTATGGCAAAACCTTAGCTTATTGGTTGGCAAACTTCTAAGAATCTCTAGTTTCAGAGACCTTGGAGTTTAATTCCACCAGTGGAAAACAATATGTTTAACCATCTACTTTCAATTATACAACTTTATATTTGATAACAGATTTACAAGAAACCTACAACCTGTTATCTAGAAAGCTTGAAGTTTACATGCAAGCTATTTTGGTCCTTTCAATAACTATAGTTACTTGTTTGTCAACGACAGATAGTCCTTGACTTATGCCTTTAATGAAGCCTGACCATTTGGTCCTAAATCATGATGATTGTAAAGTGCATCATCATGTGACTGACCCAATTTTGCAATCTTTTGAGGGCTCTGTCATAACTTTGAATCATCAGTAAGTGGTGAGTTGTAAGTTGAGGATTACCTCTAAAACAAGCAAAACATTCCCATTAACAGACCTGAACACAAGGTAGATTTTTATTATGGTATCGCACTTGTGCGTTTTATTAAAAGATTTAAGTTCTTGTCAATAGCTGATTTTCTACATGCCCTATAACAAAATCAGTAGCCACAAACAAATACCAAAGAATAAAATATCAGGTTGGTTCATTACCAAATAAAAATCCTATATGCTAATGGGGAAAACAGATATAAACACGGAGAAGTGTGAATATTGTCTCTTTTAAATTTCATCAGATATGAATATAAAAGTATGGGGAAAAAATTACACGGATCTCTCTAACATTTGTCAAAAGAACGATAAGCAAATTTTTAGGATTATATTTAATCATATGTGATAATGGATCTTTAATGAAGTATGTTTTAAGCAATATTTTCTGTCTGGATATAATGGTGACTATTTAGAAATTGGAAGATGGTTTCATTTCTATTTCATTTAGCTATTGAATAATACAAAGGAAAGTGTGAGTTATCCAAACATGCAGAGCCCTGGGGCTTAATTGAAATCTTCTTATCACCTCCTCAAAATTTCAATATTTTTTCCCCAAGAATGATTCAAATATTATGTAGCCATGGATCACAGGAGTAGCGAATTTGCAGTCTTGCAATTGTTCTTGGATTATAACTTTCATCATCTCTGACAAGTGGTCACACTGGAAAGTCCAATTGAAGGCCAAGAATGTTGAAACAAATATGTCATTTGGATTTAAGTGAGGATGAGTTTCATAACGCATAACATTTCCCAATTTCCATCTGAATCTATGGCAAGACAGAATCAAGATAACTGGAGATGGGACTAGGCACAGTGGATGACCAGGATGTCTTCTGGGTCTTGTTCTGTTCTTTGATTCCAGAGACCATTTTCATGATCATTGGGCCTTCCAGTGTTCTCATGTGCTCGGTCCTCCAGAGTCTCTCTTCACATGCCGAGTTGTCTCACTGAAGGTTTAAGATCCATCAACTATCCTCATCTGGTTTAGTCTGCTTGCCAGAATGTGGCCAGAGGTAGGAGAGCCACAGGTAGAGCTGGGTGCTAAATGGAGACCAAAGGTGGCAAGCTACCTTGAAAAAAATGCAATATGTTCCCACACCAGACTGAAACATATACGCATTCAATTATTCTGTTATTCACATAAGTTTATAAACAGCTGCACAAACATAGAAAAGGGAAAAGTAATTTCTTTTCTTTTCTCTGGGTTTTTTGTTTTTTTGTTTTGCACTGAGCTTTCCTGAACTTTAAATATGTGCTCCAGATAACCATTGGACACTTCAGAACAGTGTGGAACTTGACATGGTGACAGTAATGAAAACAGTCATAGACATAAATTGAGTTCCCAATCTTCTGCAGAAAAAAAAAACCCCTTTTCCCTTTTGTCAGTCTCTTCCTGTTATGTTTATGAAATAGGCTGGCATTATTTATTCAATTTTGTGAGTCATTCTGAGAACCTTAAGAATGGATGGGGGCAAGAGGCAAATGTTTAAAATACACAAATAAATATTTTTTTCTAGTTTATCCCAACCAAGAAAAGAAGATTAGGAGTATCATTATAACAGAGAGAGAGAGAGAGAGAGAGAGAGAGAGAGAGAGAGAGAGAGAGA
>WNWU01000002.1:39791744-39821724 GCA_012654045.1 Ptyas mucosa
GAGAGAGAGAGAGAGAGAGAGAGAGAGAGAGAGAGAGAGAGAGAGAATCTTACTCATCGCCTATCTCTTCATTTTGTCAGACAGAGTCTTCTGTTGCTATAATTCTTAGATACTTACAGCACAGATGGCAGATTTTCTATTTATTTCTCAAACAGTTTTGCAATGAGACCACATTTTAAACTTGAAATACACATGGTGCTAATCAATCCGTGAATTGCATAGTATTTCACTATTCAGCGTGTTGACTATATAGAACTGGAGAAATTAAATATGCTGATTATCTGATTTCACTTCATTCAGCTAATAATCATACCTAATTTCAAAGACACCTGAATATCAGGAAAAACATCTGTAATATTAACATTCAAAAGTCCTATTTAAGCATAACTGGAGAGGTAAATGCACAAGCCACATGATTTAGCTCTTCACAATTAAACAGATGTTAGTGCCTGCATGCACAGTATTCACACAAAGAATGCTTTCACATAATAGCTTTCCACCTGGAAACCGCTCCCTATAGACTATGCACTGTACATGTGTATATCAGGCAGCGTGTGACCAGCTGCATAATCCTGATAAGGTCAGGCTTCATAACATAGCTCTCATGTTGACTAGTTCTTTGCTTGATTCCCTTCAGTGAGAAGGAAGTGCTTAAAATAGTTACAATTCACTGACGGTCTGAAATATCCAATTGCAGTCTGACCTGATGCTCGAAATTTATCAGAAAGTCATGCTTGAATAAGAGAGTTTTTTTTCTGGGTTTTTTTTTTTTTTTGAAATTTTGTTTTTCTAAACACAGATTATAAATAATCTTCCACAATAACTCTTAAAGTTGCTTTAAAAACTTTAAAGCAATATTTATTTTTTATCTTATACTTGTCTTCATACAATGGAGAACGTTTTAAGAGAGGTCTCTGTAATTTTTCTCAGTAACAGACTAGCAGCAAAATCTCTGCTCTTAGGGTTAAAATTAGAACAACCTTCCAAAATTTTTAGACAGTATGTTGCTTAGACAAGGCAGTGCTAATGCAGAAGGAGGAAACTTCATTTAACTAGACTATAGTTTACCTAGCTAATGTCAAGAGACTCAAGAAAGACAATCCAGAAAGTGCCATCTATATATCAGAGAGCTAACCTAACAGACTTACTGTTCTAGGCCTCCCAATTATATTCACAGTTTTCAAAGACATTTCTTAGTGAAAATTAGCCATCTATAAAAAACACCTTTTGTTCAAACATTAAAGCTTAAACTAAGCAGGTTTAATCCCCTCAGTAATGGGAAACTATATCTGCTAATGCAATATAATTCTTTTCCCCCAAAGTTTTAGGTTCTTTGAAAAAAAAAATTAAATGACCTTGAAGTCAGGCAGGTTTCAAACTCTTAGAAATGTCTACTCTAGCTGTAAATTTAATCTTCTGAAGTTAAAAAAAGCAGCCATTTATAGTTTATCCCTTCTAATCTAAGAGATGAAAAAGTTATGGTTTGTAAATGTAAGACTTGTCGCTTAAAATTGATTGGGTCCTAGAGAACTGTGCTGTTTTCCAAATTACTGAATTAGGTACAAAACCAATCTACAATTAATATTGGTTTACACCTGTACTATTGGATAAAACAAATGTCTATATTTCTTTGTAAAAAAATTATTTCTTATTTGCTGGAGGAGGGAGGAGGAGAGTCAAAAGAGCCAGTGCTGTGTAAGGGAAAGGTACTTACTACATATTTGCCAATATTAGGGCTACACAATAGAATTCTATGTTGAGAGGGCAAATTATAAATCATCCTTAAGGAACAACTATAGAATTATTTGGGTGTTGGATGCTTTCAGTTCAACATTCTTCAACTGAGGGCAACTAATGTACTGATATTCTTTCTCACAAAGAAACGATAAGTTGAAATAAATAGAATTCTACAGACATACTTTTACCTTCAGTTTAGCTTGTATTTCACTGGCAGCTGTCCATTTTGATTTTTTTTTTGACATCCAAATTTCTTGGAATTCATATAACCTCTTTACACATAGAAACTCGTTGAATGAGATCACAGTATTGATCATACTGAAGGAAAAAAATGTTAATTAAAAATAACTTTATGCTTTGGCTTGAAAAAGATATTTATCTGTAACCTCAAATCTGCCCAAACCTCTCTTGGTTTTTTCACAATCTTGCATATTTATGATATATTTAAAGCATTTATATTTAAAGAAGCCGTACATAAATGGGCACTTGTAATCTCTCCTTCCTATGTAATTGTGTCTCAAGGCAAAAGGCAGCTTTTGAATAAATATGGGTTACAGATCCTCTTCCAATTAATACAATATGAGTAAATAAATTTGTCCAAGAATAAAATAATTAAGAGGACACAAAGGACTTTAGTTTCAATGAATCTAATTATGGAACTGGGGAGTTTGTTATTTTTTTCAAACAGGGTTAGTCTAGATATGAGAAGACCCCGAACAACAAGTTTTGGGGAAAATCTGTGCAAAACTAGTTGATAATGAAAAATTAGAAAATATTTTGTTTCTTTGCTACTTTTTTGTAAGCATCTATATATTTGTGACCTAGATCTAGTTGGCTTTTTTTGGTACTTTCCTCAAATGCTTTTTTAAAAATAATTTGTTAATCTATAAATTGCATTTCTGGGGTCATTCACTTGTCTGTGATTCTAAAAAGCCTACAAAGATTAAACCAGAGAACCAATACATTAAAAGCCACTAATGAAAGATAATTATGCTGAAGAGGGTGTGGTAGAGGGAGAGGATTGTAACTTCCTGGAATGCTCCTATTATACTCTAAATTTTCCTTCTACTAATTATACTAGTTAGGGTTCTGGAATAATTGCATTAACTGCTTCCTGTATAGACTAGTAAGAGAAAAGCTCTATAACTAGTGGACTTACCAAATCAGAGGACAGGGCAGGGAAAACAATAATGCTATAGAGAACAGCATCTGCTTGGCTCCATTAGCAGAAAATAGAAAAAAACAGTATTTTAATCTTCCTATACTGCAAAGTAACATTTACTCTACAGAAATCCAGTTTTGGCAACATTGAGAAAGATCCCCAGTTATACCGGTAGCAATTTAACACTCTTATTATTGTTGAGCAACATGGAGGGGCATTATTTAATGGCTTATCTGGCCTGAGGTTCTTACCTATACTTAGTTAACTGAGCATCCCAAAGGTGCTTTTTCCAAAATGCAACTGGATTTTCTTGTGTGTGTTTTTTTCTTTGAAAATGTTTCACTTCTCATCAAAGAAGAGTCTAACTAACCATGTTGGGATAACCATGACTTGGAAGACTAAGAATCTCCATAGACATTGAGTTAACGGAGCCTTTTAAAGGTCAGAAGGCAGCTGTAAATGACTACAGAGAATAAGGAAGTAATCTCTTTCAACCAGGACTTGGGTAAATAGAGCAGTTCCAAATTCTTTACCAGTTTCTTGGCAGAGAATTCTTTAGGGAAGAAGATTTTTTTTCCAACAATTTCTCAATGGATATGATTTCCCTTAATAGTGACAATAGCAGGGCAACTTAAAAAGCTCATTGAGAAGAATTTCTTCATGATGTCTTACTTTGGAATAACCAGAAGAGCCAATGAAACTCCACATTAAGAGAAATATTAATATTCAGTAAAAGATTAATCACACAGAATCTTATAACAATAGAAATGCACCTCTCTATGAAAAATTCTCTTTGTTGAAAATGAAATTTTCTTCTCCTTTGAAAAAAAAATTAAAAACGAATTCTGTGTTATTAATTTGAATGAGTTCCAGCAGGAAAGAAAGGATTTTCTCTGCCCAGTATTTATTCATTCTCTTCCCATGTAAGAATAAAAGAATTAAAGAATGACTAAACATTTAAAATAACTGTATTTATATACTATAAATAAACTATATAGCCTATAATTCCACAGCTCTGAGAGACTAGACTTCTGTTCCCACTTTTATCTGTATGTGCTCTACTGAATAGTTCCTTCTATTTGAGGTATTAATATTCTGAATTGTTCACATATCATACATCAGATATGTTTTTTTTGGGGAGTATCCATCTGGCTTCTTCTGTGAGACACATTCATTAAAAAAGGCTAATTAAGAGAAATGTCAGTGGAGGGGAAAGTTATCATAAGATATTAATAGTCTCCTGTTGCTAGGTAAATGCTAAGGCAATAATTGATGGAGATGAAATCATTTGCTCTGATAGGTGTTGGTACAGTGGATGACAAATTTCTCAGTGCACCAATTTTGGGGCTTCATTGTTGCAAAGATTTCCTCTGACTTTTCAAGGGCACATTTCATTATTGTGTTCATTCATAAAATACTTTCATCCTTCTCACTTAATCCAGTGGCTTATTACCTATCACCAATACCACAAAATTCTTGGTCTGTGAGCTATGTAAGCACAATTACTGAAAAAGTAAGTTTTATTTCAAATAAAACTTTGAAATCTTGGGGAAAACTAATCTATTCCAAATGTTTCCCTACCATCTAATTTGTTTTGTGTATTCTTCCCCATTTTGAATTGGAAAAGTCCTGACAGACTCACTAGAGTTACTAAAGTTATTTCTTCTAGAAGTTTCAGTAAAGCAAAAAAATAAAATAAAATAAAATAAAATCCAAACTGAAGTGCCTTTTGTTTGATCAGTAAAAAAGATATACTACCATCAATAAGATATATAGCAAAATTCTAGAACAAAAAAAGAGTTTTACAGATAGTTTTCATTCCATTATACTGTTGCACATCTGAAATAGTGAGTTATAGTACAAAACATGTCCAAGTAGCTTTTGTTAAAAATACTGAATACTTTTTCAAAATATAAAGTTTCAAGAATGTGGGAAAAAATAACTATTTCTGAACTTTTTTTCTCTCTCTCTTTTTCCTTCCTTCCTTCCTTCCTTCCTTCCTTCCTTCCTTCCTTCCTTCCTTCCTTCCTTTCTTTCCAGAAGCCATCAACATCAGTAATTTTAAAGGAAGCATTCTTGGGTCAAATCAATTTTAACTACCTTGTGAGTTGAAGGCAAGCTTTCCATCTTTCTGGATAAATAGATGCTTTGATTTTTTTTTTCAGATACCATTGGGAACCATTTGAAATTTTGTTCACATGACTTACGACTTATTGAACTGTAGCAGGCATGTGGCAAGGAGGTAATCTAACATAACAGGTAAAGGTGATCAATCACTGCAGTCCGACATGGAAAAATTGAAAAATGTAGGGACCAGTACATTGTCAGAAATGTAACTTCAGTTTGTCGCTGTCTGAAATGATTCTATGAAGTTCACTGATGTATGGTGTTCATCATGATATTATTTGCAGGTTGCAATTCTTCATTGAGTTGTGGCTATTTATTCTTCATTGTCCATACCTGCATTTGATATCTATATGTCCGCAACATTATCGCAGACATCCAGATCAAAGTATTGAGAAAGAACCCTCGCTATGCTTAAGAATTTGTCCTGTAAGAATTGCAGCCATGCAACACTATGTGGAGGAACTTAGCATTCCTTGTCTGCTTTTAGGATTTCTTTCTTTTGCTATGCAACAGAAGTTCCAACTTTTTACTACTATATGCCAAGTATTTTTTTTTAAAAAAACATAGCTCTTTGTTTTAAATAGAAATTGAACTCTGTGCACTATAGACTATAATCAAGAGCATTGGTCTGCAAGACCAGCTTGAGTGTTTTAGTTGTAATTTACAGGTCATTGACTTCTTCATTATGGGCAGCCCTTGGGAAAAAGTAGTTGTTAAGGCACCTATGGCAGCTAAGCTGCACTGAGCGAGCACTGCAGCAGCTTGCTTGAGACTGCAGGATTTGAATATGCATTTAATAAGCATTAGCATCTAGCCTGAGTTTAGCAAACAAAATTAGTTCTTACTGGGAAGGAAAACAATAGATAGGACAAATGAAGGCAACAAATTACCCTTTATTTCAAAGAAGGATATTTTGCAACATTAAACTTTATTGCCATGGAAGACCTATAGCAGTATTTTTAATGGCAGGAACAGTTTTCAGAATGACGAATCTGTGAGATTGGATAGTCATTCTTTTGTTTAAACTCTCCGAGGATAAAATTGGCTTCCTAAATCACTTTGTGAGCAATAATAAGACTGGCAAACATTTCCTTTGAACAAACTGCAGCTTCTCATTGATTTTCTCTCACTCACTCATGTACTTGTTCTGGCATCCAAGGATGGAAAATTTACACACATGCAGCAAATCACATCTTTGCATTAGGCATCCTGACACACACACACACACACACACACACACACACACACACACATATATATATATATATATATATATATAATCATGAGCCCGATACCATTATGTCATCACATGTGGAATCATTTTGGTGTAATCACAGTTAGCTGTGTTTAATATTCATTTTTCTACTAGGATTACATACAAATAGTGTAAAAATTTTAAATGGCTTTACAGAAGCAATGAGATAATGTATGTAGCTGTGCATATGTGCTTTGCCCTTTAAATCTTCATAAAATGAAAAAGTCTGTTAGATTGGGGGTGGGGATGGGGGCTGTGCTGAGAAATACATTGTTCAAGTCAATATTGTCAATTAATCCTTGCCCACTTTTTTAAATTAAAAAAATCCATTACATCCGTTCCAAAATTTCAAAGTTTTCTAGAACTTAGAATGTTTCTTTGAACATTCTGGAATGTTGGTTGTCTACAGGTATTCCTTGACTTACAAACAGTCACTTAACAACTATTTAAAGTTATGAGAGTACTTATGCCCCATTCTTTAAATTATTATTGTCGCACAACTCCTGAGGTTACAAGATTGCATTTCAGATACCTGGCAACCTGTTCATAGTTATGGCTGATTGCCAAACATTCTGCAACCATGTAATTGCCATTTGCAATTTTTTCTGCTGGGCTTCCTCAGAAATTCATTGTAGAAGCTGGTAGGAAAGATTGCAAGCTGCTGCCATTTTCAGAAGGATTTCCCTTCAGGAGGGGCCAGGATTGCAGTTGTTGAGCAAGCATCCCATGAGTGCCTCACTTAATGACCATAATTCTGGAGCCCAATTGTGGTCATACATTGAGGACTACCCATATATGGGACTCAGAATGATCTATCTATAATTTAGAAGATAAGCTAATTGATTCAATTAATAAAAATATCAGATGAGCATTAGGAAGTATAACCTGATGAGATTAAAACTTTATAATGAACAAGTCACCAAAGCTTTTGTAAAAGATAACTGCCAACAGATAAGGATACACTTTGATAAGAATCTTGTTTCCCAGATCTGTAAGTGAAAATGGCAAGCTATTCAATTACCTTCAATTACCAAGCTATTCAATACCTCACAATAAGTATAAAGAAGCCATCCAGGATTGTGGCTTGCAAGGAAAAAAGCTTAAAAGGGGGGAAAAAAATCATACCTTCAAGGACCTAGGATGCTTAAACCCCAAACAAAACTTGTAAGTAAACCATTGTTATCAGGGAAGCTTCACTCCTAAGCAGTACACACTAGAATTGTTCAAAAAGTCTTCACTTTTACTCAGAGCCTACATGGTTTATCATTAATATTCTTTCTTGGAACACAGGCAATAATCTATCACATCGAATTCACATTAACCACGATTATAGCTGTATTTTACTATGCTGATATAAGTAAAAAAATAAAGGATGTTAAAAAGTCAAAGAACAAATGTAACCATTTTATCAAATGCCAACTTCTTGATGTGCCTCAGTGACACTTGGAAGAAGCACAGAGAATTCAAAAACAGGGACATGGACCTTTAAACATGGCTATATTTTCTGCATGAAATGCCTAAAACAACATTTAGCTGCATTAGCTAACATTCCTTCTTTGTTTGGCTTCAGAAAGCAAATGTAATTGGTCACTGGTTGTGCTTACCCTGCTTCAAATGCACAAGGGCTGCATTTTCAGTTTAAGATAGAAAAAAAATCACGAGGATGGGGAGGTAACAACTTTGGGCATAGAGTCTTTTGGCATTTGTTTTTAATATGCTGAAGTGGCTTTTGCTCATTTTGCTATATGAATTTTCTTCTGCAACTGCGAAGTGATCTATCCTAGTCCTATTTCTCAATATATTCCCACAGCGAACTGTATTTTTGTAAAGAAAAAATAATCAGAATTGTATTACCATAGTAACAAAAAAGCATCAATCTCACCAAAATTGGTTTTGTTCTTTGTTGTAATTCTGTGTGAAAATGCATCCCTCTAGCATCCCAGAACAAGCAACTTTATCATTGGCTGCAGGAGATCAAGAAGGTCTGAATGGTAATCCTCAAATTAGGATCCTGCAGCATGGGCAATGATGGCATGCCCTACTATGCCCATATAACATTTCTACTTTATCAGCTACACTGGTTGCCAGTTTGCTTCTGGGCGCAATTCAAGATTCTGGTCACTGCCTATAAAGTCCTACATGGCATAGGGCCAAGTTATTTGAGGGACTGCCTGTCTCCCATAGTATCTATTCACCTGGTTCAAACTGGCAAGGTGAACAAGAATTAGATTTTTTTCTTCCTCGTACAGTAGAACCTCTGGTCACAAACACTTCTGCCCACAATCAAATCGGATTCTGACCAAAAAATTCACAATTTTTTTTCTGCAGCTGATTTCCCCTTCCACGCTTTTTTTGTAAGCGCCAAATTTCCAAAATTAGGTTCAGGTCACAACCAACTCGGTTTGCAATCTAAGTTATGGAATGAATGGTGCAAGATCCCCTTTTTTGGATCAACTGAATTTTGATCCATTGGTTGTGACAGGAATTGACTGACAGAGTTGTCACTTGACACTGATGTTGTGGATTAAGAGAAAATGACTGGACCAAAATCATCTAGCCAGCTTTTATGATTTTGTCTCTCGATTTCTAGCCTGGAGCCTTAATCACTAGACTGAACTGGTCCTTTTGTGCAGGAATGAGTATAAAGTGCAAATGGGTTACAGATACTCCTTGATTTATGATGAAGTTATGACAAGCACAGAGAAAGTGACTTACGACCCATGCTCAAAGTTACAACATCATGCCACCTCTGTGATCATGTAATTGCCATTTGAGTACTTGGCAACTGACATTTATGATAGTTGCAGCATCAGATAAGCTTAGCTGACACAATCATTTGGAGAAGCTTGGTTCACTTAGCAACTACATTGATTCATTTCATGACCATATAATCACTTGATTAATCACTTATTGATATCATTGCTTAGCTACTGAAATTACAATACCAATTGCAGTCATAGGTCGAGAACTACCTGCATTTTTTACTACTGTAAATAAATATCATGGCATACCAGGAACTCATATTATGGGATTTTATATCCTATATCTTTGCCTCATTTCTTTCACAGCATCCTTAACTTTGCCTTGAAGACCAAATTGCTTAGGGAAATGAGCTCTTAAAGGCATTGTGTATATGGGTTGCTTTCTGACAATGACACTTGAATATGACTAAAGTAAGTAGGTTAAGTCTACAGCCACTACTTGATATCCAATGCATAATGGCATACTAAAGAAAACATCTAATTGAACCAGTTTCATGCATTGGCAAGTTCATTCAAGCAATATTTCCTTGATTCTTTCATACCTCTGTCCTATTTTATCTGTTCTGTTTCCTAAGAATGGACAGTTTAATTGTAGATAATTTTTTTTAAAAAAAATCTATGATCCAGGCTCCCATCTTAATCCTGTCCCTTCATAGTTATCCATTTTCATCAGTATGTTCCCTGTGAGCAGAACAAGTGCTGAATATGCAACAGACACTTCCTTTAGAGTGATTCAGACTACAGATTTCTTCCCCTTAATGAACAATTTTCTACAGTTTTCAGTGCCACGGGTACCAAATAATGAAAAATGTGACCTTTCTAAACAGCAAAGCTACTTAACAATTCTCTAAATAACCCCCTAAAGTCTTATTAGCACATTTACTTTGCATCCTGTAATAAAAAAAGGTATGTTGTTTGGGATCCTTGTTTCTGCGGTTTATTTTTACCTCTATGTCTCCCGTGGGATAGTTGGAGTTAAGAGCAAAGGCATTTGATTCTTACATTCTAGCTCCAAATTCAGGTAACTTAATTTAAATTTAAAGTACAGCATTAAAATGGCAGTACAGAATTAGCGTATCATTTATATTTTTACTTAAAACCGGTAATTAATTTCAGAAGAAGCACAAACATAATTTAAATCCCCGTTAATTTCAGTGGAATACATTCTGCAATATAACACTGACCAGAATAGTGCTTAATTCATTATATTTAACTGGTATGTGAAATCATAATCACATTCTATACAGTTGTACTATGTCTAAATACATGTCTGAGCCTGCTTCCTTCGTTTCTTTTTCCATTTTCTCACGGTGATACTCTCACCAGAATTCCATTTTTTAAAACCATAAAGTGATATAAAATTATTTTAATAAAGCATGTCTAGTAGTAATGAAAAACTAAGAGAACATAAAGAATGTAAGACTTTTCCCCCCTTGCATTGGCTCCAATGATCATGGATTATATACATTTCCCTTCATATTTCTAATGTTTTCACTAAAATCCAGATGGATTTCCAAAATCAAAATTTTAATGGACTGCAATTAGCCTCTTAATTGAAAGTTCAATATTTGTAATGCATTTGTTTCTACTATCAAGCCTAAGCTATTATGGGATTCTGGAGTCTGCTTTTTCTGCCATTACTTCTAGGACTTGTATTGGCATTTATCTCTTTCTGAATTACACAGTTCTTGTGTCTAATCTAGGCTTAAGGTTTGTTGATCTGTTTAACTTGATCTACATCAAAAGCTGTGAGGTCAGAAAAAGCCTCTGTGCAATATCTTTCTTTTTTACCATCCACAGTCAATCAAAAACTGAATTCAGCCCAGATCAATTTGGTCAACCATCTATCAGGAATTCTTTAAACTTGCACTGACCTAAAAGGTCCTTCAGGACTATATGGATGCATTGGCAGACATGGCAAAGGCATAATATTATTGTTGGCTGGTTTTTCAGTTCTCTCACCAAGATTGTTTTATCAATTCCATGTATTTTTTTATCCTGGTCCTTGACCTCACAATTCAGAAACAATTAATCTACATGCATGTTGCTCTCAATGTTAATTTGTGTATGATTCTTGATAGCTGCCCATAATACCATCCTACACAACCCTCAAGGAAAGTAAGAAAAGAATTATCCCAGAAGATAAATGGGGTGATTTTCCCACACTTGTTTTGGTGAAAATAAGCTATTAATCTTCTATCTAATTAACTGATCATAAGGATGTTATTCACAGATGGACTATCAATAAATAATCATGATGATAACTATTGTTCTTTAAAACAATTAAATATGTATATTTCACATACACAGGCAAAATTAGAATGAGTAATATAAATGTGCTCAGAGTGATAAAAAATCTTTATTGCTATATACTTTGTGCATGTATTAGTTAACTGAATCAAAATAGTTAGAATACTAATAAGTGTTGGGAAGATCCTTAGTTATTATTCTACAATAGTGATGTTGCTGGTATCATTATAATCTCATAGTTTATCATTGATAAAATTACACAGGAGACTAATTTAGTCTTGTATTTATTATTATCTGCTGCCAGTCACACACATACTTCCCTCCTGACAGGAACTGAAGTATTATTTGGACGTAATATTATTCAATTCATGATAATTATATTTCAGAGTTAGGCATGGATGTCTAGTTTCATTTAATTCTGACATCACATGTAAATTAAAACTAGGTACTTTGTGCTCTAGATAGCAGAAGCCTGAATTACCAGCCAAAACTTTTTTTTCTTTTTACAAGCCTGTAATCCCTTGTTTCAGGTGGAGTCATAGCAACTGAATGGAGTTGAGTGTTTACTGGCCAGATGCCCTTCCTGATGACTATGTGGAGCTCACAGTAGATATCTTCTTTTCGTGCCCTGATAGAGAAACATTTGTTGCAGCCACTCAACCTTCTGAGTGGGAGGCAAGTGTCTTCACCTCTAGATCACCATGCTGCTACTACCAGCCCATTCTTAATTTCACTAAATTGAACTTAGGTAAAGGTAAAGATTTTCCCTATCAATACAACTCTAGATAGGAGTTTTCATCTCCGTTCCTTAGCCAAGGGAACCAGCCTTGTCCAAAGACATTTTTGTAGTCATGTGGCCAGCATGACTATATGCCAAGGCTAAAGGAACACTGTTACCTTCTCACCAAAGTGGTACCTACTTATCTACTTGCATTTACATGCTTTTGACCTGCTAGGTAGGCAGAAGCTGGGGGAAGTAACGGGAGCTCACTCCATCAAAGGGCACTTGGGTCTCAATCCTGGGCTGTCAGCTTTCCAGTTGACAAGCTCAGCATCTTTAACCACTGAGTCATCATGGCCCCTTAAACAACAGAAATACAAATGAATTTCTTACTAAATGCCTTTTTATTTTAAAATAAAGATACACAGGGAAAAAACTTTTTGCAGTGCCCAAATTCAATGTAAATTAAATTAAGTTGAACCTAAACTTGAACTTACCTCAGGTTGAAAGTAAATATTCAGTTTATCCAGTAAATGGATCTAGCTAACAAAGAAAGTATATCAAATCATACAGACAAATGGAACTCAAACCCATTTAATATATTTACGTATTCTTATAACACCAGAGGTGGAGAATATATGAACAGGCAATCTTCCAGTTCTATTTTAGTAGGTAATCATTTATGTATGTTTATGAGATTTAGAGGCTGCCTGACTCTAAACTTACTCTGGTTAGCTTTCATAAAAATAAGAATAATTAAACAATAAGGAAGTCCTTCTAACAACAAGTATAATAAATTTAATAACAAGGCTCCACAAACACTTGGGAGGCCTGGGAGAATAGCCACATTTTTAAAGACTTCCCGACATCATCAGGGAGGGAACAATGTAGATCTCTGGGGATATATTATTCCAGAGGGCAGGCACTGCAACAGAGAAGTCTCAGTTTTCGGATCCTAATACATGGCATTGTTTGATTGAATGAACATGAAGTACACCAATGTTGCCAGATCTTACTGAGAAGGAAGAATTGATGGGACACAAGTGCTCCCACAGATAACCTGACTTATGCCATGAAAGATGATAACTTGCACCTTAAATTGCAACTGGAAGCCCACTGGCAACCAGTGCAGCCTGCACAATAGATGTGATACATGCACATACCAATGTACAGTATGTCAAACACTGCTTGCATCATTGCATTCTAGATCAGATGAGTGTTCTTCAACAGTAGTCCCATGTAAAGCACATGGCAATAGTTCAATTATGAAAATCTAGGTATGAATGAGCCTTCAGTTCTTAGAAACAGTTTCAACTGAAGCAGAAAATATAATTGGCCAAAGCTCTCTTGGTCATAGCTTTTACCTAGACTTCGAATGGGAGCAGTGAGTCCAAGATGATCCCCAGACTAGTATGGACAAGTCTTGAGTAGGAAGTGTTCTTCTAGATTCCAGAATGCTACAATGAGATTTCCAATAGAAGTGCTAATTTTCATTGTGTAATGTTTTGTGCTTGACGTTTGAGATGGTGGGAAAGTTAGAGAAAGAAGAAATGCATGAAGTTCCTTGCAGTACAATATATTCATTCTGCCCTTTAAGCCACTGCATTTCATTGCATTGCATTACAGATATATCATTGTTTCAATAACTGGTGGGGAGCAGAGTGAAAAGTCAAAAGTATAGCCCCAGGTTGAAAATAGGACCTGCCCGCCCTCTTATGTACTGTATGTAAACAATTTGGAAGATGAAGATTCTATTCTCCTCACACAAAGAACACCAGAAAAATCAAATGATGAATCCATAATAAATATTTAAGTTGAAAGAAAATACTCTGTCAATAATACCATTTAGCATATTCAAGGTTTATTTTCCTCTTGTAATAAAACAATAAATAATTACAGTCACCTTTTCCCCCTCCCTATCTCTTTCTTCTGGTTGTACACTAAGCAAGAGTTCAATTTAAAATAAAACACTGAGTAACAAGGACAGGATCAAAATTGCATGAAATGTTTATAAAACATAATATGAGAGATTGGCTCAAATGGTTTTATAGTAATAATGTAATAATAAAATTCTATTCTAATTGCACATAAAGAACATTTCCTAGGTGATCTTAGAGGAAATGTCAGTGTCCTTATCAATTTATCTGTATTCCACATTCTTGTTTACCATATACTTTATCTCACCTTTTTTCTGTGACTCAACACCTGGAATTCTTGTTGGATAAGTCATCTCCATCTACCGAACGTTTCTTGAAGAGGGGCCACCAATTTCTAAATAATACAAATTCTTGTCTAATTGGTTCTTTCCCTTCCTCTCAATATCCAATTTGCCAGTTAAATGCTTTTGGTATTTGCTTATATTAACAGTTAACAGTAACAGAGGTGGAAGGGATCTTGGAGGTCATCTAATCCAACCCACTGATCACACAGGAGACCTGTACTAGGGATTTGAACCGCTGAACTGCCGATCTTTCTAATCGACAAGCTCAGTGTCTTAGCCACTGAGCCACCTAGTCAGACACCTAGTCAGGCATGTCAATAAATAAACATCAAGCTGCAGTTCTGCTGTCTCATTGAATGGTAATCTATGTTGTTTCTGATCAGGATCTCCATTTCAAGGCCACTGACCCAGTGCTTTCCGAAGACATTTCCATGACCACATGGCCATTTTCCTTCCCACCAAAGTGCTACCTATGTATCTATTATTTGTTTAATAAATTAATATTTATTAATTTATTAATAATAAAAATGTTAATAAAATGCTATAATTATAATCTTCTCATCGTTCCCACCACATATCTCCTTCCACTTATGACTGTATGACTGTAACTTTGTTGCTTGTATTCTTACTTGTTTCCTGATTGCTTATTTGTACCCTATGACTATCATTAAGTGTTGTACCTTATGATTCTTGATGAATGTATCTTTTATGTACACTGAGAGCATATGGACCAAGACAAATTCCTTGTGTGTCCAATCACACTTGGCCAATAAAAAAAAATCTATTCTATTCTAATTACATTTCTTGAAACTGGATCTTCTCTTTGATCATGAGAATTCTAAACAGATATGTACTTCCAGAATTAGAAGCTTTTAAATATATTTTCTAATTATCAGCTCTAGGCTGAAATATAAGACCTGCTTAAATTTACAGAGATAGGACAAAAACATATTTCCCTTTTCCTATTTTCATTGTCTTTTAAACTTAGTCTCTATCTTTATCTTTCTACATTAATTAACCTTTTGGCTGTAAATGTAGAATTATTATTATTATTATTATTATTATTATTATTATTATTATTATTATTATTAAATCTGGAAAAACAAACAACACTTGACCCTAATCAAACTGATAGCTCCCAGCCACACCACTATTGCTTTGAATATTCTTGTGGGGTAGATGAAAAATATTATTGTTCCTAGGAGCCACACAAAGGTGTTTCATTTATTTGAAACTTTATGTCTATGCTGTTCTAATCATAGCCAGGTGAGGCATCATTCCTGGAAATTGATTCATTCCTTGTCAAAATGATGGCTGTGAGAAAATTGAAAACCACTCCATGAAGAAAAAAAAATAGTTGATATCCCATTATTTCTTACTGCTAATGTAGAATGAACAAGTAAAATCCTTGTTAAATATTTCCATTTTAGTTTGAATTTAGGTTTTTTTATTCTTTAAAAATTTTTTAAGATAATAAAATGCAGGAAAAAAATCAGCTTTCATATTATATTTGAATAAAAAGCACTGTGGGAAAACTGACATTTATTTTATAACAAAATACTTGATCATAAATTTCTCCCAGAATGGAATCTCACAGAATGGAATCAAATTCCAGCTTTTCCAATCTTGCTTGGAACTTATTCTTTGTATGTATGTGTAAAAGTTTTGGTATTTTTAAAATTATTCCTTCTAATAATGATGACCCTCAAATAAATTATGTCCCTGAAATTAAGTTTTACTTTGTTATGAAAAATTTATCAGTTGCTAAGGAAAATAGTAGAAGAAGTAAAATAACAAAGATGGTTAAAGATGAAGTTATTGACTTGGTAAAAGCAAAAGAAAAGAAGTGGGCCATTATTCCCAAGGGAAGGTATTCTACAGTTTGGAAGCAACATCAGAAAAATCTGTCACCCATTTGTATTATATTGATTAGGAAAGCTTCTGAACCTTCTGTGTTGATCAATTAAAAAAGAACAAGGAGCATTGAACATTGGCACAGGATTTAGTTAATAAGATATATAGGCCATAATTGTATAATTTTCTCACTGGATTTGGGCATAGTTTGAAATACAAAGATAAAGACAGTGTGATTGTACAACTTGTTGTGGTGCTAATGAAACAGTTTAATTAATAATTTAATTTAATATGTAAGCATGGAAACCACATGAACATGATACATGATCCAATGAATTAGACAGAGGACAAAACCAGGCTAATAAGGACTATGAATAGCATTTGTAGTACCTTGAAGATACAAGCGTTTATCAGATTGAACCAAATAATCATAGAACATTTCAAGTGGACTGAATAGCAAAATCTCAGGGGAGGGGATGTAACTGTCACAAGACTCTCAGTGCTTTAGATTCCTTATAACTAAGCATGGGTGACCCTAATTATTCAAAAGTGTAGTTAGTTGATGAATTACCAATTCTAGGAAATGTGGCTAAAAATAATATATATTTGTAAATTATTCTTGTTTGGTGGACTGTTTTCTTAGAAGAAATATATTAAAAGATGTCAGTATAGGACAGCTGGCATAGCTGGCTGGAGAATTATGGGAGTTGAAGTCCACAAGTCTTAAAGCTGCCAAGTTTGAAGACCTCTGGTGTAGGAGAACTTATCTCCAGCACATAACAACTTAATGGATCTCAGAAAGTAAGGGCCTGTCATAATGACCTTAATACCTAGGCAGTTCATATAGAGATGGATGTTCCTAGAAGTTGTGAGCTTTTAGAGTTTTAAAGGTTAAAACCAATGCTTTAAACTATATCTGAAAAACATGGCAAATAGTGTAAGTCTTTCAACGTATGTTGAAAGTTTTATGCATCATTTAGCTGCCTAATTGCCTTATCCTATATCAATTGAAGCCTCCTCAATAATAGTCTTATATAGAATACACTGCAATTTTCTAATTGGCTATAACAAAAGTTTGAGAAACAATTAGTAGATCCACTAATTTAAAGACAGTCACAGTGATATACAAGTATATTTTTGTAAATCCATTCTTTGCTACCACCATAAGTTGAAAATATGGAGACAATAGAAATAATAAGGAATATTATCATAGACCAGTGATGGCTAACTTTTTTGCCATCACGTGCCAAAAGCGGGGGGAGTGCAGGGAGATTGCGCGCACATGTGCCCACACCCATAATTCTATGCGTCCCAGCCCCCGTGCATGTGTACGCGCCCCACCCGCACTCCCCCCACTTTTGGCACGCAATGGCCCATTGGGCCCGGTAGGCCCATTTTTCGCCCTCCCCAGGCTCCAGAGGCTTTCTAGGAGCCTGGGGAGGGCAAAAATGGCCTTCCCCACCCCCCCAGGCCCTTCGGAGGCTGGAAACAGCCCATTTGCTGACTTCCAGTGGGCCCAGAAGGCCCGAAAATTGGCTGGCCACCTGAGCTCAGGTGGCCTCTGATATAACTCCACGTGCCACTTGTGGCACGCGTGCCATAGGTTCACCATCACGGTCATAGACCTTTGAATGAAATGCTGAAGAGTATTCTTCAATGCTTGCTAGATAAAAGAAGAGACAAGAATAGACAAGAACAATCAAACCCCAATTTTTCTAACTGGTCCAGTAGTGTGAAGGTATCAAAATTGTACTGAGAGAAGCTGGGCCGTACTATCCCATCTAGAGTCCAATATAGGACATCAGCCAAGGTGCCTTAAGCAGTTGAAGCTTACCCAAGCCTGTTGGTACCTGTGAGGGTGGGAAATAGGTCCAAGGCCTATGGAACCCCACATGGCCGCAAGCTGTGAAAGGGAGCCTCATGGGAAGAGGGAGACCATGGGAGGCTTGCCATAGTCTAAATGTGAACTAAGGAACTGCTGCAGTTCGGCATGGGCCTGAAATAGAATACAGTCCTCCCCCACCCCCTGAGGCACGCCCTGTGTTCCACTTAATGACCCACATGTTCACTTAACAACTACAATGGTGATGGGAGCCAGAATTGGGGTTGTTGAGCAAGGTAATCAGTGAGTGCCATGCTTAATGAGCCATGGTGGCACAGTGGTTAGAGTGCAGTACTGCAGGCTACTTCTGCTGACTGCTGGCTGCCTGCAATTTGGCAGTTTGCAAATTTGGCAGTTTGAATTTCACCAGGCTCAAGGTTGACTCAGCCTTCCATCCTTCCAAGGTCAGTAAAATGAGGAATCAGATTGTTGGGGGCAATATGCCGACTCTGTACACTGCTTAGAGAAGGCTGTAAAGCACTGTGTAGTGGTATATAAGTCTAAGTGCTATTGCTAATGACTGCAACAACTTATGACTGTAATTCAGGACTCAGCTGTACAAGGATTACCTGTATATTTCAGCACATACAATCAAAATGAGAAAGGGATTGTATCCACCAAGAACATTCCAAAGTTCTTACACTGGCCATTGACTATTTGTTGGCTGCTGGAGAAGGTCCGCTGCATTATGAGGAAAAGCAGTTTTAATAATTCTGTGCCCATTCAGTGCAGACAGAGATAAGAATATTATTTCTGGTCTCCATTGCTGAAGAATACAGTTTCAAATGATCTTTAATCTGTGCTTGATCTGATTCACCTTCAAGCTTTCTTTTGTTTGTGTTCATTTGCCATCTCTTCAGGCTTCATTGGCATATTCCATTAAATCATGGGGACAACCTAGTTATGCCAAAATGAAGGGCTTAGGAATTATATTATATACTATACCTAAAATAAAATTCAACAATATCATGAAGGAAAGCCCACACGTTCATACTATTAAATGTCAGGAACATAGCATTTAACCCTTGATTAAGATGAGTGATCATCTAAATCTGATTAGATGTATTACTTATTAAATGTCATGACATCATAATGTAATGTATTTTCTTATTTTTCCCCCCTCAGGTGCAATAATTGTATGAAACAGAAGCAGAGAAATACATTGTGCAACAGTATAAATTGTTTTACTTGTCATAAAGACAAGGAGAGGAAAAAAGAGTGCCATTTTCTTTTACACTAACGCAATTATGTTCAAAGGCTAGTAAAACACATTTCCAAGTCTCTAGCTTCCTATCATCACTTATGTAAAAAGTAGCAAGTTTTAAATATATGCAGTTTTCAGAATTCAATAGGAAAAAAAATTCTCATTGGCATTCATTATATTGCAGTTTCTACTAGTGAATAATGAGAGCATGGAAATAACTTTATTCATGTACACTTCTGTGCCTCTCATTTTAACTTACCAGTTTTGATTCATGGCTTATCATTATGTAGTGTAAATGTGATTATATCAATGAAAAAAGAAATTAAATTTAAGCAACACTTATGGATAGGTTTTGATTTAGTGAAATAAAATCATCTCATATTAATCCTATCTTTTCTAGTCCTATATTATTCATGTTTGGATTATTTCTTTTTGGTGCACCAAAATTATATGGGTGTGTGCAAGTATGTATTTTAAGCACAAAGCTTCATATCCAAATACTGTGTATTTACCATACCTTCATTTTTGCAAGCCTTTCTTATTAAATATTTTTTATAGAAAAAGCATCTATCACTTTTCTTAAATAATCATTTCAAATTTACTTCATAATTTTGTAAGCATTTACAAAATAGGAGATAGCTTACATTTAGAACAAAGTGAGAGAACTACATAACTAAGAAACTTTAAAACAACAGTTCCCTGTTTATGGTCTATGTGTTCTTATTTTTCTATAGTAACTAACTGGACAAAGTGTCAGAATGAGGCAAGAGTTTATTGAGCGTAGGGACCAGTACGCTCCCATAGAGAGGGGCTCCTCAGGGTGCCGTCGGTCAAACAGTGTCAACTGGTGGCCCCCAGGGGGAAGCCTTCTCTGTGGGGGCACCTGCCATCTGGAGCAAGCTCCCCCCGGAGATATGGGGGATCCCGGATTTGCGCACTTTCTGCCATGCCCTTAAGATATTTTTATTTCAACAGGCTGGCCTGGCCTAACTTCCCTTTTAACTGTTAATTTTAAATTTGTTTTAAATAGGGGTGTTTTAAATTTGTTTTTGGGCCAAATTATCTAATGTATTTTAAAATAGTTTTTAAAGTTTGTATTATGTGTATTTTATCTTTTGGCTGTTCACCACCCTGAGTCCTTCGGGAGTAGGGCGGTATATAAATTCAATTATAATTCAATTATAAATAAATAAATAAATAAAAATTGAATGTGTTTGTAATAAGCTTGTATAGTCAATACAGAAAAGCAATCAAGTTGAATAGTGATCTAAGTTCATCTTAGATCAGGGATCTGCAACCTGCGGCTTTGGAGCCACATGTGACTCTTTCATCTTTCTGCTGCGGCTCCCTGTCGCTCAAAATATGAGTCACAACCACCAATGTACAACAACCCCCCCCCGCCCCGGCACGTGATTTATTGAGCTTTTTGACTCATCTTTTCTTTTTTTTTGGAGGTCAAAATGTTTTTGTTGCATGGAGAAATAAAAATTTGTTTTCTCTGTAGCAGTTCATTGATTTCATAAATGCAACATGTTATCATTTTTTTATACATAGCATAAAGGTAAAAAAACCCCGATAATATGCAGTGTTATCTTCATTTTAGGTGTCAAAAGGGATTTGTGGCTCCCAGTGTTTTCTTTTCTGTGGGTAACAGGCCCAAATGGCTCTTTGAGTGTTTAAGGTTGCCGACCCCTGTCTTAGATCATAGCATACTTTTTTTGTATGAGATATTGGTGTTTTCAAAAGATCGCATTCTTATAATAAATAGCCAAATCAACACATAACCAAAATCTCACATAATTCCCAAATATTGTGAGAGCTTTAAAAAAAATTAAAAAGATTACTTAATCTTGAGATTCTTTGATTGCCATGCAGAGGAATGGGTATCATAACACTGAGGGATCCAATACTTTGGTTTACATAGTAATCCATAAAATCTTTCATTAAAGATGTTGTAGTTCACCTAAAAGAACAGACTGGGAATAGTTACTGTACGCCACATATATCAAACTGGTTTGAAAACCCAAAATGGAAAAAGCCCGCTATTTAGATGAAAAGGATAAATTGTTCCTTGGGCAAAGCTGGGCAATGTTATAACTTATGTGTTTAAAATATTTATCATGACAAGATGGAGAAGATGATTGGGGAATTTATTAATTGTTTATTTGCTTGTTTCAAATAAAGCCACCAAGTTTGGGGGAAAAAAAACTCTAGACATCTTAGAATAGTGTAAAACAAACCACACATTAAAAATACAATAGCAATATCATAACTTCAAACAGTTCAAGCCAAAATAAACCTATCGAGACATCAGACTCCAAAAGTACAATGAAAAAATATATTATTTGTCCACTTCCAAAGGAAAAGGAATGACAAAGATAGAAGCGGCCATTGAAATCTTAAAGGAGAGACTTTTCCATTGGATCAAGAAATAATTCCTGATTTTATCTTATCAAATCAAGAATTGGCATGTTTTAGTGTTTAGGAGTGCTTCAGTTATCAGTTCCATACGTGCAGGTCTTTAATGGTGACTCATTCCAGCACAGATGCTATTTATACGTAGATTAACCATCTGTTCAGCAGCAATGCACTCTAGTTGAAGTCTATACACTATTGCCACTTTCCCAAGTGGGGAAATAACAGTAGAGTGGTGCTTTTCCTTACTACCCTCACCAGTGGAATCAGGAATTTTGCTTAGCAGATTCATTTGTTGGTTGTCATTGAAAACATCAGAACCTTTGTAAGACCAGTCTCAATATAATTGTATTATTGTGTTGCAAGTAAATTGTATTGCCCCTTGGAGCACGCTAAAAGGCCGTTGTCTACATTATTGTTATATCAGTTAATTAGAAAGGGTGTTAAAGATAATGATTATTGAAAGGACTGGGAGAACTAAGAATAAAATAAATAATAATAGATCAGGAAAATGAGTAATTAATGATTCCCTAAGCTTCATACAGCTTGGCAGGTTACAAGTTATGCAAATCTCAAATATAATCCAACTTATTTTATGTGAATAATGAAGACATTTCTGTTTAGCATTATGGGTTAGCGAGATGGCAGGTCAATTTAGAGTTTGCTCAGCATTTTAGTGGTATTATTGAACAATTCTGAACATTTAAATGCAGACTTGAATTTTATATTGTCATAAACATTCATATATTTGTCTAAAACTGAAATACACTGAAGAAAGCAATGTCCCCAAAAGGATTAACTGATCAATTGATTAATTCTCAATTCATAATGACATTTCTTTTTTCTACTAACAGAACTGTCTGCCATTTAAGTAAGTATTTAAACTGGAACCAGGTAATTTTAAAAGTTGGCAATAGGATTGCATATGGCTTGAGCACTGCCTAGGGCATAATTTTTATATAAATCTACAGTGTGTATAATTGCGATAGTTACATTGCACCAAGAAGCACTGGAAGAGCAAAATTGGGTTAAAGATCCATTTTCTTATCTAAATCTGGGGTTTAATGTGGCAAAAATAGAGGGTACTGCCCTTTCTCCCAGTTAAGCAACAGTTAATTTTGAAATTAAAAAAGAAAACTTGCTGGACTTCAGGCTGGGAGATATAACTTCAGTTTTCATAAAATATTTCATGCAAGAGGAAAGATTTCCATTGCACACTATCACCACTTTTCCAAAATGTCATTCAGAAAGGATATTTAGGGAAATCTAAAATGAGGGCATTAGATTAATTCAGTTCTAGTAATATTCAGTTCCCAACAACCACCAAGCTCATAAATTTCACATACATACATACATACATACATACATACATACATACATACAGGTATATGTATATGTATATGTATATGTATATGTATATGTATATGTATATGTATATGTATATGTATATGTATATGTATATGTATATATATATGGGAAATTTATGAGCTTGGTGGTTGTTGGGAACTGAATATTACTAGAACTGATATATTTCCCATATATATATGTATATGAGCCAGGGGAAGATTATGTGTTTTGCCGAGACACCTGGTCTACCCCAACATGTGGGAGGGGGCATTCTGCTCCCTTTCGCCTTTTAGCTCCAATCCAGGAGGCTCAAGGGAGGAGAACTTGTGGCTCAGTGGTTAATACAACTGCCTAACATGCAGGCAGCCCAAGTTCGAATCTGAGTAAGGCTATGGCTGGCTGATGAGAGCTAAAAAGCTTGAAATAGATCTATACTAGTCTCCCTTTATTTCTTTATCAGCAAAATATATTTGGTATAAAATGGCTTGTCGTGAATGCGACTGCTTGAGGGCTCCTGGGTTGGAGCTAAAAGGCGAAAGGGAGCAGAATGCCCCCTCCCACATGTTGGGGAGACCAGGTGTGTTGGCAACACACACACACACACACACACACACACACACAATTTTATTTTATTCTCTTTTCGTAGGTCTGTGTATTTTTGTTTCATCCAGGTTTTTCCTATTTCTCCCTTACATCTTAAAACAGACAACAGAATGGAAAATCTGCCCAATGTCATGAGTTTAACCACAACACAATATAAATGTTCACATTTGTGTAATCCAAAACACAGCCCAAATTTTGGGATTAAGCACCAGAAACAACAGTCCACAGCCTAAGTCAGACTGATTTGGTTATTTGTCAAAATAGAGACTTTTCCTTTTAAAAGGAAGGAATCAGATATCCGGGTTTTTCGCCGTGCCCTAAAGACTTTTCTCTTCTGGCATAACACTCCCCCTTTTTTAAGATTTTGGATTTTTTAAATTGTCTAAACTGGGTTTTAGCTATGAGATTTTAAAATTTATGGCCAAAATTTATAATTCTTTTAAATTTTAAATTTTTGTATCGATTGTTTTTTATTTCTGGCTGTACACCGCCCTGAGCCCTGAGGAGAAGTGCGGTTTATAAATTGAATTAATAAATAAATAAATAATTCAAATAATATGACGAAGATTATGCTATCATTAACAGAATGAAGCCTTAACACAGCATGAATGTTGTGTTATTCAGCGCCTATTACCTGAAAAATTGATTTCTTCATTCCACTCATCATTCAAGTGTGGTCTTAGAACAAGGGAAATATACAGAGAAAAATAGAGCAGGGAAATGGAGATCAGCTGTAACTTAACTACAAAAGCATAAGATCTCAGTTCAAATATTGCTATCAAGTGTTTCCTGTCAGTTGTGACAAAACACCACAAGTGAAAAAATAAAGCAAACCTGGCAGATCCAAACTGATAAGGGATCTGAAATGCATAGCATAAATATATGCTTTCATTTTCAAAGAAAGTATAATTATATATTTTTGATAAAAATTGGAGAACATTAGCACATCTGATTCAAAAAAACTAGTAAGGCACCAAGACTACAGTCCAAACAGGGCCATCTATCTTATTGTGCATCTTTTTCTTTTGGAAAGAAGGGGGGAGTTTTCTTACCATTGGCCAAATGCTATAATAGAATGAAGCCTCTCAGGAAGTACCTGGAATACAGAAAAACTATTGGGATGCTTTTGTATACAATCCAATCAGAGTTTGAAACAAGATGCCAAAATTTCCATGAATGTTTCAGAAAAAAAACTTTGTTTAGACACTGTTCTTACAGTGGAATAATGAAACTGCTTTTAATATAACATAATTTGCAGTGTGACTTGCAAATCTGCTCACAAAAGAGGAATCAAATAAACTCTAAAAATTTGGCTTGTTTCTCTTTCACCTGAACCGGTAGTAAAAAAGGCTACTGGTTCGTCGAACTGGTAGTAAAAAAATGTTTAAAAAAACCTTCCAATGATCAGCTGAGTGACGCACGATTGTTGGAACTTAAAAAAAAACTTTTTAAGCATTTTTTTACTACTGGTTCGGGCAAATAGGTAGTAAAAAATGCTTTAAAAAGTAAAAAAAAAGGCTCTGATGAGCACAGCTGTGGCGCGCGATCATCAGAGTCTCTTTTTTACCTTTTAAAAGCATTATTTTTATTACCTACTCACACGAGCCGGTCATAAAAAAAATGACGATCGTGCGCCACAGCTGATCAACCCCCCATGTGCTATTCTATTTACCTTCCTAAGCTTCCTTTTGGTGTGCACTGCACGTGCGTGCCCGCACCTCACATTTGGTGCGTGGTGCATGGTGCACACTGCGCGTGGTGCGTGGTGTACACTGCGCATGTCCATGTGGAATGCGCATTTGGAGTGCATGCGCAGCCAGTAAACCAGTTCAGATTTCACCACTGCCTGCAACCTTTCTTCCTATGTTTTAGGAAAAAACAAAAAAAAGGCTTTTTTAAAAATAGTGACCAATTTAAAGTTTTAACATTTATAAATGTTAAATGTGCTGTAATATATAAAACATAAATAATACTCAAGTGACTAAAAACTGACTCAGGATAAAATAATTTTAACATAAAAATGCAAAGATAAATAAAAAGTAATTAAAATGTTGGGAATTTTCTAGATTAACTTGAATTTTAAGGGGAAAAAAAGCAGAAAGGAACCAATCTCCAATGACAGAATTTCATGTCTTACATGCTATAATAGTAAAAGTTCCAATTTATTTCTAAGTTGAAATATATATTTCGATTATATGTTATATGTTCTCATTTTGAAATAATAACAGGATTTTATCATAGTGTTTCTTACACAGGTCTAAAGTGTAATAAATTTCTATTCATTCACCACTTCCCAAGGAATGTTTATGAGTAACTAAAAGCCAACAAGTGTCAGGTTCCGAAATAAAAGACTCCAAACCTTGATGATGATGGTTAGAAGATGCTTTATCTGTACAGACTGACAGCCATAAATAATGAGAGAAAATATTGTTGGAGCTATTGCTCCACCACCTTATAAAATCTTTTGCCTAAGCAGCCCATTAAAGCAGCCCCACCTTTCTACCCATGCTCCTAATCCATGGGCTACCCACCCACCCACTAGTCACACCCACCTCATTCCGACCTACTTCCTACAGGGAATGTCAGCAAGTCACAATCACCCCAAATCAGCCTCAGTCCTGCCAGCACTTTCAGCTCTTTCAGCCCCAGTCTTGCCAGCACTTTCAGCTCCCAGTTCAGGCCAGCACTTTCTGGGCTGCCATCTTGCAATTCAACAGCAGAGAAGGCTGCCGGCTGCCTTATGACATCATCCTTCCCTTCAGAAATCAGAGTACGCTGTAGCAGTGGCTGGTGGCCTCCTGGAGGCAGTAGGATCAAGGTTAGCTCGGTGGGCTGTTGCAGGGCCGGCCTCGCCGGGGCTGACAACAAGTGTGTAGAACAGGGGTCCCCAACCTTTCGGACCTCAGGGACCACTAAATTCATAATTTTAAATCCCGTGGACCACTAATATAATTTTTTTAAAAAGATAAGTAGTATTTAGTGCAATATAAAAAATGCAAATAATTTTTCTGCGGACCACCAACATTTTCTCATGGACCACCAATGGTCCACAGACCACCAGTTGGTGACCGCTGGTGTAGAAAGTATGTGACAGGGGCCTATGGTTCCATGCCCTTATTACCTACAGGTCTTTTTGTGTTTGCGTTTCTTAAATGAATCCAGCTCTGCAACTCATAGAAGACCAAGAAGCATTTGACTGTCACGCAGATAAACGCCAAACTAAAGTCAGAAAATCAAATTATAAATGATAAGAAAATCAAATATGCCATATTGAGAGCTTTATGCGTGTCTCTAAAAGCAGCACTGTTAATACTAGAGAAGGCTGAAATGAATACATTGCCAATCCTCAAAAAGCAATTTTAATTAATGCTCTTTTTCTAAACAGACATAAGATTTTCTATAATATCTTTTCTTATTTCTCTGTGTGTCGTTCTATACTACCAATAATGCACTTCAAGTAATATATGACTTAAAGACTTCATGTAGATTTTGTGTGTGTGTGTGTGTATCCCTCTTGTTACAGGCCCAAAATATACGAAACAGCTTACAGGGCCATACTTCCATCAGTAACACCAATCAGATAAATGCTCATCACATTGAAATGGTTGATTGTCAGACTTCAACTATTCAGTTCTTTCCCCCCAGTGGTATACTTGCAGAGCTCTTTGTACTTGCTGCTCAGTAAAATCGGAAACATAAATCTCACCTAAGTCTCACCTAAGCAACTTCTGCTTACACAGAAAAGTTTTACTTGCTTTTTCTCCCCAACAGACCTATTCCACAGATCTGGTCCAAAGAGTATGACAAATCTCCTGAGCTGATTTGTAGGATGACTGGATGAAGAATAAAATCTGGCATATCAATAATGTATAGTTGGCAAGAACCTTTGTTAATATTAAATAGATTGTCTCCTAGAATTTTTTTAAAAAAATGTTTTGCTGCACGGTATCAGAATATCCTTCACTTGATTAGACTTCAGTGACTTCCTTGTTTTGAATGCATCATTAACTACTAAAGATTGGAATGTTATGCTTCTATAATCTCTGGAGGGTGTTAAACAGTTTAAAAAGTTTCTGATGTTTCCTTAATCTAACATGTTTCCAGGAAGCTTTCTTAATGTTTGTTTCTGATTTACCAACTTACCCACTGATAATGTGGGCATTTTTAGATTTTAAAAAATAGTATTTTTTTTCATTGATAAAAACTGAGATAGATTTATGATTTTCTAAAAGATCAAGTAACATTAGCAGAAAGCACATGATAAATTTGATGGAACTTGACAGCTCATTTCAAAGCCAAAATGTATAGGGATGCCAAACCACAAGAGTCCTATGCCAGCATTGCATCCATACAAAGCCATTTAACACTTTAATATTCTCATCAAGTCATGTTCAAATGAGCCTGAAGAACTCTCAGAGGCTGTTCTGAGTTGTTTATGAAGCCCTTGTACAGAAAATTATTAATAGTTAGTGTGATGCAACAGTAGATTGGCTTAAGAATTTGATCCCTTGGGATATGTTACTCACTTTGATAAACTTGAGTTGATTACATATTTCTGGCAAGATATTTTGTGAAACATATGCCCCAAAATATACTCATCGGGACTGAATTAAAAGAGGGGTCTGCCTAAAATACCTACAGAGCCACAAGCAGACTAAGTCCAATCCCCTTTGAATCTGAATTCTGTTTTTGAATTCTGTTGACCCTTATCTAATTCCACGCAAGTGTTAACCATTAGTTGAGGAGACTATGCACAGTCTTTTTAGCAATAAATCAGTTTAATTGGACCTTCACATGTGGACCTGGTCTTTTGCTCTGATAAAACTATAGCATTCTTCTCTTAAGTTAAATCTTTCTTTTAATTGTAAATATTAAATAACAAATACACTCTTCTGACTACAATTCTTCAATAAATATTCCATTTTGAGGATCTTATAGAATCAATACTAAATCCTGTACATTTCCATGTAAAAGTCATCCATTCTTCAGTTTAATAAGATATAATCACTGTCACTGAATAATGATAATAATAAATGCTGCCTCTGCAAAGAAACAATGGACTACCTAGTTAGCTACTGCAAGAAGATTGCACGGACTGACTACAAGCAAGGGCATGACAAAGTAACAACGCTGGTGCAGTAGAATATCTTCAAGAAATACTATTTGACTGCAAGCAAGAACTGGTGAAACCACAAAACAGACAAAGTAATAGAAACTGAAGAAGTTAAAGTGTTATGGGAATTTAGAGTTCAGACAAACAAGCATCTGCCATATAACACACCAGACAACTGTTAATAAGGAAAACAAAAAAGTATGCAGAGGGGATATGGAAGTAAAATAGAAGAGAAAGAGCTGAAGAAATTCACAAAATACAAAGACCTGCAAATAGAAATAGAACTACTGTGGCAAAGAAAGTTAAGGTAATAGTAGTGATAATTGCCACCCTGTGTGAAAACCCAAAACATCTGGAGCACCACTTGAATTTGCATTGGCAAAATCACCATCAGTCAATTGCAAAAAGCAACTTTACTTGGAACAGTTTATATCTTGTGACAATACTTTTAACACCATCAAACATCTTCCTATCCCAGGTCTTTAAGAAGGACTCTAAAGGACAGGGGTCCCCAACCTTTCCAGTGGGGGGGAGGAGATGATTCTGCGTGAATGGTGGGTCAGCACACATGTACGGAGCTCCATTTGCATGACCCATGGGCACATGCACCCACCACTCACACAAGTGGAGCTGTGCACATGCACTCACCACGCACACTCATCCACCCATCCTGTGGCCCAGTTCTAAATGGGTTACTGCCCAGTACTGGGGGGACCACTACTATAGGGAGACAAAAATGCCAAATACAGTCTAAATTGACTGTTGAGAACCATAATCTTGAAAGAGAAATTTAAAACAATAATTCAGCTTTCTTTCTTTCATCTAGATACATTTCATTTGTCTTAGGAAATTGAACAGTTAAAATTTTATTTAGCCAAATTTTAAATCCTGAAAGCAGATTACGATCACCTGTTTCTTCTATTAGCCCCTAAAAATGTTGTGCTGCCCCTTTCCCTTTGTTAAGTTCATAAGGCAATAAGAGTTGGCAGTATACGGAAACATATACTGTTTTCAGTTTTTAACCTGTTGATCACTATGAGCCTTGAAAGTAGTGATAGCAATCAATGTCTACTTTTTTGCTCTCTTATTTGCCTCTGGCCTGCTTTATCTATATAAATACTTTCTTACAAGAATAATTTTATCTTTTTGCATTGTGTACAGAAGATCCCAAGATCCAGGTTATCTATTAAAACAAGTGATGTTCTTAATAAGCTTTATTTGTCCCTTTTAGTCCTGAAATATCTTTCTCTAGACAAGGAAGGAAGGAAGGAAGGAAGGAAGGAAGGAAGGAAGGAAGGAAGGAAGGAAGGAAGGAAGGAAGGAAGGA
>WNWU01000002.1:39821734-39842060 GCA_012654045.1 Ptyas mucosa
GGAAGGAAGGAAGGAAGGAAGGAAGGAAGGAAGGAAGGAAGGAAGGAGCTTCATCCAAATGTGGAGCTCTTTGGATGAACTGGATAATTCTGACTGGCAATTACTTCAAACTGATTTGCACCCATTATGAGATTCCTACCCATAAATGTTTAAGTAAGGAAGGAGAACAATTTTCCTAAAATAGTGCTTCATTCCTAACTCTTGCAAGCAGTCCTGAATAATGCTTCATGTGATCTTAATTCTATCTCTCTCTTAATGCAGCCTAGGACTTGTTGGCTTTTTTTTGCAACTGCAGCACACCTCTGGCTCATATTTAAGTAATCGTCCACTGGGAATCCAAGACCCCTGTCACAGTTACTACTACTGAGTCAAGTACTACTTATTCTATACTGTGCATTTGTCATTCAGTCTGTTGAGATCCTTCTGGATCCTGAGCCTATCTTCTGGAATGTTGGCTATTCCTGCCAGTTTGGTGTTGTCTGCAAATTTGGTGACTTCCCCTTCTATCCCCTTGTCTAAATCATTGAGGAAGATATTGAAGAGTAGCCTTGAGGTACCCCATTACATATTACCCCATTACCCCACTACAATGTGTAGTTCTTAATGGAACTGTAGATGCATTTTGATTAAGAACTACACATTGAAGGCGGTTGGTCAGTCAGTTACGAATCTATCTGATGATGATGATGCTGTCTTGCTTCCCATTATCTGTAGAATAATGCCTCCATTCATCAATTATTTTCCTGCATGATACCAGCCATCCTATTTTCCTTGCCCTGAGCTTCTGGCTGATGCTCCACGAAAAACTTCTGTGTGGGTACCTTTGTAAAAAAAATAAATCCCATTCTAAAGTATCCAGGTCTCACTACAAGGAAGGTCACACACAGTGGATTAGACTGAGCTGGATTTGCATGTTAGCTATTTCATATATATATATAAATCTAAATATTCATTATAAAAAAATCCATAGATGTCAGCAGGATTAATTAACAGTCCACACACAGAATCATATTCTAGATAATTACAATATGCTTATATTAAAATGAAATAGAACTATAAGTACAACTGCCAAATATGTATTATATAGTATGTAGTTTCCCTTTCAGAGAATTAGAAAACTGGGAAATTATAAGCAAAGAATTTCAAAAGGAATGAATGTAGCTCATTTTTGCTTCTGAAAATGAAACAGAGTCAAGGAAGCATAAAATAGAACTGAAAAAATAATGTGAACTATTTCTAGGTTTATTGACATTCTCAATCCTTAGTGATTTAACTTCCTAAATTATTTGTGAAAGTAATCTGAATTTTTTAAAAAGTTTATATCTGAAGTTACTAATATATCTCTTCTAAAATTTGCAATGTTCATAATTACTTAAGATTATTCAACATACTATTTTATTAATTCCTTTATTAACTTTTATAATACAACATGCTTCAAAAAAATCTTCCATCCTTCTGAAATTAACAAAATGAGGACCCAGATTGTTGGGGAAATATGCTAAGTCTGAAAACTGCTTAGAGGGGGCTATAAAACACTAAAAAGCAATATATAAGTCTAAGTGCTATTGCTATTTGCAATGAGTAATGCTTACAATTTTTCACTAACTTTAGTCAAAATTTGGATTTATATAGCTAATCAACATGCTCTTTAGCTCCAAACAGAATTCTGGAAACTTTTTAAATGTTTTGTGACCTAAAGCTAGTTTTATTTAAGAGATGAAACAACTATATAGCAAATTTGTGGCATTGTGAGTGCAATACAGTCTCCAATGATTCCTCATATAGCATAGTAAGTTTTTAAAGTAGAAATGGAGAGCTATAATTTTGTACTGAAATTTAAGGATTCTTGAAATGAATGCACACAATGAAGAACTGTATTTTATTTCCCTTTTTATTTCCTTGTCACTGAGATGCATGGAAAATAAAGATACTCAAGGTACATGCAACCCAAATTGGTAAAGCACTAAGAGCATTATAATATTTAACCAGGGATTTAAGTTTTAGATTTTTAAGAAAGAATATACACTAACATACATCAAATCTAAGGATAGATTGTAGTCAATTTCTTATTCTTTGAATTGACACAAGTTTATATTGCTCACTTTTTATAATTCTCTATGGCTCTAGCCGAAAAACATATTATCTTAGGACAAATCTGATCTTTTTAAGGTAAAGGTTCCCCTCAAACATATGTGCTAGTCGACCTAGATCGAACTACCAACCATTCGATCGACAAGCTCAGCATCTTAGCCACTGAGCCACCGCATCCCTTTTTAGAATTGGTTATAAATAAAAACAAACCTTGAACTGGAGAGTTTATCCTTCTAGAGTTTCATTAATGACAAACTCTAAGGTTTCATTAATGACAGATTGAATGTTAGTTGCTATTCTAATTTATATTCTAGGACACCTGATATAACACCAGAAGAAGCCTGCCTGTGTGAGCAGAAACAGTTACTGCTGTTTAACAAAAACACTGTGATATAATATGGAGAAATTCGAATTTATGCATTGAATAGAGTTGTGGGTTCTGCGTGGTGCTTTTTTTTTTGCAAGCAGGTAGCATTAAATATGCAAATGACATGCTGTACAGTAAGTGTAGGAAACAAATGATGTAAAATGTAGAAGTTGTAAAATAAGAATAGTACATTACTGTGCTGAGCTTTATTGTATAGTTTTTGTATAAGCTCTTGTTGAAATTGAACTATCAAATTGTACGCTAAAACAAAAGGCATGTTTATTTAATTAATTTGTTAAGCATGATTGGAAGTTTGCCAAATGCTTTTTTGGTAAGAAGAGATCAGAAATTTCCAACCAAAGTATATTTTTCTTACTGTTCTTACTCATGCACTGCATTGAATTAAATCATGCCTACAGTACATTGTCTCTCTCCCCATAATGAATATTCTCACCAAAGATAGAAAGTGAATTCAAGCAATTTGTCTCCAGTAAATAATACTTATCTATTCCAACATGCCTATGGGTTTGCTGGGATTATTGGGTCTTAATTCAGGAGTGAGATTTACTACAATAGCCTTTACCAAATCCTGACAGATTCTCTAAGAATTCCATCATATACCAAATACCTGAGTTATCATTCCAAATTTAAACTGCTGGGTGTATTTATTTATTTATTTAAATCATTTATATAGTCAGCTTACAATTTTATAACAAGCTTTGGGTGGCTCCCAAAGATTCCTGTCTTTCTAATTTTTCTAATCCATATCTCTGTCAGAATTCTTCAGACTCAAAAGATTTCACTCACTTTTGTTTCTTTTACAAGAGTTCAAATATACTGTATATCTATATCTCTCTGTGTTGTTGTTGTTGTTGTTCAAATATGTCTGATTCTTAGAAAGAAGTCTCTGCAGTTTTCTTAACAAGGTTTTTTTTAAAAAACCTTGCCACTGCCTCTTTCGTAGCCTCAGAAACTGGCCTAAAGATACGCAACTGTCTTCATATCCTATGGCAGGACCATGTACACACAAGTACACACATACACACAGAAACACATATACATACATACATATATACATACATACACATACATATACATACATGCATGCATGCATGCATACATACAGTACATTCATAAAGGTTAAGGTTCCCCTCGCACATATATGCTAGTCATTTCCGACCCTAGGGGGCAGTGTTCATCTCTATTTCAAAGCCGAAGAGCCAGTGCTGTCAGAAGATTTCTCCATGGTCATGTGGCCAGCATGACTAAATGCCAAAAGTGCACAGAACGCTGTTACCTTCCCACCAAAGTGGTCCCTATTTTTCTACTTGCACTTTTTATGTGTTTTCGAACTGCTAGGTTGGCAGAAACTAGGACAAATAACAGGAGCTCACCCTGTTACGTGGCACTAGGGATTCGAACCGCTGAACTGCCAACCTTTCGATTGACAAGCACAGCGTCTTAGCCACTGAGCTACCACATCCCTCAGTACATACATACATATGTACATACACATACATACACACATATTTTGTGTGTATATATATTATATATTTATTTTTTTAATCCACTGAACCCACAGCTAGAACAGAGTGAAAGATAGACAATATGTTATACCCAGGGTGTCATTTCATTAACATTAACAAAAGTCATGTGAGCAATATAAGCTGTCAACTGCACAGGAACTGATCCTGACAAGATCCATTTGACAACCTGCTCTTAATATGTCTACTTAAATATGAGCATTAATCTGGACAGAGATAGAAGCAGAGAATGCCTAATTCTACATATAAAGTGGAAAGAGTGTTTCTGAACTACAATCTTCCCCAAAACTCTGTTTATATAAATAATTAACAATGTTAAGATTGGTTCTTGGTTTTATTATTATTCATACATAACCAATTTGTCTTATCAGAGCAAAAGATTAAAAATAATTCCAAACTGTCATTTACAGATTTTTTGTTTTTGAGTGCACGGGGGAATATTTTAAAAGGCCAAAGACAAAATGGCTTTGCATGTGGAATATAGCAAATAATATTATTCTAAATGTTATATTACATAGGAGAATGACATTTACACAATATTAAAATGTTATTGTTTCCCAATAGCATTTTCAGAATGCTCTCTTATGTTCGTTTAATCAAAATTTCAAAGGTTACTGTAGCGTCCTTTGAAAGTCTTCTAAATGTATTCCATTAATGCAATGCAATAATAAATATCAGTGACTACATTTCTACATTTCTATTTTTTGTTTTCAGTTTAAAAAAACAAAACTTTCTTTTTTGGCATTGAATTTATTAAAGAATCCATGGACTAGATTGGAAAGTACAAACTGATGAGTCATTTAAAATATTTTAACAATTTAGCAATAATTTACGTGGATGCTTATGGGCATACCTTTAACAAATATCCTAAACTCCATTAGGACTTTTTAAATCTATCAGTCTAGCTTTCTGCCTCCCATCCAAATACTAAGCACATCTGATACTGCCTAAGTTTCCAAGATCAGTCAAAGTCACCTAGTAGTTTCTGCCTAACTGGGCAAGTATGTCCTTCAAATTTCTTTCAATTATGAAATGATCCAGATATACAGTATATATACCTGTATATATATATATTCCTGTCTTTATTTTTTATAAAAACTCAAGCTGACAAAGACACCTATTATCTATCCCTCCTTGTGGAGGGATATCCAAAAATGATGTACTCTTGACAGGTGTTGGTGATCACCTTTAAAGAGCTCCATGGCATAGGGCCTAGTTATCTCCGAGACCGCCTGCTGTTACCGATGACCTCCCATCGACCCGTGCGCTCCCACAGAGAGGGCCTCCTCAGGGTGCCATCAGCCAAACAATGTAGGCTGGTGACCCCCAGGGGGAGAGCCTTCTCTGTGGGGGCACCCACCCTCTGGAACCAGCTGCCCCCGGAGATTAGGAGAATTCATGACCTCAGTGCCTTCCGCCGTGCCCTAAAAACACATTTTTTCCAACAAGCCGGGCTGGCTTAAGAAGAAATTTTAAACATTTTTAATATTTTAATTGGTCTGTGAGTTTTAAATTTTGTAGCCAAATTATATATATTTTAAATGTCTTAATATTTATATTTCATGTTTTTTATGTCTGGCTGTACACCGCCCTGAGTCCTCAGGGAGAAGGGCGGTATAGAAATTGGAAATAAATAAATAAATAAATAAATAAATATACTCCTGATGTTCTTTACTGAACTCTTTCAAAAACACACATGGTCACAGATTAGCCACTACAATGATGTGACACAGCAGGATTTGGGGGAAAGTAGTTTAGTGTTATCTATCATCTGTCTGCCTGCCTGCCTGCCTGCCTGCCTGCCTGCCTCTGTCTGTCTGTCTGTCTGTCTGTCTGTCTGTCTGTCTGTCTCTCTCTCTCTCTCTCTCTCTCTCTCTCTCTCTCTCTATGCAATAAAATAGCTTTAAACTCTGAGTGTTACTACATATATGGTTCTTATTTTATTAAAAAGTTATTCAAGGCACTCCCCACAATATAGTCAGTGATTAAAATCTCAATAGGATTTTCACTCACATGTTGAATCTTTTTGCTTCTCCCTTAATTCTCTGGATTAATTCTGACAATGGGCAAGAGATGAAAGGAAAGGAAAATTACTGTTTCCTGTTATTCCTTCTGATGGAACCAGGGTTTAATTGGATATTATGATATTACTAGATATATAATATATAATGGAGTTTGCCAAATAGACTTCCTTTGTTAATGAGCTGAAAGCATGAGTAGACAGAGAGAAAGAATGTGCCAGTGTGTCACATACTTATCAAATAAATTACAGAACTCAATCATGTGTCACATTTGAACCTACCACCTAAGAAATAAGTCTATTTTTAGTATCAACTTTGTAAAAAAGTATAATGTGATTGTCTAGAAACCCCCATTCTCTCAAATCTCATTAATAATCTGAGCTCTGTGCACAGTCTAAAAGAACTGAAAAAAGATCAACAAAGGTCATTGTAAAAAAATAAATAAATATTGAGAAAAGTAGTGATATCAAGGACAATGTCAATGGTAAGATGTAGGGTTTTCTTTTAAAAAGCAGATTCAAGCATTTCAACTGAATTGTGCCTATGGTTTACGTTTGTTTCTATTTCCTTTGGTTTTGAAAAGTAAAACTAAATATCTGAATAAATGAATAATAAAATATGCATTAACACCAGTCTGGTTCAATTTTCAGGAATTTCAGCTGGTCCTTATATTTTTTACCAATAGGAGCTGCTTAACTCTGAATAGTGAACTAAACTTTAGTTTTTATCATCGAACCACATTTTGGTCTCCTCGACACAAATAAAAATTCTTCTAATAGGGAATGTGGTAACATGTGAGAGGCTGAAGGTCAAATAACATCAAGAAAGGGCTTTCGTCTAAACTTAATCTAAAGCCCTTTTATACAGATGGCATACAATGATCTATCACATCTGGTGGTCCTTGAATTCATACAATGAAGCGCTGCAAAATTTAGGCAATTATGATACATGTACATTCCAGAGATGGGTTTCAGCGGGTTCTGACCAGTTCTGGAGAACCGGTAGTGGAAATTTTGAATAGTTCAGAGAACTGGTAGTAAAAATTCTGACTGGCCCCACCCCCATCTATTCTCTGCCTCCCAAATCCCAGCTGATCCGGAGGAAATGGGCCGAAGGTTTTGCAGTAACCTTCCCCTGGATTGGGGTGGGAATGGAGATTTTATCTTTCCCCTGCCACGCCCACTAAGCCACGCCCACCTAGCCATGCCATGCCCACCAAGCCACAGAACCGGTAGTAAATTTTTTTGAAACCGACCACTGTGTAAGATGACTGTTTTCTGTGCTCTCATTGCAAGGAGTGGTTGTTTGGAGCACAAGTGAGCAATCTCTCATCCTCTCCTGATCTGGAAAGATTCCATTGGACTATTTTACCACCAGTTCAACAGTTGCCACAATATTGTTGCCTCCATTCTTTCAGAGACATCTAATTCACCATTTTCTCATCAAGAAATCCACTCTTGGTATACTTTTAAAATAATTAAATATGAAATTCATACCATTGTGGCAATGTTGATTGTGTAGAATTACAGAGAAAAGACAACTGGCATATTTTATAAAGACAACGGGGGCGGGGGGGAGAGAAAGACAGAGAGAGAAAAATCTCCCTTTTACTTTACCTTTGTAACTGACTCATTTTTTAAAAATCTGGATTACAAATAAAAGAATGGCAACTACCAGGAAAGCAGCAAAATTTGGAAAAGGGAAATGAGGATACCAGAGTACATTCTTGAGCATTTTGTCAGGAAGAAGGCTAGAGAATGGGTTTTGTACCCACTGTTTAAATCTAATACAAGAGTAATAATACTTTTATAAAATTCTGAAAAGCTTTTGTGAATTTTTTGCTGATATTGTAGTGTACAAAAACTTTAATGATTTTGAATTTGTGGATAGATATTGAATGTTGAGATATGGGAAGAGTTGATTTACGTAACATAATATCAAAGGAGGTAGAGAAGTATAAATTGGTTTATACCTACTGTATAAAGAAGATTGCAACTCACTTCCTTAAGTATTTTCTTATTTCTTTCTTCCCTTTCCCTTTCTTTTTGATTTCAGTTTGTGTTAATTTTTAATATTGTTAAATAATATATTTTTAAAAAAATAAAAATCTTGCAAGTATCACTGAAATTTAATTTTAAAATTTAAATTTAATGAAATTAAAGGTATAAGGTCTCTTGCCTTGGGTGGAGCGTTAGACTACAAGACCTCCAAGATCCCTTCTATACCTATGATTCTAGGAAAAAAACAAACCAACAAACCCTCTCCTGTTAAACATATAGACATGTATATGCAACTCTATCCACCCCAAACAACCAGTGAAAAGCCAGGCAAAACACATGCTAGGCAATGTCCCCCTGAAACACTGCAGGGAAGTTGATGATGTCCTCTCCATGGCCTTAAATTGATCAGATTATACTGGGATGCTTCTTTACTCAGGAGGAATTTAAATTGCTTGGGGAAAATTCCTTCCCATCATCCTACTCTCTCCCTTAGTGCAAGGCATTCTAGAAAAGCATAAAACAAGAGGCTGAAAGTCAATGTTTTCCTTTTCCGTGTGACCTGTTATAGCTGTGGGTGAAAAAAGTATGTAATAAAGCATTGGAAGAAGTAGAGAATCACTGCAAGTATAAAGAATAGAGTCCAAGGGCGACAGTTGATCCCATAAGTGCTGTTGCAAATAATCCAACAATAAACTTAAAGTATCTCTGGAGATACCAGAGTTACTTTAAGGTTACAGTTTGTTTGTGAAGGTTATATCTTGACTTTTCTGTGGAAACTCTGACTTGTTTTAAGTAAGTTAAACAATATGAGTGCTGTCTGAAAAAGAGAAGCAAGAAACAAATAAATAAATAAATTACTATCTATGTGCCAAAGAAGCCAGAGTTCTTAGACTCATTGACAGTTGACTGGCATTCAACTTTAAGGAATTATTATATCTGAAGATTCAATTAAAGCAACTTTTTTAGCTTGGGATTTTAAATTAATCTTACAAAATGAGATTGGTTCAGGGAGATTTTTGAATGGAAAAGGACCTCTTCATAATAGACCAAACTTTCCAAACCTACAATAGTATTACAGAAAAGAGATTGTATATAATTTTTTTACATAAACTACTGCCCTGTTCCAGACTGAGTAAGCTATATCAAATTTCCATGTGATTTAAGAATGAGTTGTGTAGCAGTTAATTACAAAAGTGATGTGCAGATGTTCTGGAAAAACAGGGAAGGGAGGTCTCACCTGATAGACACAGTGTAGGTGGTTTGGAGTTCAGTCAATAATCAAGATGTAGAAGAGAAATGGAGCATATATCCATAGAAAAGGGACATGGCAGTGCTAGAGAAGCAAAGGTAGTCCTAAGCATTCCAGGAATTAAATATGAGATATTTAATACAAGTTGAAGACCACAGCAGAAAAAAACAAAAACAAAGTAATTTAAGAAAGGAAAGGAAAGCAATTTAGATCTGAGATTGGCAAGTTCTTTCCAATGGAGGGGCACACACTGGGAGTTAGTCTTAGGCCAAATTCAGATGTGACTCAGTTACAGGTGTTGAACTTTGCTTTTTAAGGAGGTTTGCTTTTTAAGGAACTGAGTATATTACCTCTGCTTAGCTCTCTCTCCCAAGCTGTCAATTAATCTTCAGACAAGGCACTCTGCAAGGATCTGGCCGCTCATCACTTGACTCCTTCATTTGCTCTTACCAAGTGAACCTATAGCAAATTGTCAATAACAAATACCAAAGGGGGAGAACAGATTGATGACAATAAATAATTTTAATAGCATTGCATAATTATAGTGCTTTGGGGAAAAAGTATTGAAATAATGTATCATAACCCTGTTATGATGTTGAGTTCTTTTCTAGGTATGCATATTTATTTATTTATTTAATTTGTCAACAAGTACAAGGAAACAAGAATCAGTATAGACATAGACATGGACACATGAAAAAATGGCACAAATAAATGGATATAAATAAGCAAACCATAGCCATAAACACATAAAATGAGTACATATAAATGGGGACAGTAGGACAGGGATGGTAGGCACGTTGGGGTGCTTATGCATGCCCCCTTAGGGAGCTCTTAAGAAACATGTAAGGTCCATGATAAATAGTTTAAGGTAAAAGATATGGGGGTTAGAGAAACTAATAACAGGATCAGGCAACGTGTTACAGACATTTACTACTCTATTGCTGAAGTCGTATTTTCTGCAATCAAGATTAGAGCAGATTACATTTAGTTTGTCTCTATTGATAGCCCTTGTGTCATTGCGGTTGAAGTTAAAGTTGTCATTAACAGGTAGGATGTTAAGGTAAATAATCTTGTGTACTAAGCTTAGGTCAGAACATAGACAGTGTAGTTCAAGGTTATCCAGACCTAAAATTTCAAGCCTGGTGGTATAAGGAATTTTATTGCAAGCAGAGGAGTTGAGTACTTTTCTTGTAAAATAACTCTGGACCCTCTCTAATGTATTAATGTCTGAAATACAATGTGGGTTCCAGGCAGGTGAGCAGCATTCAAGGATAGGTCTGGCAAAGGTTTTGTATGCCGTAGTTAGAAGTATAGCATTAGCAGAGAGAAAACTTCGTAAAATAAGGCTGTCAACTCTTAATGCACTTTTAGTAATGTTGTTACAGTGAGCTCTAGGGCTTAGATCTTTTGAAATTGACATATTACAAAGCATCAGTACTAACTTGGATCAAGGAATGGATTGAACTCAAAAATAAAAGATTATTGACTTTGGAAGGATTTGACTTACAACGAGGATGGCACACTTTTCTGTGGGAGGGCACTGATAAACAGCATAGATATTTTCAGAGGCACATCATCAGACAAGCACTATATCAGATATGACAGGGCATCAAAAAAATGCACTACAATAAAATCCTGGAATGGTTATCAACCATGGAAGCCAGATCTACCCAAATACTATGGACATCAACAAAATGAGAACTTATAAAGATTTACTAAATAACCGAGGGGAACTAAGAACAAGAGAAGAATTGAAGGAGATGGGTATGGACATTGACTGGTGGCCATATCTACAAATAAAATCAAAATATAAGAAAGATTCGGCTCAATTTGGATTCCAAAAAGGCCAATATGAATTAGATAAAATTTTACAAGGATCACAGGATAAATTGATTAAAAAAAGTTTATAATTATTTACGAGGATACAAATTAGAAGAAGAAGTGGTCAAAGAAAATATGATAATTTGGGCAAAGAATTTTGGCTACAATATTCAATTAGACAATTGGGAAAAATTATGGACAATAAATTATAAATTAACAATGTCGGTACTGTATAAGGAAAACCTGTACAAAATGTTCTATAGGTGGCACCTTCCACTGGCCAGACTGGCAAGAATGTTTCCCAACACTTCTCCAACATGCTGGAAATGTAAACTTCACAAAGGAACCTACTATCACATGTGGTGGACCTGCCCAAAAACAAAACAATACTGGCAAATGATCAGAACACAAGTAGAAGAAATCACACAACAAAGATTAGAAATGAGACCGGAAACCTTTCTACTAGGTATAATAAATGGATAATCTGAAAAGGAAATAAAATACTTAATCATCCATATAACAACAGCAGCACAAATAATTTTTGCACAAAATTGGAAGAGTAGTGACACACCGACAGAAGATAGAGTAATTAGTAAGATCATGGAATGTGCAGAAATGGACAGACTCACAAAGGAACTACAAGATAAAGAGGAACACGATTATTATCTAGTATGGGAAAAGTGGTATACTTGGTTGGAAAATAGAAAAAGGAAAAAAGAATAGGGAGCAATTGGAGTTACAGAAACAGGAACATAAATCACTAACATAAGCTAACAGTGAACCATAAAGATAGATATATGAGTAAGACCAAACAAGGAAGAGTCAAAACACAAATAAGAACATACATTACTGTTGCGATATCTTTGACAAAATATATATTTGAACTCTTTGTTTACATGTTTTGTTTTGTTGTCACTCGTTTTGTCTTGTTTGTACTTTTAAACAAATAAAAATTTATTTTAAAAAAAGATCTTTTGAAATGAGTACTCCTAGATCCTTGACAGAGTGTGGGTCATCTTTTAGATAGTTTCTGCCCAGCTTGTATTTGATGTTCTGATTTTTATTACCAATGTGCAGGACTGAGCATTTGTTAGCAGTGATTCGGAGTTGCCAATTGTTTGACCATTCAGATACATAATCTTGGTCATTTTGTAGGGTAGTAGAATGGTCTGTGGTATTAAAAAGTTTTACATTGTTGGCAAAGAGGACGCAGCTGCTTATAATATAATCACAAAGGTTATTTATTTGTTGGAAATAGTATTTGTCCTCTTTTTGTGTTTGTGTAATGGGGAATATGGTATGTGGGAAATGGGATACAGGACGGAGAGATGTAGACTGGAAGCCAACATGTAAAAGATGTCTCTGCCCATAGATTTCCTAGTTTTCCACAAAGTAAAACATTTCCTAGTTTTCCAGAAAATAAAAGGAAAAGGGGGAACAAAATCTTGCAAATTTCTGTTAATGTAGCTTAAAATTAAAATCCACTAAAATACAACCATTCCTTCAATGCTGATTGCAGAAGGAAACAAACTTGAGGAAGGTTCAGGAGTTGCAGTCTGACAGATTCCTTCAGGGAAGTTATTTCAAACTTGGAGCATGTGTGTGACAAATGCAGGAAGACAAAGCATGTCTTATGATTGTAGTGAAGTTTGACATTGAGTAAGATAGCCATCACCAGAAAGTTTCAATCAAAAGTCTAAATATAACTGAAACAAGTTCTTAAGACAGGAATAGTCAAGCTTTCTAGATTTGTTATTGTGAGAATCGGTGTGGAAAGCATTTACCAAATGGCTGCCATAGAAAACCTGTGCATTCATTAATTACCTCTAAGGCAAGGTTAGAAGCCAAAATAGGAAAATATACTATCCTCCCTTCCCAGCATGCTTTCTACTATCTGAAACAGTTGTGGCTCTAAGCATTGCTGAAAATGAGATGATGAGGTAGGCTGCTGCTTTGATTTCCAGCATGCTGCTTATATTTGATTTATTTTTTAAAAAAATGAATTTAAATTAAAAACTGAGAGCCTGACAATATTGATATGCCTAGGATTTACTGATGTCCACAGGCACACTCTTGCCTATCCTTCCTTTCAAAAGGCCCGATTTATTCTGGAAACAAAAACTTGAGACAGAGGAAAAACATTTATATTTAAAAATGATATCCAGGTCTATGTGACTCTTTGAAGAGGGATTTTGTTTTCTAAAACGTCAGATAAAGCCTCTTGTACAAGCTGTCTCTAGAAACAACCATCTGTCTGTGATTAAGAGTGAAACAAAGTGACCGTGTTTCCTGGAATCTGCACAGTGGAAAAGAATAATGACAGACTGATATCAATTGCATTGTTACAGTGCTAGACCTGTCCCTTTTCTATGCATTGTACTGTCTCATGTTGACCTCAAATGGACAAAGCTAGGCTGCAGCATTGTTTTTGTCATGTTTGATGAAAACATGAGCACCCGTGGACACCTCTAATCAGTGGTGGGTTCCTCCCGGTTCCGCCGAGCCGGTAGCGGTGATGATATGACATCACTGAACCGGTTCTGCCCCCCCTCCGCCCCCCTCCGCCCCACCATCACCCCCATGTTATTCTTACCTTTTATTTGGCCCCACCCCCAATCTATTGCTGCCTCCTGAGTCCCTGCTGATGGGCTATAAGGAAAAAAACTGTTTAAACTCTTGCCGCGGGGCTTCAATGGGCCGCCCTACAGCTGATCAGCGGTAAAAGGCAGTTTGGTGGTAGACCGGTGCCTCCAAAAACAAATGAGTAGACCAGTGCCTCCAAAAATACATGAGTAGACCAGTGCCTGCAAAAATAAATGGGTAGACCAGTACAGCTCTGTAAGCAGTTAAAAGCCTGGTAGACCAGTACCTCTGCTAAATCCTAAAGAATTGTCACATGACCATCAAGCCACGCCCACAGAATTGGTAGTAAAAACCCACCCCGCCTCTAATGATAGTGGATCATTTCATACAGCTTTTGAGCTCCACTCAACTGTTTTTGGTGAAAACTTCAAGAAAATATTAACAGCAATCTTCTCCTGCCTAGAATATTCCCAGGATGAGAGAGATCTCGGATAATGCTACAGGATTACTGGCACTGCACTAATCCAAAACCTTTTGAGGTCATCCAAATTGCTTTATTAAGGCAAAACAGATGGCCGCTTCAGTCTGAAAAAGCAAATCATGTCACTAGCCCATTTTGAATCACCTTGCCGCATTGCACAGACCTAATGTTATATTTCCAGTAAAATACCAATGTTTGATTTACTATTATAAATTTTCTTAATAACAACATTATTTTGACAATTGTCATATCAATGGGAATTAAAAGCTCTACAGCACAATGTTACTGAATTTATTTTTCTTGGTAGCTAAGGGGTTAGACTTGACGATCCATATGATTATTTCTTTTACAAATATATAATATGAAGTTCCATAGACCCAAGCCTCATTTTTCTTTTATAAGAAGCATAGGCAGAATTTCCATGTTGGTTTATTACAGGCCAACTGAAGCCAGCTCTGTAAAATCCTTATGGGAGTAACTATGCTGAATCAGAGTAAAATAGCCCATATGTTTCTACACTAAACCGTGTTTTGCAGCTGCTGTCCAAAGCAGCATGACTCACGAGCCCCTTTCCCCCTCAATATTGTAATCTAAAAAATAATTTGCTGTGCTGTTATAATGAAAGTTCTAATTGTATTTCTCAGTTTTTTGGAATATGCAGTAAAACACCTAACTTGAGTTATATGATTAATTTCATAATCAATATCACACTAGCTTTAATTTAAAACATTAAAAGGGTCCTTTATACTAAGAGTATTCAATACTAACTACATTATTCTGTAACACTGTGTTTTGCAAAAGACACTAACAGAATCAACGTTTGAACAAAGCAAGGAAAAATATGGATTTTCCCTGCTCCTTACAATTGGAGTTCATCTAATATTTGGAAGAAGGAGCATTAAAAAGAAAAAAGAAAAGCAAAACAAATGGGCACAGGATGTGTAAAAGTTTCTTGCTACCATAGTGTGGCTTTTGGAAGGGAAACAGTAGATTATAAAGCTGATAATGTGCTATTCAACCCTTGTATGGTAGAAATTAATGGATGCTCATAGACATAATTCACAAAGTTCACAAATAAAACATATAATCTTGAATCTTGGTATCATAAGGTGGTACCCTTGCCTACTATCTGGATGTATGTAGAGATTCTCTGTCGTCCAGGTCATGGTTTTCCCAAAGGTGCTTTTTCAGGAGGCAACTGGACTTTCTTGTTTTTTCCTTTGAAGATGTTTCCCTTCTCGTCCAAGAAGCCTCTTCAGCTCTGACAGGATTCAAAAGAAGATGTCAACACTCAGTTAAGCTACAGTAGAAACTCATAGTTTCATCTCAACATCTCAAAGAGACCTATTGGAGTATTATCTCTTACAAGTCGTTTTTTACAAAAAAAGAAAAAGAAAGAAAGAAAGAAAGAAAGAAAGAAAGAAAGAAAGAAAGAAAGAAAGAAAGAAAGAAAGAAAGAAAACAATAGAACAATTTTCTTGTCAGCAGAGCCAGGGGTGGGTTCTAAATTTTTTTACTACCAGTTCTGTGGGTGTGGCTTATTTTGTGGGCATGGCTTGATGGTCATGTGACAATTCTTTAGGATTTATCAGAGGTACTGGTCTACCAGGCTTTTAACTGCTTGCAGAGCTGTACCGGTCTACCCATTTATTTTTGCAGGCACTGGTCTACTCATGTATTTTTGCAGGCACTGGTCTACCCATTTATTTTTGCAGGTACTGGTCTACTCATTTGTTTTTGGAGGCACTGGTTTACCACCAAACTGCCTTTTACCACTGATCAGCTGTAAGGCAGCCCTTTGAAGCCCCATGGCAAGAGTTTAAACAGTTTTTCCTTATAGCCCATCAGCTGGGACTCAGGAGGCAGCAATAGATTTGGGTGGGGCCAAATAAAAGGTGGGGGGAGAACTGGTTTGGTGACATCATATTGTCACCGCTACCAGCTCAGCGGAACTGGGCGGAACCGGGAGGAACCCGCCACTGAGCAGAGCCCTTATTTACCATTAGTTGTAATAACTATGGCTTAATCACTATTGATCATTATCTTCATGAGAGAAAAAAAGAGAGGCAATGAAGTAATTTCATTTTACTGCTTCTTCTTAGTAACATGTTCACTTAATGAAGAAGTCAATGAAAACATCAGTACCTGAAATTTATTCTTTAATATGGAAGCCATTTATCAGCTGTCTGAGAGTGCATTCTCCTGGAAAAATTAATGAGTGAGACCTACTTGCAACCAAATATGGATCCTTTTTTTCAAGAAACCCAACAGAAAACAGTCCTCACAGAACAATTTACATCAGCAACTATAACATGTGTTCAGCACCTGCAAAGGAGCCTTCAAATCTCTTTGCAATTATTCTTCAAATCTTTTCTTTGAATATCTGTTCATATTAATGCTGGTTTCATGATGCTTTGCCCTTGTTCATACATTTTTCCTGTATTTCAGTATAGTAACCCTTTGTTCAGTAGTGGTAGTTTTTTGATAGCTTAAAAATAATGTACAAAAGCTCCCAGGAAGAACATTTTAAGAATGTCACAATAAAAAGCCTTGTGGAAAGCCAACCAAGCTGAACCTCAAGTGTTCACTGAAGGGCAGAGAAACATTTGTTTTAGCTGGTTTACTTTTATATATCATTGTGAAAGGGGACATTTTTTCACATGGCTTAGCTTGTAGAGAATGTCCCGACAAGAATAAGCCATGGCCTCACTCCATTTTAAAGGCACAATGTATTAGGATCTACCTAGAGCTTATTCTAATTCATCATGGCTTAAATCAAGGGATTTTAAAATGATTATTAATATTGAAGGTCTACTTGACAAAAGAGCCATTTAAAGTCTGAAACTCTGCCTGCCCAGAGGAGTGTACCAGGGGTGAGTTCTACTTACCTTTACTACCGGTTCGCAATGGGGCCATGCTCTCTTTCTTGCTTTGCTCGTGCGCGCATGCACAGAAGCGTTTTGATGATGTCAGGGTCAGTGGGCAGAGCCTCCCGTTGGTTTTACTACCAGTTCTATAAAACTGGTGTGAACCGGGGGCAACCCACCACTGTCCCAAGCTCCATTTTTGTTGGCAATGGGTTGCAGGACACTGTTGCAGATGAAAACAGAGCTCATGAAGCCATGGGTGGCATGCCCAAGGTCCATTTTTACTAGTGGAGGATTGCAAGAGGCTGTCACAGACGAAAATGGAACTTGGGAGCCTGTTTTCACTGGCAGAGCGCTCGGGTCACCACAGGCACCCCCAACAAAAGTGATGTTGAACTGGCTACGTCTGCCCTGTCCATGCCCTCCTGGCCACGTCCCCTACCCCCATGGTCAAACACAACCCTGATGTGGCCCTCAATGGAATTGAGTTTGACAGCCCTGTTCTAGGGAGATACACCTGGTGGCTGTACACCAGAAGAAGGGCCCTCTCCATGGTGGCCCCTTCTCTCTGGAACATCATTCCCCCAGAGATTAGAATGGCCCCCACTCTAACACACTTCCAGAAGGCGCTAAAAACCTGGTTCTGCCAGCAGGCCTGGGGAACACAGAGTGGGATGGAGCCCATTAAATGGCTTATGTTTTTGCCGGGGCAGAGGGTAGGAAGGTATTTTATTATATTAATTTATTATATGATTCTCTCTTTTATTGTTTCTTATATGAGATTTTTATATTCTTGTAAGCTGCTTTAAATTGCCATGTGCGAACAGGCAGCAATATAAATTTCCTAAATGAATAAATTAGTATCTTCATGATCATATATATACATCTGGAAAAATCCCACCAATATTAGAGAATTTTACTTTTGAATAGACATGCATAGGATTGTAATGTAATATCAAAACTCGAAATGTATCGAATGGTTTAACCTAATAGATAAATTGATGTAATACAATGGAATCAAATGTCTTATGCTGATCTCTCTGAGTCCTTGTAGCGCAAATACAGTAATCAGTTTAACTTTAATAAAATTGTATTAGTATAAATACTGAATGTCCTTGAAAATAGTGCATTGCCAACAAAGGACATGGTAATAGACAAAATATACATAAGAAAACAAGATTTGGTCAGGAGGATTTTATTTTATAAGTCATAGATGATATGGTTTGTAACTAGACATTGATAATTTTTATTTTATTCAAATAAATGATATTCAGTATAAAGAACTGGCAATTTGTATATATGGGGAATAAATAAATTGCTATTTAAATTTAAAGGAACCAATGACTATATAATATATATGAATATAAAAATAAAAATAGAAATATTTATTTCCTATCATATCATTAGGAAAATGTCCATATTTTAAATAATATTGTCCTATTAACTTTCATCCTGATTAACTGTATGAAACAACTTTTACCATTCACAATAAATAACACTACTAAACTGTGAAAATGCATTCTATTTCCTTGGCAATTTGGAGATGGTATCATAAGCATACCAGCGCTTTCTCTCTCCCCCTTTCTCCCTCCCTCCCCCTCCCTCCCTCTCAACTTCTCCCTCCCTCCCTCCCTCTCTCTCTGTCCCCTTTTTGTAATATACACAACGAGATCGTCTGCTGCCACCGATAGCCTCCCACCGGCCAATACACTCCCACAGAGTGGGACTCCTCAGGGTGCTGTCGGTCAAACAGTGTTGACCGGCAACCCCCAGGGGAAGCGTCTTCTCTGTGGGGGCACCTGCCCTCTAGAATGAACTGCCCTTGGAGATCCCTGACCTACATACCTTTCGCTGTGCCCTCAAGACATTATTGTTTCAACTAGCTGGGCTGGCTTAAATAATGAATTTTAATGGGTGTTTTAGGGTTTTTTTTAATAATATAGGAGCCAAATTATTTAATATGTTTTTAAACTGTTTTTAAATTTTACAGATATGTGTGTTTTATCGTGGCTGTGCACCACCCTGAGTCCCTCAGGAGAAGGGCAGTGTAAAAATTTAAATAATAAATAAATAAATAAATAAATAAATAAATAAATAAATAAATAATTTTTCCCATTTTTCTGCTGGGATGAACAGAGAAGTCTGTACAATGGCTGATATATGTAGCAAGATAAAAAAAATTCAAACACTACATTGATTATACACTTATTGTGTGTGTGTGTCTGTGTGTATGTGTGTATGTATATATGTATATTTGTCAAAACTGACTTTCTAGTCTTTTTTGAGGCTATGATTCCTAAACATGTTTGACTGATGGGATGTTGCTCATAAACATCACATGTTTGTGTATTTTGTTTTATATATATAGTAAGTTCTTTCCACCGCCAAAGCAATATTTGGTGTGGTTCACATCTAAGCTTAAAAATCTTGTAAAAACAATATCCTTTTCTGAAACAGGCAATATCCACAACAATTAATTCATTTAATAAGTAGCACACATTATGAGTTCTGGACAAGGAGGCTTCAAGAAGGCTACACAGTGTGCGAAGTATTGCAACCTATGACATAACCATATTTGTCTAAAAATTTCTCCAGTGAGGAAACAGTTTCTCTGCTTTGCCCAGTTTCTTTATTCATCGGATAGGATTGAAAATTCTCACTGAACTGATGATGGATTTTATTTCTTGCAACAAATGTGTGACTGTTAAAAATCTGTTTATCTATAAGTCTGTATGTGTACTGGCCAGAGATCACATTTCCCAAAATGGTAGAGATCAGTGCAAAACTGTGTAATGTTATAACTATTGATTAAATGCCTCCAAAAGGTAACCAATTTGTAAAACTGTTTTTTTCCTCCATTTGAAAATATGCCCTCAAACCATATTTCAACACAAATTTCTCTGTTGCATACTCTTCCATACAAATGCACATGGACAGATGCAGGGATTACAAATACTCTACATAAATTTACATTGATGTAAAATTTCGAGCCTCTTCCTCCCAGAAAAGTGTTTTTTTTCCCACGGGAAAATAATCTTCAAGTTCAAGATGTCATCAGCAGGTTTCCTTCCTCCAATTTTGATGTACAATCTCTCTGTGAAGCAGCTCGAGCTAGGAGAAAGAGAGCTTGTCCAAAGCTAAACTGTGGAAATACATCTATTTCACCAAGATTACTCGCCATAATATGTGGATAGAATCCGAGGAAGTGGTCATTGATGAATTGAGGGTTGTTTGTTTAATTATTCCTGCCAGTGAAGAGGCTTTTGTGTGCTGATTTAGAGTTGTTGCAACTGGATGGAACC
>WNWU01000002.1:39849252-39968989 GCA_012654045.1 Ptyas mucosa
GAACAGAACAGAACAGAACAGAACAGAACAGAACAGAACAGAACAGAACAGAAAATAGAATAGAAAAACAGAGTTGGAAGGGACCTTGGAGATCTTCAAGCCCAACCCCCTGCTTAGGCAGGAAATCCTATACCATTTCAGACAAATGGTTGTCCAATCTCTTCTTAAAAACTTCCAGTATTGGAGTATTCACCACTTCTGTAGATAAGTTGTTCCACTGATTAATTGTTATAACTGTCAGGAAATAAGAACTTCTGCCTGAAATTTTTGTCCTGAAGACAAAATTGAACAAAAAGCATTGAGCAGCACAGTTCAGTAAGTTACAGTGTAAGAAGTGTAGGTTTCATTTCCTTTCTAGTTCAGAAACTTCAACTCACTTCTGTTTTGTACTGGAAAAAGAAATATGAGAGGTTAAAAAAATTGAAGTCAGCTTGGGTGGTTGTCAGATTGTCTACAAGTATATGCAAGAACAGTTGGAGCTTCTCTGACAGTGAATTATAGTTCCTTGGGCAAAAATTACTGGTACAAATCATGCGATATCTAATCATATTGCAGAACAATAGTCACATTTAGAGGGTATATGGCACATTTCCCTTACTCTGCTTCTCATTTCATAAAACTTACTTTTCACAAAAACATCTCTCCTCAGAAAATTTTGTATTAAGGTAACACCCCATTGTAATACCTACTTTGTATTTCAGCAAGTGTTGTATTTGTATTTTGTATTATATTTCTGCACATTGTCATGCACAGTAAGAAAAAAAATCTCCAGGTGACATTCTGATAATCCCGGGTCTCTATGAAGTCTGTTGCATAAATATGCATAATAACAAAAGACAATTCTCTATCTCCCATCTTTTTTCAGAAATCCTACTGATCCTGACCCAATTTATTCATTTTTATTTCCTCTTCCTGTTTCCCCTATGGTGTGCATGCATGCGTTCATTTTGCTGCTTACTTTCCATAGTAAATCAAACTGCTTAGAATTACATATTTTAATCAGTTGATGTGATCACTGTAACTTTCCACTTTCCATCAGTCTCTTCACTTCATTTGGTGAGCAACAGGGAAATGCCTGCATTGTTTTTACAAAACAAGTATAATGCCCTAAAAAGTATGGAGTTTGTGCCTGTAAAATGAGTAACAGCTGTGAAAAGAAAATAATCATACATCAGTGTTTATGCTAGACTGATAAAAACTAAAGATCAGGGTGTACAAAGCTTCAAAGGGGTGATTTGCTTAGATGATACTTTCAGCAAAGCACCCTTTCCAAGCTGTTTAGAAAAGCAATAAGTTCCAGTTCATCAAAATGGTTGTGTTGCTTTCTTTATGATCTCCCAGTTGCCTATAGCAGCCAGAGAAGGTATGTATAGAAGAAGGCACTCAGAGTGATGCAAAACATCTTGATGAGGCAACCAGCATCACTTCTGCAGTGACAAATGCCTCACCAAGACAAACTATAACTACCTTACACAAGCCAGCTAGAGTTTCCAATCTATAGAAGTTAAATGACACAATGATATAATGTTACTATTAGTTTAAATATTTCTAAACTATTGTATAATTTAGAGCTTGATGAAGCAGATAATGAACCAGGATAGAAACTAAGAAATTGGATTCTACTTTTGTCCTAGACCCAAAGCCAGTTGAATGATCTGGAGATTAGGTCATTCCATCTCAGCCCTAGGAAGGAGTCAATGGCAAACCACTTCGGAAAAACCTTGCCAAGAAAATTGCGGACACTTATTCAGGCAGTCACCAGGAGTCAAAAACTGACTTGAAGATACACACACGAATACTATACTTAAGCTACATAAGCAGAATGTCAATCATTCACTATTTCTTTTAGAATCAGGTTAGTGTGGTGAAAGTCATGGAAGTCATTGGCTGACCATGATCTCTTTTTCATCCCAACCTTCCTCACAGGAATTGTGATGTATCAATAAATTATTGATAAATGGAGATCCCACATAAAATACCTAAGATATATAAACTTCTATTTATGGTTTTGTAAACTTAAGGGAAGAAGCCCTATATTTGGACTGACGTAGCTAAATACATTTTGTCATGAAATAGCAAAATAGCATTAATAGAAAAGGATTTGCTGGAGTTGCTATTTAAATTTCCAAACCTGAATATTTTGCATTTTGATTTAGAGGATTGATATTGGAGCTGCTATTCTACCTTTTCCACCAAAATGCATTAAACAAGCCTGGTATTTGTTTTGTAATTTAGTAATTTTGTAAGTATTTTACACAAATAAAAATTAAAAAGGGAAGGATATAATCCACAGCTTGTCTTTCTATATAATAAACAAAACACTATAATATAACTAAATTTTTAATATTGATTTACTTCACTTTTCTTAGAAGAAAAAAAAGAAATATCTTGCTAAGGCTGAGATGAAGCCTATTTCTCTATCAAAACCTGCATCGCCTCCAGACCAGGGGTAAATTCAGCAGGTGCTGACAGCTTCTGAAGAACTGGTAGCGGAAATTTTGAGTAGTTTGGAGAACTGGAAAATACCATGTCTGGCTGGCCCCAGAGTGGGGTGGGAATGGAGATTTTGCAATATCCTTCCCCCAGGAGTGGGGAGGGAATGAGGATTTTGCAGTATCCTTCCCCTGGAGTAGGTTGAGAATGGAGATTTTGCCATATCCTTCCCCTGCCACACCAAGCCATGCCCACCAAGCCACACCACGCCCAAGCCATGCCCACAGAACCAGTAGTAAAAAAATTTGAATTCCACCACTGCTCCAGACCAGCGTTTCTCAACTTTAGCAAGTTTAAGAAAAGTTGATTTCAACTCTCAGAATTCTGGGAGTTGAGGTCTACCCATATTAAACTTGCCAAGGTTGAGAAATACTGCTCTAGACAGTGAGTCAGGATCTTAGTGATATCATCTGACAGCATACAGTTATACTGATGATAGCTCACTATGAGTTGTCAGATAATATCACCCAGTTTCTTTATGTAGATGGTAAACACAAATGGAAAAAGTAGTGAACTTTTTCTCTTCTTTGTGGACCTTTGGGGAGACAGAAAATAAGAAAGACAAGGGCAGATGTTTACACTGACAAGGCAAAGGAAGCTTTGTTGGATTGACTATACAATGGCAGGTTTGGAAGCAACACCTTCCAAAATGTACTTAGACATTCAAATGGGCTGTTAATAATTCAAGTACCTGTTGTTTGTTGTTGTTGTTAGTTGCAAAGTCATGTCCGACCCATCACAACCCCATGGACAACGTTCCTCCAGGCCTTCCTGTCCTCTACCATCCTTTGGAGTCCATTTAAACTCATGCCTACTGCTTCAGTGACTCCATCCAGCTACCTCATTTTCTGTCATCCCCTTCTTCTTTTACCCTCAATCTTTCCCAGCCTTAGGCTCTTCTCCAGTGAGTCCTTCCTTCTCCTTAATTGGCCAAAGTATTTTAGTTTCATCTTCAGGATCTGGCCTTGTAAAGAGCAGTCAGGGTTGATCTCCTCTAGGACTGACTGGTTTGATCACCTTGCAGTCCAAGGGACTCGCAGGAGTCTTCTCTAGCACCATAGTTCAAAGGCCTCAATTCTTTGGCGCTCAGCCTTTCTTATGGTCAAACTTTCACAGCCATACATTGCAACTGGGAAAACCATAGCCTTGATTATACACACTTTTGTTGACAGGTTGATGTCTCCTAAAGCCATCTGGAAATGTAAACTCCATGCAAGTCTACAAAGAATTAAATTCCATTGAGTTCAAAAGTAAATATATAGATAATTATAGGCTTTGTTGGTGAATTGTATAACACTGGGGTATCAGTGATGATAATTTTTCATTTAGAGTTATGCTTTAAAATAAGTAAAAATGGGAAGACTTTATTTTACTTCACATGTATTTGAATATATAATATGATATTTTCATACTTTTCTTGAATGTTGCAAAACACACTCTAGCTGTCAGTTTATAGAAAGTTTTTCATATTAAGACAGGAAGAAAAATGACTCTTTGGGTGACAGGGAAAACATCTGGACATCATACATTCTCCATAACTCAAACACTCATAAAGAATATATTTTATAGTAGCTATTTTTTTCACAGCAGGGATGGTCAAATTGTCAGTTGATACTGTAAAAAAATCCAATCTTACAATCAGCTTGTTTTTTAAAAGATCTGTCAGATTTATAAAGATTTTCATAAGTGCTTTTCTCAAAGAATTCTTTTTACTAGGCACAATTATTCTCACTAGGAATAAAACTATTTTAATCTGCTTTTCATGAAGCTGTTAAAGGTAAAAACATATCAGATAAAAGTCGATAGCCATAATTAATCATTTCAGATATGGCTGAAAACAAGGAGATTCAAAGTGAGACTTTTAAGAAGTCGGCCAGCCTTACCCAATTTTCTGCCTTCTGCATGTATCCATAATCCCCTGGCAGTCATGGCTAATGGCGCTTGCTAGGTGTAGATTATGCAAACTGAAGCACCAAGCTGAGAAAGACAGAGCTAAGCAGTCAAAACTTGGCTTTCACTGACATCTTGTCTTAATATGAATGATATCCTCCTCATTTATGAAAAAATTGGGGTAAATCCTTATAAAAAGAAGCTAGTGAAATGCTTACTTATCTCCGTTCCTCAGAAACAGACCAAACATTGAATAAAATGACTTATTTTCCTAACATCAAATCTCTCTAATGGTATTGCTTCTATTTCTTTTCTTCCTTTTCCTAGTTAACTAAAAAGGCATATCCACTGATGTGATGAGATTTTTTTCTTGGTGCACCAAGGACTCAGCGGTTCAAACCTGAGCTACAAATATTCTCTTCTATTTCTTTTTCTTGGTTCCTCTCTTGTGTAGATTTGAGCTTTTTCTTCCCAGCAGATCAGTTGTGAGGGAAAAGCAGGTAGGAATTTAAATCCAGGTACACTTTGCCCTTTTCTATTTCATGTGGTAATTCAATAGCAGCAGTGATCGCAATAGAAATATGCATGCTAATATGAACAAGTTTTGCACTTTTTGTTGTTGTTCAAAAAAGAAAAAGTCAATGAGCCCTTCCTTATGTATTTCAAAACAGAAATGCACATTGCCCCACATTTTGGGAGGTACCAAGATGTCTGAATATTTTATTTTAAAATATTTTTATTTTATTTTATTTTGAAAAGACAGAAATATATTGGACAAAGTGGAAAGTACAGTAGTTTAGATTTCTATAGTTATTCTACTGGCTTCTCGTGTCTAGCTTCTGATCTTTCAGGATGACAGAGGAAGATTAAATTTTATTTATTTTTATTGCAATATATTGTCTCTTGGCTGAGACTGAAATACTTTTATACCTATAACAGACAATAGATTTATTTAAAGAAATATATTAGAGAGACGGCAAAGCATGCTGGGTTGTTTTGTACCAGAAAATCAGAAAAGTGTGTTTCTGTGTATGTGGGAGTACCACAAACAAAGGCAGAAGATTACCAATATCTTATATAAGAGACGGTAGTAATAAATAAAAAAGGAGTGGAGAGTAGATCCATAATTCTGTATAGTCCCCACTGCTCCTTGTGATCAATAGGTCATGAGATGCTAGTGCCATTGAAATAACACTTGGTCCTTGGCTCTTCAGTATCTTTGTGACATTATGACATCTAAGCAAATAGCAATTTAATAATGATATGACGGGGAGAAGAGAATGAAATTCATTTTATAAGGCTATCTGAACTGCAAAATCAAGTATAAATTTGACTTATCTATATCTCTTAGCTAGTATTTATCTGGTGGATATTTGAAGGCTATATGTGGACAGATAAAAGGTAAGTTTGTTAAATACTTGTTGGCTGATTATTTTGCTATGATGCTTCAAGAGTTGCTGAATTCCACATTTCTCATCTTCCTTATCACCAGCTAACCACTAAAAAGCATATGTAATATTGGTTTCCTTTTTTCAAGCCTTTAGTAAAGTGGATAATAGTCACTTTGACATGAATTGCAGACACAGTTTGAAAAAACTGTTTTCAAAAAGAAGCATTTAGAAGAAATATGTGCTAAAAGACAGCAGACACTGCATTCTCTTTTCTGTTTTTTTCCCCAACAAGAAGAACTCAGTAAAGGTAACATGGGCCAAATGAAAATGACTGGCCCCAAAATACCCAATGTGCTTTCACAGCTAAGCATAAACTTAAATATAGTGGTCCTAATTCAATAGTTTATCCAGTAATTAGAAATTTTGATGGATTCCTATGTAAATTATTTATTTTTCTTTTTCATATAGTATCTACTTTATCAAATCTTTTAAATTCTGTAGATCAACCTGACAGACTTTTAAATCAAGATAGGGAAAATCTATAGGGGAGAACCATTACTTGGTGCCCCCCAGTTTTGAGAAACCCAGACAGAATCAGTTTTACTTCTTTCTCTTAATGGGTATGTCTAGTTTAATGAAAAGAAGGACTATGGAAGACATGATAGCAGTGTTCCAATATCTCAGGGACTGACACAAAGAAGAGGGATTCAAACACCTGAGGGTAGGACAAGAAGCAATGGGTGGAAACTAATCAATGAGAGAAGCAACTTAGAACTAAGGGGAAATTTCCTGACAGAAAAATTAATCAATGGAATAACTTGTCTCCAGAAATTGTGAATGCTCCAACACTGGAAATGTTTAAGAAGATGTTGGATAACCATTTGTCTGAAATGGTGTAGGGTTTCCTGCCTAAGTAGGGGTTGGACTAGAAGACCTCCAAAGTCCCTTCCAACTCTGTTATTCTATTCTATTGTTTCTGTTAGTGAAAAAAGAGCTTATGTAAAATGGCAGGTGGCTACAATTTGAGGTCTCCTTCTCTTGTCACATTTAAAACAATATGTTTTATTTTATTTGATTACAGTTAAAAACATTAATTTACATAAAAGGTGTTAAGTTTATGCTTGAGAAGGTTGGGGAAAAGAAAAGAAAAGAAAAAAGTAGCTTGACAGGATGACTGGAACCGAACGTCCTTGGAAGAACTACAATTAATTACTAAATATAGGTCAATATGATAAACGTTTCCATCCAGTGACCAGGAACAAAATCTGGCTCAATGGTACCTAATTAATTATGAGCAGTAAAAATGTTTTACTGAACTGTGGACTCAGCATTTTTAGTAATTTAAAAATAGATAATACATTAACACCTAAAAAATTGTTTCACTCATGTGAAGTTGTGTGATCTGGCATGAAAACTTTTAAAAAAACTCTGCTCAGAATGGTAGAATGGCTAGTACATTATTCCTAGTTTAGGGAAGATGCTTTGATAAATATTTTACTTTGTTACTAATCTGATTTCTATCTTCTGTTGTCCATAATTATGTACATCGAGTTGAAATGTACCGTATATACAAAAGTTTTCTGTGGCAATTTACTTTTGAACGTCTGCTGCTATCCATATTACCCAATCAATTTTCTATGGGGATTTGCCATTTCTGTGGACATTCAAATGGAGCATTAAGCTTAGCACTTGGTTCACTCATGCCAAGCCATCTCATAGTATGATTGGTCTGTCCAAATGCATAGTGTGAACTCTTTTAACTGGGGCTTTTTCAGCAACCAACGTTAAGCAAACCATGACTTAATGGTTGTTTCCAGATATTAAGTAAGTGAACCTGAATTCAGAGCAGACTAAAGACTTGATGGATGAGAGCACTTTCATTGAGCATGGAAGTAGTGTTCAATCAAACATAGAAAAAGAATTTGTCTTTCAAATGTGCTATTAGCAGCCTGGGTTTATTCTGAGATTCAGCATGACTTATGGATAGAAAAAGAAGAAGAAAAAAAGCACCTGTAGATCACAGAGCACTTTCCTAACAGATATTGATTGCAAATCAGAATTATCCTTGCCAGCATGAAATGTTATTCCTAACAATATTTAATACCTTGGTAACTTTCACGTTTTAGTAGGTCACTGCATTTTACTACTGAACCATGTTTTGAATCTCCTAATTCAATATAGGGCAATCAAGTTGATTACTAGAATAAGCAAGGGACATATATGATTTCATTAGTTTCCAAATGTAGGGTTCAGTTCAAGGTGCTGGCTTTACAACAGAAAGTTGTTCACAGGTTTCATAACTGCCTGCCAAAGGAGGCTAGCTATTCTCCTTCGCTAGCAAACTAAGATGTTCTAATTCATGCAGACTTTTGGCATGGTAGCTGGCTTCTCTGCTGTGTTAGGTTTTAATTGGTTGGATGCTATTTGCTTCTTGTTGATGGGTTTTTAATTGTGTTTTGATTATGTTTTAATTGTGTGCTTAATTAATTGTTTTTATGTTTAATTATAATTAAGTCTGCTCACACAATGGGGCTTCCTTCCCTGCTCTTTCCTTCTGCCTCCGTGCCCTCTGAAAGTACGCTCCAAAAGAATGGAAGATACCAATTCTTTCTCCCTCCCCCATTGTACTGGCAGAAATCACATCTACTGATATAAACACATCACTGGATTCAATCCTCTGTTACTCATTGCTCTTAGACAGCTTAACCATCAGTTTTAGCAGAAAGGTAGGGAAAAAGTATAAATAAAACTCTAAATAATATAAGGCAAAAGTATCAAATAAGGTCCCATTCTTCTGTATCAGTTATTCTGGAGTTGAGATCATAACTTGGTTCAACTGTTTTAAAACAGTTGATCACTGAAAGAGCTCCATTTTGATAGTCAACCCCCGTTATGGAATTCTAGCTGAGGAAACAGCTTGTTGTTTCTTTTTCCTCCTCCTCCTCCACCTCCTCCTCCTCTTCTTCTTACTACTCCTCCCTCCTTCCCTCCCTTCTCCCTCCTCTCATATCAAAGCTTTTCGTATGATTTTTTGGGTTTAAGTTTATTTTTGTTTTGTGAAATTAGAGGGTTATGTTTGTAATGTTCCATTAGTACTTGTTCAGTTTCATCATTCTTTGCCCACTAGAACAGTCTGTCCTTATTTTTATATACTATTTGAATAGTATGCTGCTCCTTATTTCTATTTGTTGTGTTTTTATTGAGAGTGTATTTGTTACTGCAGAAAGGTTGTTGAGAGCTGCATTGAATATCACTCTTTCAGTAGAAAGCTATAAATCAATCAATCTTATGATTATTCCACAAAATAGGGAATATATTGCATTCCAAATTTTGAGTGGATAATCTTTTATTATTTGCTGTTACTTGTTATAACACACATGCACATAAACAGACAATATTGGAATGTTACTATTATAATGTTTCCATCAGCAATTCAACTGATTTTTGTGATTATTATATGATTAACAGCGTGAGACAAGATAAAATAGTCAATTTTGAAGTTTATGTTAGTTGGCTTTGGATTTTGCCATCACATACTATTTTATCAAGCCTTCGCTTCCATTTAATAAATACTTTCACATTTGTTCTGAATCTATATGTGAACCATAGATGGGCGTATTTTTTAAACGATGCCATGCTTTACACCTGAATTTTCCACAGGATATTCCCAACAAACTCAGTTGACAAATCATTTTTCTCCTCACTACTAACTCTGTAAACTCAATATAGCATGTAAAATTCAAGCTGTGCCCTTTCTGCATCATGTAATCTGCAGAGTAAAGAATGTAGTTTAATCAAAGCTCAGCAAGCTATTTTATTGATATTGGATACACAAAGTCAAAAAGACAATAGTAGTAATGATTCTGTTGGGCCATGCCACATTTGTTATGGCTTTATTATAAACTATCAGACAGCTTCATCTGTTGAGCAGTTTAATTGTTTTTCTTTTTAAATAATAAGTAAATAAACAAATGAAAATAATTGAGTCAAATGAGCCCCTGTTGAGACCTTGGCTTAGAAAGATTTCACCAACTATAATCTGCCACCTTCTGGAGACAATCTATCTATGTATTTGCTAAGAGTCAATATCCACTTAATGGCACATAATCAATCAACCTGCCACACTTTCAACCACTCAGTTCTATATAACGTTTATAGATGTACACATTATGTCAGGCTACTTTTAAAAAAATGGTTTTCGTGCATGGAAAGATCCTGAATGAACAGAGCTGAGCTATGTTGTTGACTTTCCTGAACATAAGGAGCTACACATTTGATTTACTTTTACTTCAATTTCATTTGATGTGGGAGGATATTTTCTCCTTAGAGCTTTCAAGAGGTTGTCACAAGCTGACAGTTACATTGGCCATGCTTGAAACTGACTAGTAACTTACAATGAAATCACTGATGGGTTAATGCAAAGGGCAAAGATTGCTACATAGCTGCCAATGTGCGAGTGTTTCCTATGCATAGACTGAACGGTTCTGATGGTAGGGATGGCTGAAGAATGATAGGCTGATTGGATGAACATTGGTTGGAATGCAAAGGGCTGAAAGAAAGGAGTGAAAATTGTATAATCCTGATATACAGTAGAAACAAATAAGCAGAATATAAGTTTTAATTAGTGTTCTCTCAATTTTGAGGGAATGTGAGAAGAAAAAAGTACCATATTTTTCAGAGTAAAAGACGCGCCGAACTATTAGATGCACCTACATTTTGGTGAAAAAAGAAATCTGCCTCTGCCTCCCAGCAATTTTGCCTCGTTGCAGCAAACAGTAAATAACCTGCTTTACTTTCATTTTTGTTTGAAGCATAGCTTGATTAGCACAAGAAAAAAAAATCTGCTGCCAGCAATTTACCTCCAGTTTACCTCCTTGCAGCAAGCACCAGAGGCCCGTGCAAAACAGAGGAGAGTTGGGAGGCCGATCTAACAGATAATCAACTTGTGCTAATTAGGCTGTGCTGAAGCTGAAATGGGCTGTTTCATCTTGCTGCTTGCTGCAAGGAGGTAAACTGCTGGGAGGCAGAGGCCAAAGGGTGGAGACCAGTGGGTAGACGGGGCTACATTCAGTGTATAAGACACACCTAAATATTCACCTCCTTTTAGGGGGAGGGAAAGGTGCATCTTATACTCCGAAAAATATGGTATCTGTGCTGTGCTATACTTGTGATATTCTATTCAATTCATTATTATGTTCTTCTCTGCCATGTTTTCCCTTGCTTCTCTTTGTTCCAAAACTAAAGCTAAAAACTAAAAATAAAGACATGCTCAAAAGCATTTTGAATGATAGTTCTCAATTTTCTTTCAATTCTTTTATTATATAATTAATTTATTACATCCATTTTTGAAGAATAAAAGAGAAGCTTGACTCAAAGCTGGCTGCTTGTAAAATGCGTATTTTGTTAGGAATCTGACTAAACTTTCTAGCAGGTTTTACCATTTCCACTTCTACATAAATGATATATTTCAGTCTTCTAATAAAAAAAATATCAGGTTGTAAATGTAGGCTATTTTGATATTATTCCCCTAGATATTGGTCAGAAGATACATGCTTTTTGATATATTTGTCTCCCCTTAAAAGTCCTAGAAATTTTCCTGAATTAGTGTTTTTCTGTACCACCTGTAGATATTTTAGGAAACTTTAGCATCTCTGTCTTCACACATTGTCAATTTTTTAAAACTTCCAAACTGGTGTTTTCCATTTTCTAAGTATATAAAACTAAAGTTTGAAGTATCAAGTTTGCATGTAGAAGAAAAGATAGAGAGGGAAAATTTAAAGCATGGTCTTCTGTTACCATGACCATTCTGATTTTATGATAATTCTTTTGATATTTTTTTTATGAAGCATGCCTTGGATCAAAACACTATTATTATGTTCTATCCAACAGTCAGTCAGATGTTCAGACTGGATTTGATATTTTTATCCACCTATCAACTCCTTCCCAAAGATCTAGGATAAGTAGATGTTCTATTTACCAAGGAAAATAGGTTGTTAATATTATTATGGTTCATTGCAGTCAGCCAGATGTTCAGATTGTATTTGGCATTTTTGTCCATGTATCAAGTCCTTTCCAAGACCTGGAATAGGCAGATGTGGATGTTTGATGGTATTAAAGGTATTGCTGTAGTAATTAAGCCAGGGGTGTCAAATTCAATTACACTGAGGGCCACATCAGGGCTGTGGTTGACCTCATGGGGCTGGGCGGGCATGGCCGACTGTGTGGATATGGCCAACCGTGTGGGCATGGCCAGCTAGATGCCACTCACTGGGTGTGACCAACGGGGTGGAGGTGGCCAACTGGTTGGGTAGGCCAGCTTGATGCCACTCCCCAAACTGCTGGCATATTTCCTCTTCACACTGGGTAGACTGGGCCGAAGCCATGCTGGTCCAATGTTTCCTCTTTGCACTAGGTAGACTGGACTGAAGCCATGCTGGCCCAATGTTTCGTCTTCACATTGAGTAGACCAGGCCAAAGTGATGCGGGCTGCCCCTTATAGTTTCCAGGACAGCTCCGCGGGGCGGATCCGACCATATTGTTGGCTGCATCGGCCTGTGGGCCTTGTGTTTGACACCCCTGATCTAAGCTGTTCCAAGTAAAGCTGCCTTTTGTAATTGACTAATGGTAATTTTGTGAATGCTGATAGTGTTCAAGGGATGCTGAAGTTGTTTTAGGATTGCAGCCAGGGTGCCTATTACTATTGGTACTACTTTTGCTTTCTTTTCTTTCTTTCTTTCTTCATTCTCTTTCTGTTTGCAAAGCTTTGTATTTTGAGATATTTCTTCAGTTCTTTCTCTTTTCTTCTGCTGTTTCCAGAAACTGCCATGTCCACTATCCAGACATTTTCTCTTTTTGACAATTATTAAGTCTGCGGTGTTAAGTGGCAGGTGTTGGTCTATTTGAATTCTAAAATCTCAGAGCACTTTAGCTTCTTCATTTTCTATTCTTTTCTCTATTTTGTGGTGCCACCAGTTCTTGTTTAAGGACAAATAGCATTTTTTGCAGATATTCAAGTGCACCATTGTTGCTATTTTGTCATGTGTTTGTTTGTAGCCTATATAATCTTCTTTCATTATTATTATTATCTCTTTTATTCATTAAACATGAAACTCAGTTAACTGAACATTTTAAAAAGTATCACAAACAGTGGTGCTGATGGTTGATATGGGTTGCTGCCAGCATCCTAGGTATCAACCAAGTGTCTTCTTAAGATGTACAAGGTTCTGAGTAGCACAGTGTTTTTGCAATTCTGCTGGTGTTTTTGCACAAAGCTATAATTTCTTGATGTATTTTGTAAGATTCTTGGACATGGTGCCATCAGATTATTATTATTATCTCTTTTATTCATTAAACATGAAACTCAGTCAACTAATCATTTAAAAATGTGTCACAAATACCATTAACTGGTGCTAATGGTTGATACAGGTTGCTGCCAGCATCTTAGGTATCAATCATCTTCTTAAAATATATGATGTTCTGAGTAATACAGTTTTTTGCACTTCTGCTGGTGTTATTGCAGGAAGCTGCAATTTATTGTAAAATTCTTGGACATGGTGCCAAGTGCCCTGATGACAATGGATATCACTGTCACATGTTTCATCCATAATTGCATAGTTTTATGATCAGGTTGTGATATTTTGTAATTTTTTCTAGTTCTTTTTCTTTGACCCTGGTATCTTCTGGTACAGTGATATCAATAAATTGTACGCTTCTGTTTTTGACAACTGAAATATCTGGTGTGTTGTGTTCTAAATGAAAATCCATCTGTATTCAAAGTCCCACAAGATCTTCACCTTCTCATTTTCGACAACTTTTTCCACTTTGTGTTTCCATGACTTTTCAGATACCGGTAAATCATATTTTTTACATAATGACCAGTGGATTAATTTAGGTCATGTCTAGCTGTGTAATCAGTTTGCACGATTTTGCTGCACTCAGTTATTAAATGCGAAACAGTTTCATCTTTGTCAATGCAAAGTTGGCAGGTTGGATTGTTGTTATTGTTGTTATTATTATTATTATTATTATTATTGTTATGATGATAATGATGACGATGAATTTATTATCATTAAACCATCATGTCATAATTAATACCAGATTCAAATAAGAAAGTATTGTTAAATTCATAAGTTATTGAAGATCTTGATGCTAGGCAGACAAGATATGGATGTTAGATACAGCATAATCGAACAAAAGATTCAGCTACATGATGTCAGACTAGATAGTCACTGGAGAATCAGATTTGTAGCAAGACTTCTGAGATCAGAGTACAGAATATGATTTCTTTTCACTGTAGGAAAGATAAGGCCGGCAGTGTATTCATTTTACAGGGAAGTAGTGATCATACTGTCTGCTTGTACACACACATCCAACAAAAAAACCCTTCTTCCAATTATTGTGTGTGGTTGTAAAGCATCAGTACACTTCAAGTGTTGATTTGTAAGGCCCATTGCAGTATGACTAGAAAAGCATGTATTATCAACTCATATCAAGATAGGCCATAGATGATATTCTGGCTTGCAGAAATGGATGTTAAACTAAGTCTCAAAGGTGCTGGCCCTATAATTGTATTCAGCTGAATGCATAATGAAATCTCATGTGTGTGTGTGTTTATTTGTAAACCACCACTTTGCCTTTTCTCCTTTATCTTCAGTAAGTGCTATGCGTGCAAGAACTTTGTTGCTTTCTTCTGGAACCATCTCCTTTTGGAGAGCAGTTTTTAAGATGGTCTGAATAATTATGTATTTGAAAACGAGTGGTTATGCTAAGCCATTTTTGCCACAAATGTTTATTTCCCAAGTAAAAAATGTAAAACCTTTGAAAATTGTTGTCTGAATAAAGTGTAATTTAAACTGAGCTCTGAAGACTTCCTGGTATCATAAGTAATCCATTTCTATTCCCTAGTTGGCCCCATGGTAAGTCCCAAAAATTCTAGGTGCTTTGGCTAATTGACATAATGTATATCACCTCCAAATGTGATTATAAATGGTCTCTAAATACTGTCATTTCTGAGCATAATCAGCTTGTGTCAAAAAGGATTTTGTGTTTTCCATTGCACTCTCCTGAGATCTGTCAAGGTCAATAATGCCAAAGCTGCACATTTGAGACAGTTATCCCAGAATATTGTACTTCTGAAAAAGAAGAGGTGTTTGTGTGTGGAAACAATCAGACAGCTTTTCAGCATGTTATGTAATTAATTTTGAAAATACTCTATGTATCACATCAACTTTGAACCAACTTAAGTAAGCACTTCACTAATGATTTGTAAGAAGACGAAATCAAAATGAGAATGCAGCAGCAGCAAGACCAAAGTTCGAGATAATGCTCTAACACATGTGATTTTATTACAGCGTATTACATTGCCTGTTTGTATTTCATTCCTTTCTCTTGATGAATACCAAGAGGGTTGGGTCTCTAGAGACTTTAAATTCAATCACACTATACAAAAGAATAATAATCGGGGTTATTGTTGAAAAAAATAAGAGTGAGACTGAGAAACAACATGTACATTTTCCTTTTGTTTTGTTTTTTCTGATTTTTGAAAAAGAACCATAATCACAGAAAGATACTATTTATTGAAGCAGTCTCCATCGACTAGTAATAAATCTCTTGGATTTCATGCATTACACTGTTCAAGCCTATCTTCTGCTAAAATATGTGACAACGAGTCTACTGTTCCAAAACTAAGGATAAATTTGATAATGTAAAATAGCAAGTTGGAGCAGAAGGACAGAAGAGAATATTCTGTTCAATGACTGGTAGATGTTCTGTCAAATCATAGCGATCTATGTGATCAAATCATTATTTGTGGTTTAGATTTTGACATTTGAGAGAGATCCTAACTTAACACCATCTCATATTCTGAACAATTTTGTATGTTGTTTTGTATGTTGATGACCTGATCTAAATACCTGATAGGTTATTTTTGCAAAATATCAATAGCTCATCTGCAAAGTTGCTCCCTAAGCAACTATTAGTTTCATGGCATTCAGACACAAGCATTGTCATTTCTTATAAGCATCCATTCCATTTGCTTAAAATCTCAACTCCTGCTTGGCATAAGTGGTTACTACGGTAGTATCTATGATTGCTTCAAATTTTATCATGTCATGTTCCAAAAGAACAAAGCTGCAACTTGTATTGAAACAAGACTTTAAAAAAGTAAAGCACATGACCTTAATTGATTTATATGAAATTTTACAAATTATCCCAACTAAAGTTGTAGTTTACCTATACCAGTGAAAAAGTTAACTTTTTTATTTTTTCCATGCTAGGTTACAGATGAATGGATTCTGTGTCACCCACCCATCCACTTAATGTATATCTCAATCGATAACTGTCATTAAGTCTAATTAGATTATCTCTACAGGGGCTCAAACTGATCTACTCATTTCTAAAACTCCAAATTAAGTACTAAGTAGACTGTCTGTTTTCTGTACAAACTTTCTATTTTATTTAATAATTTAATAAAATAGTTTCTATTTTATTATCTACTTTATTTATTATCATTATAGGAGCCTTCAGTAGTGAAACAAATTACTATTTTAAAAAGTGTTGGAATTCAGTGGTCTATGCTATCAACATTCCAATTAATAGTCTATGTACAATGGCTACATTTCAGGGGTGGGATCTCCTTACCTTTACTACCAGTTTGCAACGGGGCCGCATATGCGCACTTGCTTCGCTCGTACATGGATGTGCTTCTACAAATGTGTGTGGTTCTGCACATGCGCAGAAGCTTCCTGATGACGTCGGGGTCAGTGGGTGGAGCCTCCCGCCAGTTTTACTAACAGTTCTATAGAACCAGTCCAAACCGGGGGGAACCCACCACCACTGCTACATTTATAGGCAACTAATAATAGTTTCAAACTATTTTTTCTAATTAATTCCAATGAAAGAAAACACAACAAAATGGGAAAATGCTACCAATAATCTTCCCTTGTTTTGTCAAGAAATAAACTCTGTTAAATTTAGCTATATATATATATATATATATATATATATATATATATATATATATCTTGTTCACCTTAATACACAAAAATCATGTGCTGTGGAGGAACACCTTTTGCAGACGTTACTTCTCTTAGAATTTCTGGAAGGGTGGGCAGTGGGGGGAGATTGTGTGGATAGTAGCACCTATACAATTTGTACAGAGAAACTTGGTCCATTGAAAGTCAGTATCAGGGCAATGCTCCAGCAGTTGGAAGGGTAGAGAATATAAAGAAATTTAAAGGTGAACTTAATATGAAATAACTATTCAGGAAGAATTTAAAGAATCAATTGCACATTCCAGGGATTAAAGCAAGTGCAAGAACGAGAACAATCCTGCTTTGATTTTCTTAGTATAAGTAATTTCCAAGATTTCAAGTTTCTATTATTAGACTGTAGAATTATAAAGTAGTATTCTTGGAATCCCTGAGGTGTCTGTGTCTTCATCTGGCCTACCTTAAATGGCTGACCTTAGTTTTGAAAGTTTATTTATTTAGTCTAATTAGAGAGACCATAAGGGTTGGACCATAAGAAAGGCTGAGCACTAAAGAATTGAACTCTTTGAACTATGGTGCTGGAGAAGACTCCTGCGAGTCCCTTGGACTGCAAGGCAATCAAACTGGTCAGTCCTAGAGGAGATCAATCCTAACTGCTCTTTAGAAGGTCAGATCTTGAAGCTGAAACTCAAATACTTTGGCCACCTAATGAGAAGGAAGGACTCACTGAAGAAGATCCTAATGCTGGGAAAGATTGATGGCAAAAGAAGAAGGGGACGACAGAGAACAAGGTGGCTGGATGGAGTCACTGAAGCAGTAAGCATGAGCTTAAATGGGCTCCAGAGGATGGTAGAGAACAGGAAGACCTGGAGGAATGTTGTCCATGGGGTCACGATTGGTCGGACATGACTTCACAACTAACAACAACAAGGCTTTCTAAGATCTTTTGATCTTAGATATGTCAACAGAACATCAGGGCACAATGCTATGGACAAAACAGTTGCCAGCATCATTAGTATGTAAAATTGGAACCACCCCACCCCACTGTATAGTAAAGTAAGATTCCACAGTAATTGGGTGACACTTGCCTGATCCCAGAGCAGTGTAGGAACTTGCAGCCCAACCAGTATCACCTGGCTGTGATGGAAATTGGAGAGGAATGGAAGCTCAAGATCAATTTCTAATTTTCATTACCCAGTGTAAATTGTTTAAGGCAGGCTAGCCAGAGAAAAATTCTACAAATCACTCCACAGTTGCCATTGTTCTTAGACAGCTGAAAGGAAGGGCTGCATTAGACCATGCTTCTCATTAAAGGCAATGATCCATTGTCAGATAATTACCAGAACTTCATGTAAAGATTTAGAGCACCTTTTGATGACTTTGCTAGGAAAACAATAGCAAATCAATATCATATAGTCCAGAGACTGAAAAATCGTGATATTTTCTTTTTTGTTAGTATAAAAAGGAAGAAAGAAACTTGAATGGACTTTCAAGATTCTAATTTTATATCCTACAACATATCCTATATCCAGTGGTGGAATCCAAGTAATTTAACAACTGGTTCTCTGCCCTAATGATTTCTTCCAACAACCAATTTGCCAAACTGCTCAGAAAGTTAACAACCGGTTCTCCCGAAGTGGTGCAAACTGGCTGAATCCCACCACTGCCTATATCCAGAGCTGAAGAAGCTTCTTGGATGAGAAGCAAAACATCTTCAAAGAAAAACCAGAAAGTCCAGTTGCCTCTTGAAAAAGCACTTTCTTGAAAAGAAAATGGTATTGAATTGCATGTTTTTAAAATTATGTAGAAGAATAATTGAAAATTTCCTTACAGAAGCTGTATCTTGCAGTCTTTTGTTACACCACACACTGGATTTATGACTCAAGTCTGACAGGTGATCATGCAGCAAATATTGTCTAAAATTCTTTTAGAAGGCTTCCAATTTAATTAGGAATTTGTTATTATTAATGCTTATCAGGCACCATACTTCATTTTAAATATTATTGAAAACCAGCCTCAAAATGTTAATTACCACAGACAAGTCACAATTTAAATTAGTATCAGCCAGCTTCAAATTCATTATAAATTAGGAATATATGTTTTGTATATTCCTGACACTAGTGCATCATTCATCAAAACTCAAAGGCATCTCAAATGTTATTTTTCTGTGCCTATTCAAGAGAGGAATAATTTCAAGTCATCCATCTTTGCTATTTGGTGGAATGTTTTTCAGTATGACTGTTGCATATGCAGGCAACTAGTGCTATTCATTCTGTGCTTGACAGGTTGAAAACTGTGTTTATAGGCTGTTCAATCATTTGGTCCAACATATGTAAGTGTCTGGGAAAATTCTGGAGCATAAAACTCCATTTGGTAACAGAATGTATCTGTTTTTAGAAATGTGAATAGAATCAGACAATGTAGGTAAAACAAATCTATTTATTATTCAGTTAGCAAAATACCTCATCTAACTATAGTTAAGGGCTCAAACCAACTGGTTTTAATTTGTCTTTTGGAGTGTATGCAGCTGAATGGCAGAGTTCTTATTTTTTCAGCTCACATTATATGCCTAATGCAGTGATGCCAAACCTTTTGGGCTTGGTCAAAAATAAAATAAAAACTTTACACCCACCCCCCAACAAAAGAGAAACAATTCTCTTTCTTCCCTCCATCTAGGCCCTCCCAAAGAGTGACACTCAGCAGCTGTGCCAAGGCTTGGCCTGAAGTGAAGGCAGGAGTCTTGACTTCAACCCTAATGCCACCACTGCCAGTCAAAAAAGCAGCATTATGCCATTCCCCAAGACACAGAAGCCTTGGGGAATGGTGTGATTGACCCCCATGTCCCAGCACTCCCCAGGGCCAGCTGCATACAGCTTACTTTCAGATAGCATTGTCTTCCTCACAGGTCCCTGCAACTGTCCTGCTCTAGGTTGCATGAAGCCTTTGCTCGCAGCATCTGAAAACAATGTGGAAGCACACCCATTCTTGCACATTTTTTAGACGTTCCAGATGTCATGTGGGAGTACAGCACAGCAAAATCAAGTGGATGGATAAATGATCAGTGCTCTTCATCAGTGCTAGTGCTGATGATGTTACCTAGTTTGGGTAATGAAATGTTTGCAAGAAAACAAGCAAGCTCAGAGAGTACCAAGGACTCCGTGTGTCAACACTGAGCTACAAACATTCTCCTTTATTACGATGATAAATGCATATGAAATCAATGGTCTTACAAAGGAAATGAATCCAGTAGATTTTAAGCAGTTAGATTGCAAGAAATAGTGTAACTTTGGCAACTAAGATTTGTGAACTTCAGCCATATGTGGAAATATACTCTCATTGTGTGGTCCTTGGTGTTATCTGAGCTTGGTTGTTTTCTTACAGACATTTCATTACCAAACTAGGTAATTTCATCATCAGTGCTCGTAGAGAATGTGGTTATTGAGGGTATTGTTTGGGGTATTTTTTGTTTCTTGATTGATGGTCAAATGTTAATCTTGGTGTTAAAGTCAAGTCCAAAAAATCTGGAGAGTTCCTGGAAGCCTGGCACTCAGACAAATCAGTCATCAACAGACACACATAGATAACAACGTCTACATACCATTCAAAAGAAACATTTAAAGGAAGGAAGGAAACAAAAAGACCAAAACACGTCCTCACCAGTAATGAACAAATGAGCAAAGACTTACATCAAGATTAACATGAGATCAACAATCAAGAAACAAACAATACTGCACTCAAGGAACTGTTTAACTAGCTAACAGTAAACAACAGCCCAATCAAGGAACCACCAAGACCACTTCCACCAACACTTACAGGGCAAGTGATTAGTACATAAAATGAGACCAAGCCCCACTCCCTACTAGCACCAATGTTTTCTAGTTTGGTCTGCAAGAAAACAACCAAGTTCAGTAAGCACCCAATCCCACAATTCAACCCTGAGCTACAAGGATTCTATCCATACCCTTTAACATTATAAAGATTTGCAAGTCTTAATATGCCATTTGATTTTGTCATTATCAGAATCAACACAAAATTTAAACAGGATGAAATGTGAAGCAAAACAGAATTTGCTTTCCGGATACAATAATAGCTGTATTTAATACATTTTGCTTTAGCAAAACTGCCTAGTGTACTATATCCTTTCTTAATCATTTTATATAATTTGTTAAGTAATTTATTTTTATACCTGGTCTTTTAAACATTTGGCAAAATAATAAATTAGTGTGCAGGTGATCAACGCAAGAAGTTTATTTTATCTGACAAGTAACGCAAGTGCATTGCCATGAAATTATGTATGAAATAATTGGGCCACAATTTACATTGTGCCATGGATGAAAATGAACGCAGCACTCTTATTAACTCAGCAACGAAAAAAAGCAGAGGATTTCTGCTTTATTCTATTGATGGGAATTACACAATTCTATTTTTGCTCAAAATCCAGAAGCTGTTTTAAAGGCAAAAGTGAATGTTTGATATTTGATTAAATATTAAGAAGGAAATAGAGAAAAGCTGTTAATGGAATCTTACCATTTTGTCACATTTTACATATGAAATTATATTCCCAATTATAATGGTGCTGAGATTAAGTTCTTGATCAGGCATCATTGATGACCCAGAACTGTCCACATTTATAATGATATTTATTAGACAGTGCTTCCATTAATGAACCTTTTTAAAGTGCTGACCGATAATTTTCACCTTTTTGAAAAATATGTGTAGTTATTGAGGATGATAGTTAATTTTGTTCACAATGTTAAGTTATCCCCCACCACTACCATACCTAGGGACACACTACATACCTCAATTTAAAAAGTACCTTGGTCTAAAGTATAAAAGAAATTTATATTCTACCACCATTTATCATCTCTGACCAAACCCCTAAAATATATGTACAGTATATAAAATATAAAAATATAAAAATGTTTATCACATATTTAGTAAATGACCTAAAGTTCTTAATAACTATCCAGCTATCATTTTCACAAAACTACAAACATGATTACTGCATTTTTGCTATTCAGGATAAACATAGCATAACTAATTAATTGTCTGGTACCATTATCATTGACATACCAATGCTTCTGAAATAATACATAGATAGACTCAAGTCTCTTAAAGAAAAAAAAAGGGAGGCATATCTTGGTTTGACAATATGATCATAGTGCCACAAAAGTTGTGATAATTTCACAAAATCATCGATTTTCATGAGATTCTAAATCCCTGAAATACCATATACTGGTAATTCTATATGAATACGAAAAACTGATGAGTAATGGGCCATTTTCAAATTATTTTTATTTAATGTTGGTGTTTTGTGGATAGTATCTAGGAATGTCCTTGGTGCCTGTAGGCTATGTCTGGGGGTTTAAATGCCACATTTGTTTGACTTACATTTTGAATTATGTAAATATAAATATAAGCAGATATGTAATTTTTACTGCTGATGACTCGTTGGATGAGGAAGTTTAGCAACAGCTGGATTGGATCAAGAAAGCCAGTTGGGTGCAAGTGTAACTGTCCTGTATATAATACAGAAATCTAAAATGATATTATCTTGGCCTTCCAATCTTGCTGAGAACGTGATTTCTCAACTATGCACAAGAATTTAGTACTATATCTAGAATCTTGAGTCAATCTCTGGATTTGTCAAAAGGTAACTGTGCTCTTTTCTGTTTAGTGGAGAAGTGCACTGAACTCATTGCTACACATGCAAATCTGAAAAGCCTATTTGGAAATAGAAAACTTTGCATCAGCCTTCTTCTTTCAGGCATGTTTTGTTGTATGTTTATCTCTGCCAGCATAGAACATGACAGCCACAGGTTACGTATAGCGTATGAGTATAAAGCCAGTTAGCATAGCGCAGCAGGTTTCTATGCTACATGAATAATAATCCTTTTAACATTCTGGGTGTTTTGTTTTGTTTTCATTTGTCAGTATAAGACTTCATTAAATCCAAATTGCCTTGATGATGGCATAATACAGGCATTATATTCTTGCTCGTTTGCACACACCTGCTATATTTGGCATTAGAGGACCAGACATCATCTAGCAATCTATCCTACAGCAAACATCTAGACTTTACTCGCTAGATTTTCTAGCAAAGATAAAACTGTATATATGTTGACAAACATCTGCTCTTTCCCCCAATGTTGTCAGTAAATTGAGAAGATTTTGCCAGTACAGTGGCACTGCTAGTATCATATTTTGCTAGATATCTCAAGGGCTGCATTTGAACATCCAGTATAGAAAGATCACTACACTAGCAGTATTTTTTTTTATTCTACAATCAGTTATAGAAGAAGAAAGAGAGGCCCAGCATGGCTAACCTATCATTTAAGAAATCAGGAATTTTTCCTGCAGGCAGTCGAGTAAACATTTCTCAATTCAAATACATTTCAAGGTGTAAGTCATTCATTTTCAAGATTCTGTTAAAAGTTAAAATGTTATGTGATTTTGCATGAGTTGTAAGACTATTTTTTTAAAAATAAAACTTTAGGGTACTATGGATGCCATGTAGGGTACTTGCCTAACCTATAAATATGATATATGTAGAGGCATATAAATGTCAGTAGAGCATAAAGCTGTATTAGATATTTGCTTCCCTTATTATCAAACAATGATTTAAAATTCAGTTGTATGTCATGTAAAGGCAGGGTGACCTATCATTTATATTCCATGGAATTACTTTCAGTGACTGTCACTCACAAGCCAAATTTATTCTGAAAGTAATTCCAGTGAGGTCATAGAATGAATGATGGGTACATCTGGGCATAAGTCTTCAGAAGTGATCTTTTTCATCTGATAGACATGTTGCACTTCAAAGATCTGTTTTTTTTTTTTATTGAAAAAGTTTTACAAATACAAACTTTCCCCCTTTTCCCCCCCACCCTAACCCAACGTTATAAAATACATATAAAAACATATATATAATTCCATCCCTCCCCCACCCTAGCCCTCCCCCTCCACCCTCTTCCCTCCCCCCCTTGACTTCCATTATATGCAATGCTAATATTCCCAAACAATATATATATTATTCAATCTTCCATATCTTTTTTCTATATTTACTAACATAATCATCAATCCTTCTCAACTAAAAGCGATATAATATTTTCTAGTCTGATACTTATTCTGTACATACTCAATCCATAATTTCCATTCCTGTATATACTTCTCATGCGTCTGAGCTTTTAAAAAAGCTGAAATCTTTGCCATTTCTGCAAATCCAGCCATCTTCTGAGTCCATTGGTCAACAGTCGGTAAGACGTCACTCTTCCAATGTTGGGCAATCAACAACCTAGCTGCTGTCACCATATACAAAATCAGTTTAGTTTCACCCAGTGTAAAATCTTTAACTATACCCAATAGAAAAAATTGCGGAGGAAATTGTATTTTTTTCTTTAAAACATTTTGCATAACCCACCAAATTTTTATCCAAAAAGCTCTCACCTTTTTGCACAAGATCTGTTTTGAGTCCTACAGAATTAGCAAGAATTTTGTTTCAAAGTGAACTTTTTAATCTGTCTATATTTGCTCAGTTCTTTTGATGGACAATTGTGAACATCTATGCATCATAATAATTTAGGGAATAATGATTTAAACCAATATGGAACAAACATATGTCGTGACTTATTCACATGGTGTTGCCTTTTTCTTGACCTGTGCCCACAGGTGAAGCAATTGTCTTCAGTTGTTCCAGACTTACCCTCTTCTCTTCATGCTACCTTTACCTTAGAAACATGTACACATTTGTCCATTTGTCATCAAAAGGTGTATATATATATATATTATGATTGTTGATGTGGTCAGGGTGGGATTTGGGCACTGCATTCCATGGTCATGATCAGATTTCCTGAAGTCTTTTTGAGTGCAAAGGTGACAGAGGGTGTGGAAGCACTGTGTGTAAAAGAAATGATGCCCTTTCACATAATTATTTGTCTCATTTGAATTGAAGTCCACATATCTTAAAGTGACCAAGTCTGAAAAACACTATACTATTGCAAAGCTAAGCATTAACAACCGGAGAGTAAACTACCCCTACTTTATTAATCTTCTCTAGGGGTTTTTATGTCACCTCTAAAAGATAACTGTTTTGCTGTTAAGAGTGGTGATCGGCATATTAAAACCAACTGTAAATTCTGCAATAATGCTTTGATTTTTGGGGTATAAAAATTATATTAGATTTAGACAGACAGGTCATATTAATTAGCACAAGGTATGAAGAACTAATAAGAAAACAATACTAAAAAGGAAATTAAAGTTAACAAATCAAAATCAAATTAAGCATAAAAATGAAAACAAAGCAAAGCAGATTCAAAGATAACTAACAGCTACACTTGGAAAAGAAGAAGCCAGGAACTTATCAAATATAAAGTAGAAAATATGTTGAATCTTTAACTATCTTTTCATCTTAATTCCTTTGTATCTGTGCTAGCTTTCCTAAGCAGGATTACTGTAATGACCAGGCCAAGAATATACAGTACATCTGAGCCAAATCTTCTCCAGCAAACCTTTTCTCTGAAGATCAGCAGGAAAAAAAGATGGATCTTTTCCCTCGTTTAAATGCCAGTTCACTGACATTTACAGGCTCACTTAATTACAATCCTTGTGCATGCTTGTATGTGTTAAATGCACACCTTTACAAACTTAACACTGTTCCTAGAATACTTTCTGGAATCAGGGGGGAATTGCTCCCAATTTGGACCATTTCAGCCGAACCAGTAGCAATGGCAGCACGAGGTTCCGCCCACCCGCCTGGTCGTCATTATTTCCTCACTTTAACCAGGAAGTAACCTGTTTTTTACTCTCTGCGCATGCACAGAAGGGTTTATGCATGTGCAGAGGGTCCAAGCATGCAGGTGACATGCACACACCTGTGTGCACTTCCGAACTGGTTGGGAAGGTAAGTAGATTTCACCCTTGTCTGGAATGTTTATCAGCCAATAACAGATCACCTACCTTACAAACAGGTGCTGTCAAGTTTGATCCTAGGAACCCTTTAAAGAAGCAGATAGTTAGAAAGGAGTCCTGAAAAGCCATTGTCAGTCAGAATAGAAAATCCTGAAGTAGATAGAGAAATAAAGTACATTTGCTTGTCACATTAAGCCACACTGTTGAAAGGCTTGGCATATCGTCTGAACCCAGATTCTGGCTGAGATTTTGGGCAAGGCAGAAAGTTTTAAGCACAAACTGAAACCGATATATATATATATATATATATATATACACACACACACACATATATATTTGTATTGCTGTTATTTACATTTATTACCTGGCTTTCTTTCCATTTCCATTTGGCCTGGAGGTAGTGACTTCTAACTTCCTGTTCTTAATACCATTTTAAACCAAGATTTACTTGGTTGAGGCAGTATAAAACTGCTTATAAATCAGTCCCTTAACTACTACCTACCTTAGCCATAGTGTTTTATGTCACTTGAGCCTCTATGACAGATAAAATCTTTCTGGTCTCTAGACATATAACAATTTGATTGCAAGGACTTTGGCACTATTCTATTCTACATTCTATGTAGACTATGCTGGTAAAGGCTCGTTCTTTCTAAAAGCCTTTTTTTCATCTTGACTCAGTGGCTAAGGCCCTGAGCTTGTCGATCAAAAGGTTGGCAGTTCAGTGGTTTGAATCCCTAGTGCTGAGTAAGGGGGTGAGCTCCCGTTACGTGTCCCAGCTTCTGCCAAACCTAGCAGTTTGAAAGCATGTAAAAATGCAAGTAGAAAAATAGGGACCACCTTTGGTGGGAAGGTAACAGTGTTCTGTGCGCCTTTGGCATTTAGTCATGCCGGCCACATGACCACGAAGACGTCTTTGGACAGTGCTGGCTCTTCAGCTTTGAAATGGAGACGAGCACCGCCCCCTAGAGTCGGGAATGACTAGCACGTATGTGTGAGGGGAACCTATACCAGTCAATTTTTTGGTGACACAGAAACAGAAGTTTTGCAGAATGAGAAGTCTATGTACTCCTAAAGGGGAGAGTATTTCCATCCAAAACACATACCCTTTTCTCATCAGTCTTAACTTTATTGTTATCTTTAGTTGGGCAGTGGAAGGGGGGTGACTTTGGTTTAATGTCAGAATTTCAGCAGTCTACTCACTGCTTTAATTGTAAATTAGTGATTCCATCACTAAGTTTGGATTAAAGAGCAACCACTTTGATCAAAGAAGGGAGAAAATAAACTATTGCTCCCTAATGAATGCAATTTGTTCTAATCAAGTTGATTTGTATTATTCAGGGAATTGCAATTTTAACCATTGTTACCACAGGTGATGTATTTTCTTATCCCTTCAGTCAGGCTTCAAAGATAAAAGACTTTAAAAGTTTAATTAGAAGTGTGGGAATTTTTTAAAGTCATTATTGTTCTTAAAAGTACATAAAAGGATTGCTAGTTGAAGACCTGACAGCTAAATATGAACTGTCATGACAACTTCTATCTTGAGGCTGTATACTTGTTTTCCAACTCAAATTTGCAACGTTGAAAGGATTTGGAAAAATCTTTTCCATGGTTTCTCAAAGTACATTGTTTTGCCAATTTATTTGGCACACATTTTATATTGTGAATAGTGGTCAGGTTTTACATCTTTGAGTTACAGCGGGAGGAGGTGGATGGCATGGACAGCTGGATGAAGTGCAACAATAAATGCAGGAAAGAAAAGATATTTCAGTCTTTTCTCGCTATTGGCAAGGGTCCATGGCTCATTGTTAGAACACATGTTTTGCGTACAAAAGGCTGAAAAGAAATTTCTGTTCAAGCTTCTGTGAATCAGGCTCAACAAAGCTGTGGTGGATAGACCAATATTCTGACTCAGTATGATGTTGTTTCCTGTTCCAAAATAGCAGCTACCCCCTTTCCTTAAAAATTGCTTGTTGTTATCTCAGAACGTGGCAATTTTTGCTTTAGCCATCCAAATGGCAAGGGGTAGGGGAGGAGAATCTCAAAAAAATATCATCTGGCTCACTATTGGATGGATTGGTTGGGTTTTCTTTTTCCTTTTTCTCTTACTACCCATCTGGTGCTGAGAACAATAATGTAGGGAATGAGCAAGGGAGTCATCAAGTGAATACTTCTCAGCATTCCAACGTGGCTCTATTTTGAGATTTAGCAGGAAAAATGATTATGTTGTACATTTTGGGGATGAATTGAAAATGACTTTGTTTTCCATATAGAAGCTTTCTGTGGTGCTAGGCAGAAAATATGTTTTTAAATATTTTTATAGAGAGCACTTAGCTGATTATTCAGGTTGATATAGTGATGCTGGCTTTATTGAGAGCTCTGGATTTGTTTAAGAAGACCATTTGTTGATTCCAAGTGCACCACTATCACAGCACATTTATTGCTAGATGCAAGAAGTGAAAAACAATAATTAAACATCTTGTATAAAATCTTACCATGGAAGAATTACCACCATCATCACTGACACTCAGACATTCAATCCACAAAGATCTAGCCACTCTTACACATGGTATAAAGATCAATGAAATGGGAGGGAAAAGAAGACAATGCCATAGTTAAAATGACATTTTAAGACTGCCTTCCATCCCAAATTCTATTGAGTACAACCACTTTTATTTTGATTTTATTTATTAGTCATATTTCTATGCCGCCCACTCTCCGAGGACTCTGGGCGGCTTACACCAAAGGCAGTATACTAAATAGCATATTGCCCCCAACAATCTGGGTCCTCATTTTACCCACCTCAGAAGGATGGAAGGCTGATTCAACCTTGAGCCGGTAAGATTTGATTCGCTGATCTGCTGAACTAGCAGTCAGCTGAAGTAGCTGCAGTACAGTACTCTAACCACTGCGCCACCTTGGCTCTTAACTTTATTTTACCTAATGAAGTTTATGCTCTAGAAATACTTCTCAGCAATGCAGCCATGCGCCCAGTTAGACATTTTTCTGTTAAGGAACTTCGCTTGCTCAGCAAAAAGAACCTGAAACAAGTAAGTAGGAACAGAAACAGCATCATGGCCCAGTTGGCCATCAGACCTTGACAGATTTGAGTCTTTATAGGTCTCCAAAGTTTTGTTGCCCATCTCTAGCTCTGTAAGATGTTTCTGTTTATGGTCAGGAAAGATAAAAAAAGCGAGTGAAAACTGGACATATTGATGTCAATGGACAGCACAGTTCACTATTTTGATGGTATTGCGAATTACTGAAAGAAAGCTGGCCAAAAGTTATCAGCAGAGGAGTATGATAGAACTCAGAAAGATATACAATAGTGGAGCAGGAGAGCAGAGCCCATTGAATAGACAGAGGGACAGTTTCAATATCCATCTTAATTTATTGGTAATTTCAGAGGCAGTCGGGGAATATTTGGACCAGATGCTAATGTAAGTGATAGAATATATAGTCATGAAGTTGAAGGACATTTTGGTGCAAATCATATTTTACAAAAGAAAGGAAGAAAGGAAGGAAAGAATGAAAGGGAGAAGGAAAGAAGGAAAGAAGGAAAGGAAAGAAGGAAAGAAAGATAATCACACTGGCCATATACTGTAATTGAGGTAAGATAGCACATCTAGAGGAGGGACATGTATATCAGCACCAAGATGAAAATCATTGACTATGGCATTATAATGAGAAACATTAACATTTTGCTAAAATAAAATTAAAAATTCCCCGGAAGAGTTTGAATTTTGCTTACTATTGAAATAAATAGGATATGAAAGAGCTCAAGGATTCTGTTCTGTTGAACATTTAGTTTCTGGAAGAAGAACATTCCAAAACAAGTTTCAATTTTCTGTTCTTCTTCTGTACCCAGAAAGAGACCAGGCAATCCTACTGAAGTGTGAGATATAAACTACCAAGGAAATGGCTGTAGCTTCATAAGACATCACAGAAGTACTTTTGTAGTGATGTTTTTAAAAAGCGGCCCAAATTGAATGGCTGTGCAATAAAGAAACACACTTTCTTCTTCTGTTTTTTTCATATGCTAGTTCTCTTATCATTCATTTTCAGCACCAGTTGTTTTCCTTTCTCAATTTGCATGAGAAAGAAATTTCCACTGTTTATTTGCTGTCTAATAGCTATTAAATTCAGTTTTGAAAATCTGCAATAGAAACAAAGGATTGGCATGAGGAATTCAGGACAAAGGGCTCAATGAAATATACATAATGCATAATAAAGATCAATATTTTCTGCCTTGATGCAAGATAAAACTTGCAAAGAATGTCTACAGAAGGGCATTTCCACCTTGACAAATTGATGATTTGGCACGACAGCTCCCTCAATACCTGGATGAATCGGCTTATCTGGATCCGTTCCAGTCGGGCTTCAGGCCTGGATACAGCATGGAAATGGCATTGGTCGCATTGGTTGATAATCTCTGGAGAGCTCGGGACAGAGGTTGCTCCTCTGTCCTGGTCCTATTAGACCTCTCAGCGGCTTTTGATACCATCGACCATGGTATCATGCTGCATCGGTTGGAAGAGCTGGGAGTGGGCAGCATCGTACTGCGGTGGTTCTCCTCCTTTCTCTCTAACCGGTTGCAGACTGTATTGACAGGAGGGCAGAGGTCGATCCCAAGGCCTCTTGTTTGCGGGCTGCCACTAGGGTTGGTTCTTTCGCCCCTCCTATTCAACATTTATGTGAAGCCACTGGGTGACATCATCCGTGGTTTTGGGGTGAAGTACCACCAGTACGCTGATGACACCCAGCTGTACATCTCCACCCCGAACCACCCCAATGATGCTCTTGAAGTGATGTCCTGGTGCCTGGAGGCTGTACGGATCTGGATGGGGAGAAACAAACTCAGACTAAACCCATCCAAGACCGAGTGGCTGTGGTTTCTGTCATCCCGTTATAGTCAGTTGGCACCATCACTGACTATTGGGAGTGAGTCATTGGCCCCCACAGAGAGAGTCCGCAACTTAGGTGTCCTCCTGGGCTCACAGCTGTCTTTAGAAGAACATCTGACAGCTGTGGCCAGGAGAGCGTTTTATCAGGTTCGCCTGATATGCCAGTTGTATCCCTTTCTGGATCAGGATTCATTAAAGACAGTCACTCATGTCCTCGTCTCTTCCCGCATGGACTACTGCAATGCTCTCTACATGGGGCTCCCCTTGAAGAGCACCCGGAGGCTCCAGTTGGTCCAGAATGCGGCCGCATGGGTTGTTATGGGAGCGACATGGCATTCCCATGTGACTTCCCTCCTACGCGAGCTGCACTGGCTCCCTGTGGTCTTCCGGGTGCGCTTCAAGGTTTCGGTTACCATCTTTAAAGCACTCCATGGCTTAGGACCGGGATACTTATGAGACCGCCTTCTGCCACCAATAACCTCCCACAGACCAGTACGCTCCCATAGAGAGGGACTTCTCAGGGTGCTGTCGGTCAAACAGTGTCGACCCTCCCAGGGGGAGAGCCTTCTCTGTGGGAGCACCTACCATCTGGAATGAGTTGCCCTCGGAGATTCAGATAATCCCGGATCTTCGTGCATTCCGCCATGCCCTCAAAACATTTCTTTTCAAGTAGGCCGGCCTGACCTAACCTCGTCTAAAACTACTTTAAATTTTATATTCTGAATCTACCCCAAAAATTTGAAATGATCTAATTCAATTCTATATCTGAACCTAACTATTTAATTGTATTTTTAAATTGGTTTTTTCAATTCCTTTATTACATGTATATTTCGTTCAACTGTACACCACCCTGAGTCCTTCGGGAGTAGGGCGGTATATAAATTTAATTAATAATAATAATAATAATAATAATAACAACAACAACAACAACGATGATGATGATGATGTATGGATTCAACTCCTAGTATTCTCCAGCTAGCATGCTTTGACAAACCCTTACAGTAATCTTTCAGAGCAAGTATATTCAAACGTTCTGAGGCAATGAAACCTCTTAATTTTTTTAAAAAAAGAAGTCCTGGAATCTCTGATTAAGAAATAAATAGCACATAAAAAACCACTCCACAATGCTTCACAGCATTCTCTGAGAGGTCTATAGAGTCATAGAGGTTTATAGTGATAGACTCAACAATCTGGGTCCTCATTTTACCAACCTCAGAAGGATGGAAGATGAAGTCAGTCTTGACTTCTGTCAAGATCGAATTCCAGACTGTTGGCAGTTATTCTGCAATACTGCATTCTAACCACTGCACCACCAGGGCTCTCTATTAAGAAATAAGACACCAATGACAAATGCTATCAATGAAATGAATGTGAATTAACACTTTCAATATACAAAAAAAAAACTCTTACCATTATTTGGGAGTTTAGTATTTTAATCAAAGAAATCTCTGTTCAGTGTATTAATATTATTTATAAGTAGTGCTCAGGAACAAGACTAGGGATGGAAAAAAGAAATAGGAATCTTTCCGGAGACAATTAGAATTACTTATATACAATTATCTTGATATCCAGGCAATCTCTATTACCAGAAATCTCCAGAGCTGCATCAAAGTGTGGAGTTAGCAAAGCTTTATTGTCCCTGATCTAGAAACTCTTGTTTCTGCAGAAACTGCCCTGTTGTTCTGTGTGCACACTCTTTCTATCTCTAATCTCATGTCCACTTAAACCATAGAACTCCCTGCTTCAGAAATCCAGGTTGACACCCTGTCCCAAAAGTGCTTTTTCAAGAGGCAGTGGACTTTCTGGTTTTCTTTGAAGACATTTCACTTGGTGAAATGGTGGGGAATTGAAAGATTTATTCTCCTCACAGACAGCTGATCATTTGCATTCTTTTAGTGAATTGTTAAGGTCACCTGGAGGTTTATCTGTGTCATCAGGGTCACCTGAGTGGTGCAAATGGGTGTGGGGCCTTCTTGGAACTGTTGAAAGGACTGTGTTGTAGACTGAAGATAGATGATGGCCTACCCCTACCCCTCTGTTGAAAGACGGCTGTTCAATTTTGACATAGATGGCCTCTTTGACCCCTCTTTCAAACCACAGATCCTCTCTGTCCAAAATGTTGATCCTCTCTGCCCTACATGCACACCTACTGTATGTTGAAGCTTTTTTTCTGTTCAAATGTGAAGTTCTGCCAATTATTGGTAATTATTACATAGGCAGTGTCACTAATCAGTGTCTGATATCTACTGATTCTATTTATGATTTGTAGGGCACTGTTTTCATTAGATTTTTTGGTAATTATTTTTACTCTTGTTCTTCTCCAATAAATTTAATTTTAAAATTGTGGTTATTCTCTTTGAACAATATCTATGAAGTAAGTGAGCAAAGTTGTCTTAGGCCAGCTCATTCTCTAGTTTATATTGCATAGAAGCAAAGGAATTTACAGGCCCTGGCTGCAGGAGGCAAATAGAATTTGGGTCCCACATCTGTATTTGTATCAGTTTAGTCTGATTGATCCAAGAATGATAAAAAGCATCTCAATGGGGAAGGGGACAGGGAAGAATAAGGGGAAGGGGAAAGAGGAAGGGATGAGAAAAGAAGGAAGAGAGCAGGAAGAATTTTATTTAGGAAAAGAGAATGGAAAAGTTTCCATTTTAGAAATGGATCAAATCTGTTTAGAGATTCGAAAGCACGTAAAAAATGCAAGTAGAAAAATAGGACCACATTTGGTGGGAAGGTAACAGCGTTCCATGCACCTTTGGCATTTAGTCATGCCGGCCACATGATCACAGAGATGTCTTTGGACAGTGCTGTCTCTTTGGCTTTGAAACGGAGATGAGCTTCGCCCCCTAGAGTCGGGAATGACTAGCACATATGTGCAAGGGGAACCTTTACCTTTATCTTTAGGAATAGATGAAAAAGAAAGGTGTTTCATATGAGAATAGAATCTATATAAGTTTGATATGTGAATGACTCCTCAGATAGCAGATTTCTGTAAAATATGCCATAGAAAGCACAATTCCACCTTAATGCCTCTTGATTTTTCTTTCCAAGAAAAATAATTGGAGAAATACTTCCCATGATAATAACTACATTACTCATCCTTGTTGTGAAAATTAATCTGCACTGATTACTTTATATTGCTATTAAAATCTATTATTACACACTATTAGAATAATCCAGACAGGTAAATTAAAAGAATATAACATTTAATAAGTAATGTTAATTATTTAGATAAAGTATTTCAGCCTTGCTCATTCCCCTTTAAAATAATTGTATTTAGAATACTATTATTAAAAGGAAAGTAGAAGAATTTTACTTGATTAAAAACTGACCAAAAACTGTGTGTTGCACTGTTCCATCAATGAAGGTTTTTTTAGTGAGCCTTTTCACAATTTCAGTGTTTAAAAAATAAAGGCAATGGAAGGCAGTGTCCAGTAACTGGTAGGGTAGATACTTTTCACAGCAGATGACAGTAGACAATTAGAGTGGGATAAAGGGCTTTGCTTACACAAATTGAAGCTAATAAAGAATTGAAGCACAGTGTGACAGCTTGAGCTGAAATAGAAACCTCTACTTTCAGCAAGAGCCAGAAAAAATAGGCAGAAGTTGTCTTAGATGCTAGCTGGTAGTCAGTTGTTGAGCAACTTTAAATACATGGAGTTCAACTTCCAGAGTTTCCCAGCCAGCTTGAGTAGGGAATTCTGAGAGTTGAAGTCCATGCATCTTAAAATTGCTGAGGACAAATACTGACTTTTCAGAAGAATCCCCATAAAAAAGACACCAACAGGGAATGCAAGGATTATATCTAAAAATGAGATTTCATTGCAGAATTCTTCCCTCCATGCTTGGTGTTCAGATACTTTTTCCGAAGAACATTTTTGATCAGTTTGTACTAAGAGTTCTATTGTTCTGGCAGATATCAGTTTTATGGCTCAAATAAGAATTCAAGTAGTAAGTGTTTTTTTCCGGTGAGACCGGTCTATCAGGGTAAACTGGTCTACCCAATTATGGGACAGAGCATACTGCTTCTGCTTTCGCCTTTCAGCCCCAATCCAGGAGCCTTCACGACAAACTATTTTTGTGTTGCATTTATGTTTATCAAGAAAGAAATAAAGGTAGACTAGTATAGATCTATTTCAAGCTATTTAGCTCTCATCAGGTAGCCATAGCCTTCTGGGATTTGAACCTGGGCTACTTACATATTACATAGATGTATTAACCTCTAAGCCACAGGCTCTCTCGCTTTGTTGGCTGAACTAGGGGAGAGATTAAATGTTTTTTTCTGGTGAGACCAATCTATCAGGGCAACCTGGTCTACCCAATTATGGGATGGAGCATACTGCTTCCACTTAATCTCTCCCCTGGTATAGCCAATAAAGCGAGGAGATCCCGTGGCTTAGAGGTTAATACATCTATGTAATATGCAAGTAGCCCAAGTTCAAATTCCAGAAGGGTATGGCTAGCTAATGAGAGCTAAATAGCTTGAAATAGATCTATACTAGTCTCCCTTTATTTCCTTGTTGGTAAGCATAAATTCAACACAATTCAAGTAGTACTGTGTTTAATTTGGGAATAGAAAATTCTGGTATAAAATTTAGTTTAAAAAGGCTTCTTGTAGGTTCAGTTTGGGGACTCAATCAGGAGACTTTATTTTCTGAAAGGCAAAGCCCTTAGGAAGTGACAGGAAGGGCATAGGCACCTCTGCTGCTCTGCACCTTTCTCCAGCAGCTTTAAAAGCAGAGGGTATTAGAAAGCATGCAGAATTGCAGCACAACTACAGTCATTATCATTTTTGCTGAAAAAGATATACTCCCATAACACAGGAAGTAGGGTGCCCATTTAATTTGATATTTCCCACACATTTCTCCGAATATTTAATGGCCTATGATTGCACACCATTTGAGAAACACTAATCTATGTTTGCTATGAGAATCTCCCATTGATTTCCCCAGTATTCTATCAGCATTGCACACTGTGTACATTGCTAAGAAGGGATTTTAAGAATATTCTGAATCTTTTACAACAGCTTATAATATTTACATAACCCAACTTGGGAACTATTGCTATGGAGAGTTACCAGTTTACAATGCATGTTGAATTTTTCTATAATAAATGTGATAAATGATACTAGGAGTCTTCAGCATTTCCTACTTCCCTCCCCTCTGTTTTCACAGAAGTATAGTTGAATTCTGTGTTTCTTAATCCTGGCAACTTTAAAAAAAAATAGCCAAAAAAATTTAGGAATTGAAATCCACAGGCCTGGAAACCGAGGCCTGGACATTAGTGGATGCACGAGACAAGATGCCCATAAGTTTTCATTGCCAAACAATGCAAATATGTTGTTTGTATGATGATGTCATGATGCACAGAACACAAATTTTTATGTCATCAGGTGCTGGGTGCCTATGGTTATTTTCTGCAGTACAGTATCATATTTTTCTCCCTTATATTTTGCCCTTCCAATTAATAGAGTGCAATGTAGAACATACAACTCAAAAACCAAGTGTAGCCATTGGTTTTACCAACACATCAAAAGACATTCTGTACCATTTTAGATAATTTTCTGAACCAGGATTTGTTCCCATAAAGATAAAAATATGGCATTTCCTTTTAATTTTTTTACCAATCAAGGAGAGGTAATAAAACAGAGGAATCCATCAATCAGAGATAATGATCAACATAATATGGACACAGCACCAAGCCAAGATAAAGGAAAACGTTGAAATCTGGAAAATGATTTTTGTTTTTTAAAAAGGGGGCTTTATTTCCAGATAGTTTACATATAGGAAACAAGCAGCTGCAGGTGTCAGTATGGAAAAACTCTTAATTGGTGTTGTCTTGGTTTGAATCCCTATTATCGATTAATGTACAAGGTTTAATCTCTTTTAGGAGCTGTTGGAATGCAGCAATATGGTCAACAATTTTTTGTTTGGGTTCAGAAATACAAACATGCACACACTAACTGTGCAAGAGATGTTACATAATCTATACTAATCTAGCCCATTTCTTTTCCAAAAAGAACTGCCAAGTCTGTGTGGCAGTGGTGGGTTGCTACCAGTTCGCCCCGGATCGGGAGTCCGGTAGCGGCGGTGGTGGGAGGCTCCGCCCACCTGCCCAGACGCTTCTGCACATGCGCAGAAGGTTGTGCCCACACGAGCGCCCACGAGTGAACCAGTAGCAAAAGGTTTTGAAACCTGCCCCTGCTGTGTAGCACCCAATCTTGTAGCTATTTTATAATATCACTCAGGATTCTTTTTCAAAATTCCAAAGGTACCCAATAAGCCTAAAAAGGTTACCATAGTAGAACTTAATTTTTGGAGGGTCTTAAGAGACAAGTATTGTTTTATTTTTCCTTTATTGTTTTGAATTGATTTTTAAAATATTGTTAGCCACCTACAGTCATGTTGCAAGGAGGGAAGTCATGTAAATCTACTGAAATGAATGTTAGAAGAGTATTTTGTTTTGTTCATCTTTTATCAACTCTTTTCTATATATAAAAAAATCTGTGTTTGGGGACCTTCAAAGAACATAGGAATGGTTAAAAGTCTAATTTGCAAGAAAGCAAAAGAGATTCTGTCCCTCCCCAGTTAACAGTTGGAGCAGCTTTACCTGAGAATAATCCCAGTGTCTACTTTCTGAGAATTCACTTACAGACCTGTGACTGAAAAGAAACAAGATCAGAGGATTGAGTCATGCAGAGATGGGGAACAAACAAACAAAAACAGGAAGAATTCTCTGAGAATTGAAATAATTCTACTGCACAGGCCATAACTTAACCAGAGCTTATTGAATGCTGCTGACACGCTTGATTAAGAGAAGCAATAGATTTATCCACTTCCGATGGATAAGCAAGCCCAGAAAACAGTGTTGGTCAAGGAGAGATGTAGCATAGAGTCTCCTTTGGCAAATTCTTTGGAGTGTTTGCAATGGATAATCGCTTTATTTTTCCTGACACATTATCTGTTCTACCAGTGCACACTGATTAACCACAGAACACACTTGATAATACTACATCAGAGTGCATAATAATCCTTAAAAGGGCACCAATAGGATTTTCTGTACAAAAACAACAACAACAAGCCATCATACAGTGGGATAAAACTGAGTGTTTGACCTCTGCTGTGATTTATCTTTACTTATGAAAGTTAAGATATGAATTTACTCAATGTTTATAAACAAGGACTACAGCAGCTAAGCTGGTAGATGAATCTTGTCTGAGATTTAAACTATTTATCAAAGATGTATTTGGATTGGAACTAGTTAACAGTTGCTGAGCAATTAATATTTCAATGCAATCTTCTGGAAGCTATAGACTCCCAAACCTCTTTAGTACCATTGTTCAAGAGAAAAGCATCTGTTTCTTAGAAAGATCTGTTTTCTGTTGGGATATTTTGTCATGTCCAAAAAAAAGTACTAAAAAAGTATATTCCTCAATACTTATTCAACCATACCAAACTGTTTTGCAATCAATGTTAGTATTTATTTATTTATTTATTTATTTATTTATTTATTTATTTATTTATTTATTTAGAATTTTTTTTTTTACTGCCCTTCTCCAGCAGGACTCAGTATTTATTTATTTATTTATTTTTAGATTTCTATACCGCCCTTCTCCCTAGGGACTCAGGGCGGTGTACAGCCAAGTAAAAACACACAATATAAACATTAAGAACAAATTAAAAAGAATATCTAGATTGGCTCCAAAATTTAAAAAACACCCCAATTTAAAATTATTTAAAAGGCTTTGCTTAGGCCAGCCCGGCTTGTTGGAAGAAAAATGTTTTAAGGGCACGGCGGAAGGCACGGAGGTCATGGATTCTTCTTATCTCAGGGGGCAACTGATTCCAGAGGGTGGGGGCCCCCACAGAGAAGGCCCTCCCCCTGGGGGTCACCAGCCTGCATTGCTTGGCCGATGACACCCCGAGGAGACCCTCTCTGTGGGAGCGCACGGGTCGATGGGAGGTTGTCGGTGGCAGAAGGCGGTCTCGTAGATAACTGGGCCCTATGCCATGGAGCGCTGAAGTATGAAATAGGCTTTACATAAATCTAGATTTTTAAACAGAGTGTTCTAGAACTTTGGAATTTCCAGGAGCCCTAAAATAAGAGAGCAACAGAAAGAGCATTAAGATTTCAAAGCTGGATTTCTAGGCTTCCTAGTGGTAGACATTCTAAAACAAGGAAATAGTCCAGGAAGTAGGAGATAAAAAGAGAATCTGACATCACTTTCTCTCTTCTGAAACCAGAGTTGTGCATTTGACCTAATACGGGAAAAAATAAGACAATCCCACGGGCTTTAGGGCTGCACCTAAAACAAGAACATAATCTAACCATTTTTAGTGTTACATTCATATTCATTACTATTGGAAAGCACTTCTGATTTTTGTTATTTTTCTAACTGCACCATTGAAATACAATTATGTATCAATATATATCCTACTGGATGTCAAGGTAGCATACAATCAGCTGTACCATGGTCCTAATCACTATATAAGGCAATTAAGTTAAATGAATCAGTCTTATATTAAAAAGATTACCTTGTGTAGGTACCAAATGGCTTTCTTTAGATGAATAAGGGCTGCAAAAGAATGACTTGCCCAATGTCATGAGCTGAGTTTCATACCTAAAGCAGGATTAGAACTCACAATCTCCTGATGTCTAACCTTAATCACTAGATTAAACTGGCTTAATACAGCTCAAAGAAGAATGGAGAGAATTTGTCTTTCTCTAGAATGATTCTTGAGGACATATTCAAAAACAAACAAAAATACTATATGATCTAAGCTGGTACCCCTGTGCCAAAGCATCTGTAAAAACCATAGTTCATGCCTTATTATACTACATTTTTGATAAAGAATACAGGGGTTCATATTCTCACTTCTTATTTGAAAAGTTCTAATGCAATTCTGAATAATGCTATGAACAGCTGTTATTACCAGACCAATATGATTCAGTTTCTATGATCATAGTCAAATGATTGTAAAACTAAACACAATTTGATTGTATCAGTGATCTGGTTATAAAATCTATTGTTTTATTCTATTGCATCTGCTATTTATTCTGGAGATTCCTAAGAATACCACGGACACCAAAGAAAGCAACAAATGGATCATCAATCAAATCAATCCAGAGTTCTTACTCAATGCACAATTATCCTACCTGAGACACATTATACAAAAACCTAATTATCTGGAGATAATTCTCTGGAAACATGAAGAGCAAGAGAAAAAGAGGATAACTAGCAACAAGGTGGATAGATTCAGTTACAGTGGAAGTGGATACATATTGTAATTGGAAGACCTAAAAAGTTAGGTTAGCAACAAATCATCTAGGGAAAAAAAACTATATGGTAGTTAAAAGTTAACTATGACTTGATGGCTTATAACTCATCAATAATCAATTGATAAATCAATTTTTAGTTTGAATGCTACATTGACAATTCAAGAAATCCTTGACTATTGAAGTTTCCTTAAATTACTCTTTGACCTAGTGGATTTAATTTTAGCTCAACACTCTTTCCTAAATTATTTAAACAATATCATGAATTAGTATTATATTAGTTACACAGAATTCACTGTGAACTTTGTCTTTATGTAAAACAATCACTATAGTGATATCTCTCAAATGTTAATTATTTCTTATTAAGACTGTTCAAATTTTCTTTACTTGACATTTCATTAGAAAGCAGATGATAACATTTTGAGAGAACTAAATTAATAATTCTCCGGTAACTTCAATAACACTCATAAACCCAGACAGAAACACAAATTAAAGGTTAGTCTTCACCGTATATAGAAAACTAGTTAAAACCCATTTCTCATTATTCATGTCAGGGCATTTAATTTCAAAAGTAGAGTTGTTGACAGTCTTTCCTTTTGCAGTTGAAGTGTGCAGCTCTAATACAGAAGCCACCTGAGGAAGCAATTCATCAATAGGTTTTAAGACTCAAAAATTGTATTCTTTCAGGATTTAAATCCCAAAATAATCCAGGTATTAAAGGAAAGTAACAATGTTCTGTGGAAGTAAATATGCAAGTAATGAGATTGTTTTAAATTTGGTAGAAGTAAAGATCTAGTAATAACAGTCAAAACATTGGTGAATGCAGACTGTATCAACTTCAACTTCTGAATTATCTTAAGTGGCACCTATGTCTACATAGTAGTACATTGCAATAATATATCTCAGTAAATGAATCCACATGTCAGAAAATTCTTGGTAGAAAGGACTGTATTTGAGAAACTTGTAAAAGCTGGTAAAAGGTACTGATGCTACTTGAACCTCTGACAATAATGGGTCAATTATTTAATGTAATTAATTGACTGCTCATGGCTTTCCACAAACTTAAGAAGTATCTATTGATAGGAGTTAATGTATTCAGGCACTAGTTCAGCATTATTGGAGAATCACTTGCTCATAGATTGGTTCCAGTGCACAGAGCCTTCCATCCTTCTAACACCAAAAGGAATCTTTGATTACTTGTAGAGGCAGTCAGGAGAAAATGGAGGTGTAAACACCCCTTCCCATTTTTTAAAATCTCACACTGCAGTTATGTTTTTTTTTAAAAAAGAAATAAATCTGTGTGATACTTGATAATAGATGAAAGATAGAGTGAGAAAACAGAGGGATGGTCTCGCCACTTAGAATTGGCCCCTTTTCTTTTTGAAGGTGATGTTGTGACCCCGACTATCAAGCCTGTCCTAACAAAGGAAGAGGACTCAGAAAGTGATGGGGAGGAACTGACAAGGCCTCCCTCTCCGGGACCCTCCTCTATGGCAATGCCTCAGGTTTTATCCGAAGGCCAAGAGGAACAGCCTGGGATATGCCAGAGGAAAGCATATTGGAACAACAACAGATAGGGAGCGAGGATGATGAATCCTGGCTTGATCCCAGGCAGCGTCAGATGGAGAAGCATGCACAGCAACGAAAGAGGCGTGGGAGGGCCAGAGATTGAGCTGAGTCACTGAGCCACACCCCACAAGGAATAAAAGTGTGTGTGATTGCTCTTCAGGCTTTGTGACAGTCAAAGTTAAAAACCTGAGAGTCACATCGCATTACCTGGAATCTGGCTTGTACATATTTGGATTGGACCTTGGCTAACTCTTGCTTCGTGGCTTACTTTTTGCTACTGGACAGGACTGAGGATAAACTGTCTCTTGCTTACTGTGAGTGAAAACTGACTTGGCAGGCATTACGCAGTTTACTGCCAAAACTCTTCATCTGCAAGGTTTCTAGTCTGATTGCTTAATAAAAACTTGGCAGATGTGCCTGGTTGTGTGTTTGCCTGTGTGGGGAAGGGGGACAGAACAGGTGAATTCTCCATCTCAATCACATTTTTTCCAAAAAAATATAAGCTTAAGCCAAAGCTGTTAGACCTGCTCCAACTTAAACCTCTAAACAGAAACAATCCTTGGCCCTTGAGAAAGGTAGAATTTATTAGAAGTCAAGTGCATTGCAGTAGTGCATAGCCAGAACTGAGAATCGCATGCCAATATCCCTATGTTCAACTATTCCCTTCCTTAGCTGCCTTCCATCACTAGTCCTCCCATGACCAATCAGATTCAAACAAGATGTTTCCAGAACAGCACTTCAAGCGTAGGTTGATATGCTGTTGCGCTCTCTTAGTGAGTGACCTTGAAATAGTGTTTCATGGAGATACAGCAAACAGAATCTTGGGGGTTGGGGGTGGGGGCGGGATAAGCAGCTATTCTCGCTTTCCCCAAACTGCAGTTACTTTTGCTTTCTCCCAAACATCCCCCCGTCCCATGCACCCTGCCCATAGTTCATGGCAGACTGTCACTGCATGGTATCGAAGCACAAGCAAGTGTGAGGTGGTGGCTGACATTCCAACTCTGTTCTCAAAGGAAGTATATCAAAAATAAAAAAAATAAAAAATGTTGATCTAGTTTAAGGTAAATAGTACTCAAATCTCATAGATTTGGGAGAAAAGAGAAATCATAAAATGATGAACTTGTTTCATCCTCCTCCCTGTAAAGTCAATGTAAGTAATCTGCCTTCTTTATTCTTGCTAAATGCTAGGTCGTCATTGAAAGTGATCAATCCTTTTGATCAGTGGCATTATCAAACTAAAAAAAAATTCCATGACTACATGTAGATTAGATGTAACTAGTTCATGAATGTAAGGTATGTGAACCCAACCTTCTAGCAAGCAAGGGGAAAAAAGCACATAAAGCAGGCTCCAGATAAGGTTCTATTTGGAGCCTTTATCTTCAGGGCAAACTAAGAGTTTAACATTTCTTCCCCCCCACACCCTACATTTAATGCAGGAGGGAGTTTGAGTGCTTCCAATCAAACTTTGCAAAAATATATGTTTGAATTCAACTTTAGAAAAGACAGGAAAGGAGACTGTAACAATTACGGTGCTACTTTTAAAAATCCAACATTTTTTTAAAAAAGAAATTATTATAACTTTGCTATCCATATACACTGATGTGGTGGGTCAGTGGCTAAGATGCTGAGCTTATCGATCAAAAGGTTGGCAGTTCAGCAGTTCGAATCCCTGGTGCTGCATAACGGGATCAGTTCTCATTACTTGTCCTAGTTTCTGCCAATCTAGCAGTTCAAAAGCACGTAAAAAATGCAAGTAGAAAAATAGGGACCATCTTTTGTAGGAAGGTAACAGCATTCTATGCACCTTTGGCATTTAGTCATGCTGGTCACATGACCACAGAGACGTCTTCAGACAGCACTGGCTCTTTGGCTTTGAAAAGGAGATGAGCACCGCCCCCTAGAGTCGGGAGCGACTAGCACTTATGTGCGAGGGGAACCTTTACCTTTATACATATTACAAAAGTAGTCAAATGAGGGATAGCTTCAAAATAGGATTTTTTCAATATGGTCTAACCCCAGGATTACCAGAAGTCAGGGAAATTAAGAGGAATGATATGATAATCATTAGTTCTGAAGATCATAAGATGTTTTTTCCTGGTGCTCTGCATAACATGTCACATCTGATAGAATTCATGAACTGAAGATACCTGTACCATATGGGATCTGTACCATATGGGATTTGTTTACTTTGATAAAATCACAGATTAAAACCATTGAAGACCCCCTATTATATCTTAGGGTACAGTGGACCATAACTACTCCGAATTATTTCTATATTCCTTCAAACAAAACATCTTTCCTATGATATTTGCCACAGGATTCCAGCAAGGATTTCCATGCTGTGCCTGGGAGCATAAATTAGCAGTTAAGCCACAAGCCTAAGTGAAAGTTATACAATTTTGTCTGTGATGCCATTATTGGCAAAAAGTAGAAAAATACATTTCACTGCAAATTGCTTAGCTCCAATCAAGCATGTAGATTTCTTTATTTTCCTTCCTCCTTCTCACCTTTCTAAAGGTTACCTGACTCCAGTTGACTTACACTTTAAACAGTAAAATGGCTGTGTATTTGGTTCTCTCCTTTCCTGGAACTGGAGAGATTTCATCACTGACTCTGAGTGGAGTTGCACTACCCTGATTTAGTGTACAATTTAGGGCTCTTCCTGGGTTACATCTGATTGAAGAACAGCTGGTAGCTATGACCAGGTGAACCTTTGCCTTTGTGCCATTCCTGTATTGAGGAGCTCTTACAGCAGCCTTAATCATTTCTTAATCATTTCTCAATTGGACTGCAACACACTCTACCTGAGACTCTCCTTGAAAACCATCTGGAAGCTTCAGTTGATCCAGAATGAAGCATCATGGGGCAACTATATCATTTCCTCATTACATTCATATAGCACTTCTGCACACGCTGCATTAGCTCTCTATAGTCTTCCTGCAGTGGTGGGTTTCAATTTTTTTCTTCCAGTTCTATGGATGTGGCTTGGTGGGCGTGGCTTGGTGGGCATGGCAGGGGAAGGATACTGTAAAATCTCCATTCCCTCCCCAATCCAGGGGAAGGTTACTGCAAAATCCCAATTTCCTCCCGATCAGCTGGGACTTGGGAGGCAGAGAATAGATGGGGTCAGGACCAGACAGAATTTTTATTACCAGTTCTATGAACTACTCAAAATTTCTGCTACCAGTTCTCCAGAACTGGTCAGAACCTGCTGAAACCCACCTCTGGATTCCTGGTACAATGAAAAGTGCTAGTTATCATTAATAAAGTCCTGCATTGTTAGAATAGGTTTTCAGTTAGGTTGTAGAGGTCAATGAGATCTTTCAATGTCCTTAATTGTTCAATCTGACAATTAAGTCAGATTTCTTTTGTCAAGAAAAACTTTAATTGTTTATTTAAAGTCAATAAACTATTTACATTTTAAATCACAGAACATTGTCTCTTGGTCTTTATTTTGTTTCTTAGGTAAATGTGCCTAGAGCATATTCCCTTCTTATCTAGCCATTTTGACAGAGTGAGTATCTGTTGTTGAGTGTCTGTGATAAGTCTATCAGGTCAGTGTATCTCTTTGTGTGTTCTGTTCGCTGAGAGAAAAGGGGGGGGTCATATTTATACAGTGGCTAAGCCACTCCCCTTTCTGTCCCTTAAAAATGGAGGGAAAGTATAAACACAAAACTATCCTTTCAGTATAGACAGTATAGTTCAGTGGCACTATTTTAGATTATTATCTGACATGCATGACATAGGATTGAGTTATTTTCAGGGCGTTTTCCCAAGGATACATGCCTTGATATATTTACAGAAAAGTCCCAGTATAGGTTTCTTCTCTAAAACAATGTCACCTTGTGATATCCAGAAAGCATGCCTTCTCAGTGGTGGTCCCTGCCTGAGATTTGAAATAATCTCTCCGAGATAGGGTTGGCTCTGATTCTGCAGCTTTTAGAAAGATAGAGACCTGGCTTTTGGGGTTTGGGTCATGTTAAGCAGCGATAACATGGTGAAATATATTTTAATCCTAATTGCCATTGAATTGTTTTAATTAGATTTAATGGTATGTGTAACTTTTCTATGGTACATTTGTTTAATAATTTTGTATGCCACCAAGACTCCAACCTTGTTGGAGTTGTACAGCCATATAAATGTTCTAAAAAAATAGTCACCCTACCTCCAGGAGTAAAAAAAAAAGTCAAACATTCAAGGACTTGGAAGACAGATGGAATCACTAGGAGGATGCTGTTGCGGAAGGCAGGCACCATAAAAATTCATCTCATCTTAAACTCTACTTTTCTTGCATGTTATTGATGTCTTATCAGAAACATGCTTTGAGTTTGAACTTACTTTTCAATAGAATATTTATTAACAATTTTTTTATTGTGATTTCTTTTTATTATGGCAAAATATTCATTGGATTACTCATTGTATCATATACAGGTGAAACTCAAAAAATTAGAATATCGTGCAAAAGTTCATTTATTTCAGTAATGCAACTTAAAAGGTGAAACTAATATATGAGATAGACTCATTACATGCAAAGCAAGATAGTTCAAGCCTTGATTTGTCATAATTTTGATGATTATGGTTTACAGCTCATGAAAACCCCAAATTCACAATCTCAGAAAATTAGAATATTGTGAAAAGGTTCAATATTCTAGGCTCAAAGTGTCCCACTCTAATCAGCTAATTAAGCCATAACACCTGCAAAGGGTTCCTGAGCCTTTAAATGGTCTCTCCATCTGGTTCAGTAGGAATCACAATCATGGGAAAGACTGCTGACCTGACAGTTGTGCAGAAAACCATCATTGACACCCTCCATAAAGAGGGAAAGCCTCAAAAGGTAATTGCAAAAGAAGTTGGATGTTCCCAAAGTGCTGTATCAAAGCACATTAATAGAAAGTTATGTGGAAGGGAAAAGTGTGAAAGAAAAAGGTGCACAAGCAGCAGGGATGACCGCAGCCTGGAGAGGATTGTCAGGAAAAGGCCATTCAAAAGTGTTGGGGACTTTCACAAGGAGTGGACTGAGGCTGGAGTCAGTACATCAAGAGCCACCACACACAGACGGATCCTGGACATGGCCTTCAAATGTCGTATTCCTCTTGTCAAGCCGCTCCTGAACCACAAACAATGTCAGAAGCATCTTACCTGGGCTAAAGACAAAAAGAACTGGTCTTGCTCAGTGGTCCAAAGTCCTCTTTTCTGATGAGAGCAACTTTTGCATCTCATTTGGAAACCAAGGTCCCAGAGTCTGGAGGAAGAATGGAGAGGCCCACACTGCAAGATGCTTGAAGTCCAGTGTGAAGTTTCCACAGTCTGTGTTGATTTGTGGAGCCATGTCATCTGCTGGTGTTGGTCCACTGTGCTTCATTAAGTCCAGGGTCAATGCAGCCGTCTACCAGGAGATTTTGGAGCACTTCATGCTGGAGCTTTATGGGGGTGCCGACTTCATTTTCCAGCAGGACTTGGCACCTGCCCACATTGCCAAAAGTACCAAAACCTGGTTCAATGACCATGGGATTACTGTGCTTGATTGGCCAGCAAACTCGCCTGACCTGAACCCCATAGAGAATCTATGGGGCATTACCAAGAGAAAGATGAGAGACATGAGACCGAACAATGCAGAAGAGCTGAAGGCCATTATTGAAGCATCCTGGTCTTCTATAACACCTCAGCAGTGCCACAGGCTGATAGCATTCATGCCACGCCACATTGAGGCAGTAATTGATGCAAAAGGGGCCCAAACCAAGTACTGAGTACATATGTATGCTTATACTTTTCAGAGGTCCGATATTGTTCTATGTACAATCCTTGTTTTATTGATTTCATGTAATATTCTAATTTTCTGAGAATGTGAATTTGGGGTTTTCATGAGCTGTAAGCCATAATCATCAAAATTATGACAAATCAAGGCTTGAACTATCTTGCTTTGCATGTAATGAGTCTATCTCATATATTAGTTTCACCTTTTAAGTTGCATTACTGAAATAAATGAACTTTTGCACAATATTCTAATTTTTCGAGTTTCACCTGTACATCTAAGAAAGAATTTTACTTCCTGATTCACACTTTTTTTCCTGCGCTCATTGGCTTTGCTTAAAAGCCTCTTTACTTTAAAGGTTGGACTATCAGACAGTACATATAAGTACAAAAAATGATTTCTCATTCTGGTCCCCTGGCAATTGTGCTCTAAGTGCATTTATAGTGGGAATGCATTAGGCATTAGGAAGCTCAGTATAAGACACTCCTTAACCAAGTTGGTGAAAAATGTCAGAGATGTGAAAAGCTTTGCAATGGTGTCAGCAGAACACTGTGTACATAAAATGTCAATCCTAGTGCAGAGTTTTCATACATCCAGTTATAATGTAAATATACAAATGGGTCTACATTTGTTTGTATTGAATTCAAAGGGAAAAGGCATGAGAACATTGGAGAATGTCAGTTTTTAATTGAGAATTGCATATATTTTTGGTTGTAGCTACACACAATGGAATGGAATTTTCTTCTGTAAAGCATATGCTCTCTACTTGGGGCTGCCCTTGAGGTCCACTTGGAGGCTTCAGCTGGTAGAGAATGCGGCCGTGTGGGTTGTGATGGGAGGGTCCCAATACTCTCATGTTACACCTCTCCTGCGCGGCTTGCATTGGCTGCCGGTTGCCCTCCGGGTGAGATTCAAGGTGCTAGTGATGACCTATAAAGCCCTACATGGCTTAGGCCCAGGATATCTGTCGGACCATCTGCAACCAGCAACATCTTCCCATCGCCCGGTGCGTTCTCACAGGGAGGGCCTACTCAGGGTGCCATCAGCTAGACAATGTCAGCTGACGACCCCCATAGGTAGAGCTTTCTCTGTGGCGCACCCACTCTTTGGAATCAACTCCCCCTGGGGCTCTGGTTGGCCCCTAACCTTCGCACTTTCTGCTGTGAACTAAAATCATGGCTGTTCAAATTGCTCAGCCTGGACTGATGGGGTTTTGATTATTTTTAATGTGTTTTATGGGTTTAATATGTATTTTTAACATGTTTTTATTGGATTGGGATTGTATTTTTTAATTGTTGTAAGCCGCCCTGAGCCCTATGGAGATAGGGCAGCATACAAATCAAATTAAATAAAATAAATTTTAAAAAAAATAAATATGCACATACTTCTGCATTATAGATCCTATGGATGTCAATGCAAGATCATTTCCACTCAATTAATGTTCTCTATTTCATACCTTCTTACATGCTGGATACTCCATTCTGAATATTTTCTGCATATTGTATTTAATCTCAGACACTCATTCTGTGATTTCAATACTCTTGAATTACCCCCAATGTCTGAGTATTAAGCCACTGTGATTTACCCTTTTTGCACATTTAGCCATCTGTGGGCTACTTTTTTTCTATTTTTTAAAAATAACAAATTACATTAAATTTGCTGCTTTAAGCCCTTTCCTTATATGAACCACCTCATTGATCACATTCCCTGCATTTTGGGAGCTATTTTTAAGATAAGCAATACAGTCCTGACCCAAAAGTTGTTTTCCTGATATATTAATGAACACTAATTCAAACAAAATTTAACTTATAGAACCCATATTACCTTGCATACATCCCAACATCCTTCAAACTCCAAAACTGATTTTAGCTAATGTGGTATTTAACATCTTAGCCTAGTCCTAGGGAAACCTGTGTTCAAGTCCATCCTTAGCAAATGAAACTTTAGGCCAATCACACTCTCTCAGTTAAATGCATCTTACAAGATTGCTATCGTGGTAATTAAAATAGCAATAGCTCTTAGACATATACCACTTCACAGTGCTTTACAGCCCTCTCTAAGCAGTTTACAGAGTCAGCCTATTGCCCCCAAGCAATCTGGGTCCTCATTTTACTGACCTCAGAAGGATGGAAAGTTGAGTCAACCTTGAATCGATGAGATTCGAACTGTCAAACTGCTGGCAGCTGGCAGTCAGCAGAAGTAACCTGCAGTACTGCATTCTAACCACTGCACCACCACAGCTCTTATAAAGAAAGAACTGCATGAAAATTACCTTGAACCCTTGAAGGAAAAGCAGGATATAAATTTAACAATAAGCAACAACAAATATGTAATTTGAAGGGACAGACTTTCATAAAATCCAGAAAAATGTATTTCTTCTTTACAATTACACATTTTATATGTGCAAGAAAAAAACCCTCCTGCAACCATCTGCCAGTGAAAATGGGCTCCCAAGCTCCGTTTTCACTGACAGAGATACTGTGGGTCAGTCCTTCACTGTTTCCAGGGTGGCACCGCGGGCCTTGATTTTGACATCCCTGCTGGAACAGATACGTTCATGAGATCCAGAGATTCCCTACTCAGTTGGATATATGTGTCAGTTTTAATTCTGTGAGTCTCTATTCCTATCAGGGTTTTATAGTATATAAAAATTTTATAAAATGTAAAATTTTAAAAAATTTTAAAGGAATAAATATTGCTTTAAATTTTCTTTCTTCCTAGAGGAAAGATTGAAATGAGATCATTCCAGGGATGAAATCCATCCGGTTCTATTCGGATAGGGCGAACCGGTAGCGACGGCTGCAGGAGGCTCCACCCACCCATGCGGACATCATGACATACCTTTTCTGTGTCATTTTAAGCCGCTGCGCATGTGCAGAAGGCTTTGCACATGCGCAGTTGATGGCGTGTGCACATTGATGAACCGGTAAAGAAGGTAAGTAAATTTCACCCCTGTACCATTCAATAAATGACAACATAACTTCTATAATGCCTAAAACCTTTTATTAGAGATCAAGCATTGGCCACAATAGATGTCACAAGCAGACTCCCATGATGATGTTGATGACATTATTGATTCAGTCGTGTTTGACTCTTGGAAATTCCATGGGCCAAGTTTCTCCACATCTTATGATCTTGCGTATTCTTTTGAAAATTCTTTTTTTAAAATTTGATTTATATGCCGCCCTTCTCCGGAGACTCAGGGCAGCTTACAATGCGCTAAGCAATAGCCTTCATACTTTTGTATATTTATACAAAGTCAGCTTATTGCCCCTACAAACTGGGTCCTCAATTTACCTACCTTAGAAAGGATGGAAGGCTGAGTGAACCTTGAGCCTTGGTGAGATTCGAACCTGCAATAATTGCAGGCAGCTGCTGTTAATAACAGGGTGCTTTAGACCACTGTACTATCCAAGGCTCTTTTGAATTTTTCAATGCTCCCTGATGTCAACTTTGGTGGTGTCCAGCCACCATGTTCTTTGATGGCCTGGTTTTATTTTACTGCTAACTCTTCCAAACATAAGTGCTTTCTCCATGAATTCCCCTGCATAATATGGCCAAAATAAGCGAGACACAGTTTTGTGATTTTGTCTTCCAGTGAGCTGTCTGGTGTTATGCACTCCAATACCTGCTTGTTCCTCACCTTTGCTGTTCAAGGAATATGCAGGAGCTTTCTCCAATACCGCAGTTCAATCAGAATTGAAATATCTGCTGGCTAACTATTAAATTTGGAAAACATTTGTTTTGTGAAAGCACGTACTCCATGCTCTTTGTAGCATTCCTTTTTCTGTGTCCCCATCCAACCAACTTTTATTAAAGCTTGTCATTCTAGTGCTAGATAAATTTAGCAGACAAACAAATAATGTTATCTTTCTTCCTGTGAACCCATGTAAATCCAGTTATCCTGAAAAAGTGAGAAAAGAAAAGACAGAGAAAACAAATCTTATCTGTGTATAAAGTCAAGTACAGATCAGAAGGTCTCACCCACCATTGTCTCCATTTTACTAGATTGGCAGCTGGTGAATTAACCCAGGTGAAACCAATTAAAAAATAATTTTCTTTCTATTCTTTTGCTTTGCATTGAAATAAAACCAACCAACCAACCAAAGAAATAATCAGGCAAAATTAAAATACTGTCTAGATACCAGTTGCACATTGTTAATAATTTTATGAATATGAAGTAAAATTAGATTCAGGAGGCGTTCTCTGATGAAAATCTGACCTCACAAAGAACCTGATGGAACGCACATTTGCACAGTTCCAATTCAAACATTTATTTTCAGACTCAATATGTGTATTCACTTCTATACTGAAATCAGAAATGAAATGTCAACCAGTGGCCATTAAATATGAAAAACACACATTATGTGTAAGCATGTAGAATCGATAATAACTCTAATGAGACTGGCCTCATGCACATTATGGTAGCCTTAAGCATGAAGTTATATTTTATGTTCCTTTTATTGCAACATAATTGATGCACACACACATATGCACACCCAGAGAGAAAGTTTAAAAATTTATGCTGGCCTCAAATCCTCTGTAGATTATTTAAATGAGAATACATTTATAGTTTCAGTAGATTGCATCTAATATAAAAGAATAAGGACACTTACACTCTTAAAATATAAACTGTCAATATTTTGGTTGAAAGCCATAGTGAAAACTCTTTTTTTAATCTCCAGGAAAAAAAATAATGATCCCACTGTTAATGTCGTCCTAGCTGTCCAAGCAAAACGTATTATTGTTATTGATGGGCCATATAGGTGTGCTAAACTGCTTACAGTGGCACCATTTCTATTCCCGATGGCTGCTACATCTGTTGAGAACAATATAAAGGTTGAAGGGGTGGAAATATTGAGCTGAGACTGAAAGAATGCTTCCAAAAATGGTGCTCTGAAAAACTCAGAGTTCTATTTAAATTGCTGTTTTGTCAATTGCAATTTTCTCAAACTTTTGTCTCCAACAGAGAAATGTTAATACACTTCCATAAAGGTCGGACTATGCAAAGTCTTATATGTTCTCATTCAGATCTACATATTCTTTGTCAGAAGTTTCTTTTATAATTATTCAGTGGTTTAGAAGTGGGTCTATTTCTTTTGTAGTATTATCTTGTGCATGATTGTTTGGAGCAATGGAATTTGTCTGTACATAAATGTTGTATGTGATTAATAACCACATAAATGTTGTATGTGATTAATAACCACATACATTGTTGTATGTGGTTAATAACTCTGTAATATGAATTTGAGATAATATCACAATAGGGTATGTTTATAATAAAACCTTACAGCTAGAATTATTGAGGATTACCGTATTTTTCAGAGTATAAAATACACTCCCCCCTAAAAGAGGCTGAAAATTAGGGTGCATCTTATACACTGAATGTACTCTAACCACCCACCAGCCCCCACCCTTTGGTCTCTGCCTCCCAGCAATTTGCCTCCTTGCAGCAAATAGCCTGTTTTAGTTTCAGCTTCAGCACAGTCTGATTAGCACAAGCAGCTGATTGCCAGTTGTCAGCTGTTTCAAGCTGCAGGGATTGCAATAGCCTATTGCCACCACCAAGCACCCCATTTTCAGCCTCCACATCCCATTTTCAGCCTCTGCATGCCTCATTTTCTGCCTGTTCTGAGTGATAGGGATCAGAATGGGTGGAAAATGGGGTGTGTGGAGGCTGAAAATGGGGTGCGTGGAGACCAAAAATGGGGTGCACAGAGGCGGCAATAGGCTATGGCAATCCCTGAATCCTGAAACAGCTGATGATCAAGAAACCGATCCAACTGACAATCAGCTGCTTGTGCTAATCAGGCTGTGCTGAAACTGAAACTGAAATGGGCTGTTTGCTGGGAGAGGCAGACACAGAATTCCCCCCCCCCTTGTTTTCCTCCCCAAAAGCTAGGTGCTTCTTATACTTCAGAGTGTCTTATACTCAAAAAAATATGGTACTTGTAATTTATAGCACCATCCAGCTATCATTGTGGCAATATAAAGACACTCCACATTAGTGATATATCATTGTAGTGACTTCTGGTTGATGCTATAAATTGCTGATATGGGTAGCTTTAAAAAAATGTGAAGAGTGACTTGGAGACTTAATCAGATTTAATGATGACTCATGACCTTCATGGATAACTAAAGTAACAAGGAGTAAACTTACATTGCAGAATGTATAGGACAAATAGAATGCTGAAATAGCTGGTAGAATAATTATTTGCCTGGCCCAATCAATAGTACCTATAAATGTTTTATTTCTTCCAATTTTGCTATAGTTTATCACTTTTCCCAGCTTGGAAGCTATTCTTATCGCTTTAGCAGAGCTTTATCATTTTCCAAGTTTGGAAGAAACAACTATCTGAAAAGGCAAAAGAAGCAAGCTAAAGACCGGCATAATATCTCTGTGAATATGAACTTAAATCCTAAAAAGATTAAGCATAACATTTAGATATCCATTTGTGAATCACATATGACAAATAACAATAACTGAAAAGGTAATTGTCTTGAAGACATTGCAAAATGAAAGGGCTCTGAATTATCCACACTCTAAGGTGTTAATATCAGGGAATATATCAATAAATTAGAAAAGAAAGATATATAGCATTTCACTTCAGAATTAAAGGTTTGTTAATAAATATAATCTAAGTACCTATTATGAGATAATAATACTTTACTGGAGTTAAGAGTAACTGAATATTTAATATTGTTAATTAATAAGTATTGACCCTTTTCCAGCTTCCCCATTTTGGGAAAATTTGTGGAGAAAGTGAAGGTGTAACAATTGCAAATAATACTAGAATAGATGGATTAATTAAACCTGTGATAGCTTGGGTTCAGACCTAAGCATGGGATTGAAATTCCATTTTTCATTCTCATGGCTGGCTTATGGTAGAACTTGGATGGAGGAATATGATAATTCTTGTTTTGCAGGATCTCCCAGCATACCTTTCCTACTCTCAACCATAGGAATCTATGTGTCTCTTCCAGCTCATATGATGAATTTAGGATGAAATGGACTGATGATCTTGTACATATCACCTTTCCTACATATTTAACAATTCTAATCACCTGGAGTCATCTCTTGAATTATTACACAGTTGTGTGGCTTTCATAGATCCCCCTTTTCCTTACAGATCAGAGAAGAAGCAGAAATCTTGGGTCATTTTTGTCTGCTATGAATTGTGAAAGTCTACTGCAGCATAAGTGAAACAAGTTGTTTTTCTAACACTTGGAGAATCAGAAGTTTTTGTTTTTCTTTTTTAAAAAAGCTCCTTCTCCCCTTCTCTGTTCTAAAACCCTTAAGGTAATTTCTTTCTTAGTATTAGGGGTGAAATCCAGCAGGTTCTGACAGTTTCTACAGAACCAGTAGCGGAAATTTTGAGCAGTTTGGAGAACTGGCAAATGCCACCTCTGGTGGTCCCAGAATGGGGTGAGAATGGAGATTTTGCAATATCCTCCCCCCAGGAATGGGGAAGGAATGGGGATTTTGCAGTATCCTTTCCCTGGAGTGGGGTGGGAACGGAGATTCTGCAATATCCTTCCCCCAGAAGTGGGGTGGGAATGGAGATTTTGCAGTATCCTTCCCCTGTCACGCCCACCAAGCCACTCCACACTATGCCCACCAAGCCACGCCCACAGAACCAATAGTAAAAATATTTGGATTTCACCACTGCTTAGTATTATAAACAGTGGGAAGATATTAAATGTGTGAATTTTCTCTTACTCACTAGAGAAGTGTTAAAGCCCACCTGACATTCTGACTTTTTCAATATTTTAGCCTGAGAGTAAACTGATAGACAATTTGCTCCATGAAAGCAGCATTTAAGAAAAAATGGAACACCAACTGAAATGTCAAGGATTGATTAAATCATTTGTGCCGTATCAAGAAGGAAAAAAATGTGTCTCTTTACTGTATCAGTCTCCTCCTGTTCCCATGATTCTCATTCACTTAAGGAGTGATTCTAAACTACAAAATAAAACCAATTTCACCATCAACAGGGAATATCTCTGTTATAATTCTACTTTTCTTATCTCCAAGGAAAGGCCTGAACTGCCAGCAGATGTATTTTTAGAAAATATGAACTTAGCCATGGTGTTCAGACTAACTGAAATGAGTCTTCAGTTGAAGATAATTAACTGTGCCTTCCTTCAGACAGAAACTATATATCCCCATCTGATGCCATAGAAAGTATATTATTCAACTAATTCAGCTTAGAAATACCCCACAATATATCTTGCATATTCAACTACATGCTTCACAAATGTTGAGGTGCTTGAGTTAAATGTTTAAATAGCTTCTTTTCACCTATTGTCACTGAAAACTCTGCTATTGGTTCACAAACTTCTCAGAAAAACAACAAAAATATGGGAAAATAATCAGCAAGGATATTAAGTAAATTAATTGGAATAACTACAGGGAAGAAAACTCACTTGTCTACACTGGCTTGCAGTTTATTGATTTACAATAACAATTTCTTGCACTTTCAGAAATGGCTTGCACACAAGACTGACTTTGAAAATGGACATTTCAGCCTGTGCAGACTGCATTTGTGAAGGCTTTGCCCTGAGATTAAGCAATATAATTTATACAGATTACAGTCCTCTTCTGGGTTTCAATTAATCTCAAGAAATGTTTGAAATCGAGTCCCAAAGTGCTTTCTCAGGAAGCAACTGGACTTTCTTGTTTTTCTCATCCAAGAAGCTTCTTCAGCTCTGACTGGATGATAGAGAATGGAAGGATTTATATTCCTTGCAGACAGCTGGTCATTTGCATTCTTTTAGGGAGTCATTGAGGCCACTTGGAGGTTTATTTGTGTCATCAAGGTCACCTGAATAGTGCAAGTGGGTGTGGAGCCTTTTTGGCTGCAGGATATTTTCTCCCCTGTGTTTGAAACCAATGTTATGACTTATAAAGTTCTGTCTAGCATGGGGCCTCACTATCTGACATAATGTCTCTTCTCATGTGGACCTACATACTCTCATTTTAGATTAATCTGTGCATTCTCTTCTTCAAGTATTTCTTCCTTTAGTGGCTTGGAGAATGTGAAAGAAGAAAAATTTCTTAATTGTTTTCCAATAGTCCTAGAATGTTTTTCTACTCATCAGGCACCTTACTAGTAAATGTATAATCCTTGGAGCAAACATCTTTTTTTCTCCCAGGTATTTTTAAGTTCATTTTATAGTTTGATATCAATTGTTTTATTTAGTTAAAATCTATTATTTTGTTCCCTGATGATATTCTGCTCATTCATAGTTTTTTAAATTGTAAAATTGTTTTAAAGATTTTTAAAATCATGTCTAAGAAAACAAAATTATTAAAAATATGCTTTTATTTAATAATTAAACACAATAAACATAATACACACATTAGTAACAAAGTCTGGGCAATGAGTACATTTTAGCATTCTCCATGATTAACTGCATTGAGTTAATCCCCTATTTTTATGTTCAGGGATCTGGAATACATACAATCAGAAGTCCTGTTCAAGCAGTAAGACCAACCATGACAGGAAAGGCGTGGAATTTACTGTTCAATTCAGTAAGGTGTATGACTAAGTAGAGAGGCCACCCTTCATGTTAATATTGGGTAGCAAAGTTCCAAACAGGAATTTATATGCAGCTAGTCCTCAACCTACAACCATAATTGAGACTAGAATTTCCGTTGCTAAGCAATGTGGTTGTTAAATTTTTACAACCTTTTTGCCACAGTTAAGTGAATCACTTCAGTTAAATTAGCCATGTGGTTGTTAAGCAAATCTACTTTCCCCATTGACTTGGCTTGTTGGAAGTTGGCTGGAGAAGTTGCAAATGGTGATCATGGGATCTCAGGACCCAGCAACCATTGTAAATACATGCTGGTTACCAAGTGCCCGAATGTTAATCACATGACCGTGGGACTCATGATGAAATCTAAAATTTGTTACTACTGGTTCTGTGGGCATGGCTTGGTGGGGGGCAATGTGACTGGGTGGGCGTGGCATATATATATATATATAATTTTATTCTCTTTTTGTAGGTCTTTATGTGTATTTTTGTTTCATCCAGGTTTTTCCTACATAAATAAAGATCTTTATACATGGCTGTATAAAGATCTTGATTTACATAGGAAAAACCTGGATGAAACAAAAATACATACACACACACACACACACACACACACACATACACACACTCACATATGTTTTCTGAGGTTTTCGCGGGTGTTTGTATGTAGGTCTTTGGTTATTCGGGTTTTCTCCCGCGTAAAATTGGAAGTGTCTTGCCAATGTTTCGATGAAGTCTCATTTGTCATCTTCAGGCTGGGGTTCTCGGCTTCATGCTTCCAGGAGCAATGTGTGATCGCAGCAGTTTCTTCCTTTTAACTGCCAGTGGGGGTGGGAGCGGATTGGGTGGGAGCATGGCTGTGTTCTGATTGGGTGGAGGTGTGCTTTGATTGGTTGGGGGCCTGGCTGTGCTCTGATTGGATGAGGGGTTGGCTGTGCTCTGATTGGCTGTGGGTGTGCTCTGTTTGGGTGGGGGCTTGGCTGTGCTTGGGTTAGTCTGAGTTGCAGGGGGATTTGAGCTGGTGAGCTGCATTGCTGTTGTTTGGCTTCGTGTTCGTGGTCGTGCCACATCTTCATGGTGGGTCCCAGTTTGCTTCATGTATGGATTGGAGGGGTTTAAAGTGGCCAATGATGCAGCTGTGGTCTGACTTCTGGTCTGTGGTCGTGCCTCATTATCGGTGTGGGTCTGGGTTTTCTTTTTGCGTGGAAGTGTGGTGGTGATATCCTGTGTGGTTTTCATGAGTATGGGTCTGGTGTCATTCTTTGTGGTAGGGACTCGTTTGTCAATAAGGGCGGGTTTCCAAATGGCTGATAGGCGGGAAGTGTCATCTCGTTTATTCATGCTGTGTGGGCGTTTTTCTATCTCGATGGCTTCTCTGATTATTCTGTTGTTAAAGTGTTCAGTTTTGGCGATAGTTCTGGTCTTTTTAAAGTCAATTTCATGTCCTGTGGCTTTAAGGTGTTGGACCAGGGAAGAAGTTGGTTCCTCTTTTCTGACTGAGTTCTTGTGTTCTTCAATGTGTGCACTTATTCTTCTGTTGGTTTGTCCGATGTATGTGGTGGGGCAAGTGGTGCATGGGATTTCATATACTCCTTGGTTTTCTAACTCAATTTTGTCTTTGGGGTTTCTTAGGATGGTGGATATTTTTTGGTTTGTGCAGAATGCTGTCTTGATGTTGTGTTTGTGGAGGATCTTGCTAATTCTGTCTGTGGTGCCTTTTATGTATGGGAGGAGGGCTTTGCCATTTTCTTGTTCTCTGTCCTGGATTTTAGTGGGGTTTTTTTTTTTTTGGATTAAGTTGGTAATCTTATTTCTTTGGAATCCGTTGGATGTTAGTACGTTAGTGAGAGTGTGTAGTTCGGTTTTTATATATATTTTCTGAGATTTCCGCGGGTGTTTGTATGTAGGTCTTTGGTTATTCAGGTTTTCTCCCGCATAAAATTGGAAGTGTCTTGGCAATTGATTCCTCTTTTCTGACTGAGTTCTTGTGTTCTTCAATGCGTGCACTTATTCTTCTGTTGGTTTGTCTGATGTATGTGGTGGGGCAAGTGGTGCCCCTCCACTTTCAACGAAGTGGAGACTTTGTCGAAACGTTGCCAAGACACTTCCAATTTTATGCAGGAGAAAACCCGAATAACCAAAGACCTACATACACACACACACACACACACACACAGACATATTTACTTTTAAAACCATTTTTTCTACAACCTCTTCAGGGAAGAGGTTGTAAAAAAATGCTTTCAAAAGGCTCTGATGATCCCAGCTGAGTTGCCTGATCATCAGAGGGTTTTTTAAAAACTTTCTGCCAATCAGGCAACTCAGCTTGGATCATCAGAGCTTGGATCGTCAGAGCCATTTAAAAGAAAAAAAGCCTCTGATGATTGCGCAGCTCAGCTGGGCATGGGGGGGGGGGAGGATTTTTGCTACCGGTTCTCCGAACCACCCGCCTCCATCGCTACCGGATTGGGCGATCCGGTCTGAACCGGGAGCATTTTACCCCTGGTGGGATTGTTGCGATGGCCATAAGACTACGGACTGATTGTAAGTCACTTTTTTCAGTGCTGTCATAACTTCAAATGGACACTAAATGAGTGGTTGTAAGTTGATGACTATCTGTATTCTGTTCAGCCTGAACAGGATTTTAATGAAAGCAGTTCTGAGATGCGTTACACTTTCCAGTAGTTCTTGCCATTATGGACCACTTCTCAGAACTTTTGTGCTGATTCAGAACATAAATCTACATGTTTTCTTCCACTTTTATGAGTTTTTATGCCCATGAATGATACTGTGAAGAATTTATGATGGTAGAAATCTTCACTAACTATGGGTTTATTGCCTTTTCCAAAGGAATAAATCCATGCTACTTAAAAGGAAAGATATAAAGTTCTCTTTGTTGAAAGATTCACAACTGACAGAAACAGTCCCAGGGATTTCTAACTGCAGAAAATGTGCAGGATTGTAAAAGGCATAAATGGAACACGGGATAAAGATTAACAGAGCTCCTCCGCAGATTCACAAAATATGCACGGGAGTATAGCACATTTCTCATCCTAAAAAGCTTGAACAGGTGAGTGCATATTTTCAGCTAAGAATTTTATTCCCAGTCTCATCAAAATTCTGCATTTCCTTATGTAAATTAATTGCATAAAGGTGGAAGAATAGGAATAGCAATTTTATCTTTGAATTTATTAATTCTGCCCATTGTAACGATGGCACCTTTCTCTCTTTACCTGCTTAGATGCTACTTTTCTTTGGCTCTTACTAACTAAGTTTTATTATAGAAGAAGGAATACAGTTTGATTTACCGAAGTAGCTCTAAACAGAATCCTATAATGTATCGTTTGGTGATAACAATAAAACTACAATGCACTGTGTGGTTTTGATATTTCATTAGATATTATTTTTCATAAATGAACAACAAATAAAGGTCTGCGTGTCTTTCTGTGTGTGAACAATGTAGTGTCACCTAGGAAAAACAACCTGCTCTTTCATTTCACTTATGACATTTTTTTTTAAATTTTTCACTTCAATAAACATTTCCAATTATGATATGGAGAATGGGCTGGTAAAAGCAACAGATGAACTTGTGACATTGCATAGACATATATACAAGTGTGACAATTCTAGTTTTTCTATAGGGATTCACACAATGTTTCTGGCATCAGATATCTTCCTAGTATAGACTCGTTTTCAGATATACTGAAAGGGCTTCAGATCTGGTTAGGAACATCTGTATATACTAAATAATGAAATTACTGGATTAACAATGGCAAGCTGGTGACTATTGTGAAGACAATAATTGGTAATGGAATCCCATCCTGAATCAGAACTGAGCATAATAGGACCTATTTCCAGGAAGGTGATTTAAGATATGGAATTATATGATTAGTCAGTGCAGGTTGGCATTCTTTTTACAGCTATATATTAAAAAAGGGACCGTGACATTATAAAATATAAAAAAGGGATGGGGAATTTATAAAAATAAGCTGTGTATTTTACAATGTGGCTCCAAGTGATATAGCTGGATCAGTGGTAGGTTTCAACATTTTTTACTACCGGTTCTGTGGGCGTGACTTTTGTGGGCATGGCAGGGGAAGGATACTGTAAAATCTCTATTCCCACCCCACTCCAGGGGAAGGTTACTGTAAAATCCCCATTTCCTCCCGATCAGACTCGGGAGGCAGAGAATAGATGAGGGTGGAGCCAGTCAGCATTTTTATTACCGAACTACTCAAAATTTCCGCTACCAGTTCTCCAGAACTGGTCAGAACCTGCTGAAACCCACCTCTGAGCTGGATGCAGAAAAATACCTGTAGATTAATCAGGTTCTTGAATGCTATCATTCCGCTTCTAGCTCTGTAGAAGAAGAAAAAAATGTCTTATTTGAGTTGATTGAAAGCAGAGTTTTGCTGAAAGTGATAGTAACTACAGTATATCATTCCAGAATTTTCCAGAAAGTTTACTATAGAAAGTGAAAATAGATTTTAATTAATAAATACATGAATTTAGCTTCCTTCCATATCCCTTAATTGCAACTATTTTATATGGAGAGAGAATTTCCTTTAGTAATAATACATTCTCATAAATGTATATTTTGATTTGTGGTGTGGGTAATTATTTTAATTACCAAGTAACTAATGGAAATGCCTATAAATGTCCTCTTTTTCAATGAATCATTATCTCTGTATTGTCTGCACTTCCCTGGGCTTCCCAGGCTTCAGTTAAATCTGAAATAAAGATGTCAAATTTTTTTTTTAAAAAAAAATCACCATGGCTCTTATGGGCTAGAACAGATAGGTTGTCAAGGAGGTTTCAGAACTGACGGAGATAAGCAGTAATGGAAATGAACACCAGGAGCAATATTCTCTGTTCCTCCAATTATTATTTTTTTGTGTGCAAAAATATCAACCAAAAGGGTTAAGAAACCCTAAAAGCATTTCAGGTAATGAGATAGTAACATAAGAAGCATCACATAATAAGTTTCATACTCATCGGAAGCGGGTATGGAATGCAAATCTTCTACTCGAAATTAACCTTAAGGACCACTGTGCTTTAGATTTTATACAGGTAGTCCTTGACTGATGACCACAACTGAGCCCAAACTTTATCTTGCTAAATGAGAAATTTGTTAAGTGAGTTTTGCCCATTTTACGACTTTTCTTGCCACATTTGTTAATACATTATAGAATTCTATATATATCCTAGAATATAGCATTCTAGTAATATATACATTATAGGATTCTGTAATCATTGCAGTTATTAAGTTAGTAACATGGTTGTTAAGTGAATCTGGCTTCGCCATTGACTTGGCTTGTCAGAAAGTTGCAAAAAGAGATCATATGACCCCGGGACACTGCAACTGTCATAAATATGAACCAGTTGTCAAACATGCAAATGTAAATCAGATGACCGTGGGGATGCTGCAATGCTCCTAAGTGTGACAAATGGTCATAAGTCACTTTTTTCAGTGCCGTTATAACTTCAAACCATCACTAAAGATTCTGTTGTAAGTCAAGGTCTACCTGTATAGAATTTTCAATGGGAAAGTTTTATAATCTTACAATCTTCTGTCATTTATCCTTTGTGTGGGCTGTGATATTGATTATTTATTTATTGTATTTATTTATTAAATTTATTGGCCACTTTAAAACTCTGGGCAAAAACAACAACAACAATAACAACAAAAACAACAACTGTGCAGGAATATCCTTGGACAAAACTGAGCAAGCAAAACAGTCTGATAGAAGGAAACCACTTCCATAGCACTGGCCTGTGGGATGCAACTAAGGAAAGGATACAAGAAGAAGCTCTCTTGTTCTCTCCCTCCCTACCCCCCCCTCTCTCACAAACACACACTTAAGAGTACCCTTATTTATGTGTGGGCTAATTTTGCAAAGGATATTTCAAATGTGATTTTTCAAATGATTTTTTTCTCATCGGTTTGGAAGTACCCAATGCTAATAGGTACTGAACTGGTCTTTAGTTACTATTTTACAGGTCAAAAGGAATTTTCCTCCCCACATAAGTACCAAATTGAACAAAGCCTTATTTCTGCTGACCACTCAAGAGGTTGTCATTTTTAAAAGATTTAACACGTGAAACTAAATTTTGAGAAAAGCAAGTTTGTTGATAGATAGTGTACCAGCTGTCACTGGCGAGTTTTATGCACTGATAGAAAAAGACAGTTCGGGCTCAAGGTAGTTTTTATCCTTAGATTGTGATTGATCAAAGTTGATGTGAATCTCTGAATAAAATATAAAGAGTAAGCCATGAACTTTCACAATGGCAATGACCACTTTGCTGCAAAAATCAAGCAAAGAAATGGAGTCTGTCTCATTTCCATGGTTACTAACAGGCACCCTTATATTAATGGAAAGAGCATAAAGTCACGACGGAAAAAAACGGTAAAAAATTAGTACATGCTATAAATTATATGATATTTTAAATACTCAATATGAGCTAACTTTTTCTATAATAGTGTAAATGCTGGCTGAGTTCACTCCTGAAAGCTGGCTGAGTTCACTCCTGAAAGCTTATCATTAACAAGACTATTGATATTGTTACAGGTAGTCCTCGACTTATGACTTTTTATTCAACAGCTGTTCAAAAGTACGAGTATACCATTATGACTGACTGCAGCAATGATACAGTGCTCTTTCCCCCACCAGGTTCCCCTCATTCCACCCACTGGGTTGCTATAAGTCCTGGGCTGCTTCTCACCTTGTTGGTTTTGCAGAGAATCAGAGCCACTTTGCAATAGTGGCAGCTTAACAGGGACATGAAATGAGTCCCCAACTGGCCTCCCCAATGATAGTGTCACTGGCTAATCTTTCAACATGGAAGCACTTTGGTGCTCTCAACCTGGATGTAGTAGTAATGTTGTCATTTTGGTTTGGATTTGGGTTTTAAGTTCACTATTAAGTAATGTAAATATGCCTCTCAGTTGTTGGTTGGAGCAGCATATAAATTGATTAAATGAGCAGGCAAGACTCCAAAGCCTCTTTTTCTATCCGCCAATGAAGCTCTAAAAACATCAGTTGCAGTCACATGTATCTTTGAAAGAAGGAAACTCATCAAAACTGTGCTGGGCACCCTAAAAGAGTCTTATAGTTGTTGTTCTAAAAAAAGTCTCTTACATTCAGTTTAAAAGTTGAGGGGAAAAGTGAAAGCAACTGGAAAGACACTAAATTATTATATGTAAAGATCTATTTGGGATAGCATTCATCCAAACTCTTTTCAACAACAGTTTAAAAAACAAATTGCACTTTTAATTTTCACAACATCCCTAACAGAATAGCAGATATTCTAGTTGCATTATCACTGAAATAAGATAATTATGTTAGGAGATAAATCACGTTATCTTCAAATAATGAGATAAGCCAGTATATAATTTGTCTGCCTTGATAACAAAAGTTGGAAATGTAGTAGCTTTATATAATGTAACCACAGTATTGCTTTGAAAGAAACAAGCAGAAAATGGAGTAAGATAACTTCTGTAGAACTCCATGGTAACATAACACAGTCAGTAATACAATAACATTATTCTGTATTTTATAATTCTGTACAGTTGATGGAAGTGCAATCCTCTTTTCAGATTTGTGGTTTTGAGTTCTTGCTCTTAAACTGGACAACAATGTGGAATTCCTGAAGATAAGAATTCTTTTTTATGTTAATATTATTAAAATTAAAATTAACAGTTAAAAACGAGCATGGACTAAAATGTAAAATGCAGAAAAGAAAAAATACAAAGAGTAAAAAAGAAAAAAGAAAAATAAGACTATAGTAAAAGGAAAAAAAGAACTATATGACCATTCACAATTATAAATGATTTTAATTACTTATCACCATCTCTTCAAATGACCTTTTCTTCCTATATCTCATCTCTTATCTATAAACAGATCTTTAAAGTGTCATTGATTAATCCTGATCAGCAAAAGTTCATTAACAGAATCTCAACAATGAGATAGTAATGATATCAAAAATATTCACCTTTTCTTACATTTGAACTGAAAATGCAAAACATTATTGGGAACTAGTGGCTGAGGTAGTAAACTCTGACTGGGATGTCATGCACTGGAGGTCCTTGGGCCATTCATTCTGTCACAATCTCCAACTTCAGAGTCTTATGCATGACAGGTTCAGCAGACAGGTTTTCATTAAAAAGTAATTCATAAATATCTGTACAGAAATATTAGAAACACAAAGTAGAATAGACGTGACTGGCAAAATGTTTAAAGAAAGACTTTTAACACAAACTGATCAATGAATGTTTTATTTCCATCAATTAAAAAATAAATAATACTATAATTGTATTCTAGGAATAATTCTACTGAACACAATGAAGTATAACTTTGAATAACCAATCATTAGATTTTCATCTATGAAAGCTTCTTTAGAGTTCAAAGAATTGTTTTCAATAAACAATAGGTTGAAGGGCTTCATTTTTTGGGGTATAGCAATTACACAATATTTACTTTTCCTGCATGTTATTTTTATTTGTTACAAAGAACTCGCGTGTAAGATATTTCTATACCATAAATACAATCATTTAGACAGCAGACAGGCATGTAAAGTATAAGTGCCTTTAATCTGATTAATGTTGGTATTCATATATTTATATGTTGATCAAATCCATCTTAGTACAAATCAGACAAATACGTTTTGCTTAATATTTTCTCTCAGATGATTTACTTTTAAATCAAGGAGGTTGTCTTCAGTACATTGGGGAACTGATAAAGGAAGCAAATAGCTTTTTCTGTTTAATCCTCCTTAGGGGATACATCACAGATTTGAAACAATCTGCCATCTGAGTAAATACAATATGTCCTCATAGTTTTGAGTCTGTTATAAAGCAGACAAGGGAGGATCTTCTGTTAAAAGGAATCATAATTTATCTCTCCCAGCACCATGTCTCTCTATATTCTGCTCTCCTTCCTTTTCTTTCTCCAAACTGTGGGACCACAGATGAGACAAGTATGGCAATATATTTATCATGGGATAGTTGGAATTGAAAAGATGATGCTGATGTTTGCAAGGATGCCAGGAATTGAATCATTGGACCTCCTACTAGGGCTACGTTCTATTAGTAAAATGAAAAAAAAAAATCCAAGCAAAAACTAGATGGCAGCAACAAGGTTTTTAAAAATCCTCTGTTTTCTGCCATATAGTAGATGCTCAGATTTCTACAGCCCAGCTTCTGTAAGCTTGTCATTAGCGATAACAACAAAAATTGTTCCTGCATGTATGTAATGTAATGTAAATGGTGTTAAGTAAAAATGCTGCAAGGCATTTACAGAGCCAGAAGAGTGTTTTTCCTCCTCAAAAGTCAGGAAGACAAATACTATTTAGCATTCTAAATCTCCATGTCTACTACCATTTATTCAGGAAAACTAATCTCTTTTCTTGGTCTTGTTCTTGTTCATTAGACTGAATAACACTGACCTTCCGACTACAGCTGTGATAGATTGGTATTTTCAGCACAAGTGCTTTGTTAACTAAACAGATTCTCTATCAGTTCATTGGGTACTTTGACTGATGATAAATTAACTGACTATATTAAGTGACCATCACCCAGACAAACAATATCTATTTAACCACTGTTGATAGTAACCACTGGCATTAACAACAAAGATGGCCTGTAGTTTAAATCCTGCTAAGCTCTTAAGTATTACATTAGTGGAAGGTAGCACTGTGTTCTCTGAAGTGAGACTCAGTTATCCAAAGAAACTGCATCCAATTTATTGGGATGTGAAGGCAGTGCAAGCTCAAAGAAGAAGTGGAAGGAAATGAGGAACTATCATACCTTTTGGTAATCTGAACAGTGCTGGAAGGCAATGCAATACATCATCTGCCAATCACATCATGATCTGTAATGATCAATGATATTATTAGTAACACACCATGTGTGTCACTGGAATATTTGTGCTACAGTGACTCTAGAAAAGGCATTGCGAACCAGGAATACTTTTGATTCTTGTTCTTTCTTTTGCCCACCAAAAGCTTTTGCTAATTTTTACCTATGTCTTCTTTTTCTGGCTTAAGATAAATTCTTGAAATGAGAAATAAGTTAATACTTCATAAATAAATCAGAAAAAATGAAATTCAAATCCTTTTAAATAAATATTGGGGAAGCTTCTATTGAATCAGAGATTCTAAGATTAGGCTCAGTGATTATTGATAACCTCAGCTCAAGTGAATTATGAAAATGTTATAAAACAGTCAAGAATCTGTCTTTGAGTTTCTTCTTCATCATTCTCCTTCTCCTTTTTTGCTGTCAAAGATTAAACATTTGGACCTTTGAAATACTAGAAAAGGACTGTCATTCTTCCCATTACTTTAATACCAGAAGGTTGTGTGGCCTACAAGTAATTGTTCCTACAAGTAATTAGCTAAAACTATTCTATAGTGTTCGGTTGTCCCAATCTATTTTTTTAATATGATAACACTGTTAAATACTGATTTTAATACTGAATATTTTTAAAAATATAGATGGAAATGATATGATTCAGTTAGTAAGATTCAAAAGCAATTACCATTTTTAAATGATCTATTAGAAATATAATTAAAAGAGGTTTCTGATATGGATACTTGATGTTTTAAATATGAAGCCAGGTATATAAAAAAGCTATCAGTACATAGTAATTCTGAAGTGGCAACAAAAGATGCTATATTTACAGACCTAGCAAATATTTTATCCTATGAAGTCTCAAGAGTACACTCAAAGCCATATAGATTTAATTTCCATTATCATTCATTCATCAATTACTTATATGAACTAATTTGGTCCATTGCTTGATTTGTTTTATACATCTGTGCCTATAGTATGTGTGCCTCTCCCCTCACTTTTCCACAGAATGCATTTTTCACTTTTATAATGAACTTTTATTTAAATATTATTGATGTCAAAATGATAAGGATGTAAATCTTCTGTAAGCAGGCATGTAAATTCAGTCTAGGAATTCAGTGTCAATTATACTGTATAGAAAAAAAATACTGTCATATGAAAGGACTCAAAATGGCAGAAGTAAATGCTACTTTAAGTCATTTTATTATTATTTAAAGTAATTAATGTAGCTATACATATTGAACAAATCTGAAATATAAATGGGTTTAGCTTTAAAGTACATTCAGAATGTTCTGATTTAAAATCTTTTCATAACCTCTGTCAGTGCAGTTTAGAAACTCAGAAAGATTTTTGCATACCTAGGCAAATTATTGCTGAATCATGTGGAGTATTTCAGCTGAGGTGCCCAAGATTTCACTTAAGGATTTTTCTGAACTCACAACTTCACCTTCTGAAATACATTTAATTTTAATCTGTGAAGGTTGAGGTAAAGGACAAAGCAAAAACCAGTAGTTCCCAGGTCAGTTAGCTCTTGTATACAAGATAGCTATTATATATAAGCATTCAACAATCTCTTAGCCTCAGGGTCTGAATGCTTTGTCAAAATGTCTGAAAATGTATGACAAAGAAATTTAATCTCCAAGGATATACAATAAGTGTCATTTCATTTCAGCACTGGTTATAGACAATCAACTGATGTGCATGGCTTTATTCTTGTCTACAGTCAAGATTCTAATCAAGACAAGATGTGGCAGTGAATCTACTGCCTAGTCAAACCAAGAAGTGAAGCTGGGTTATAAAGTGTCAAGAAATCTTCAATTTACTACTGAGTTCTGGTGTGGAGAGCTTGACAGGATTAATTCTTGATTACAATCCTTGAAACGCTTTGTGGAAACTTTTGTTAAACTGAACCACCCTTCTCTTGTTGTATATCACAACAAAGTTGAAAACCATAGAGAATTAATTCCATTAATATTGTATGGTGATTGAGGGGACTCCATCAGTTAAGTGCACAGGGGGCAAAGTGAAAAACGTTATCCCTCAACGTGATTTGCCTCTTTCACTGTTGTAGTTAAAGTGCATAAATCATGAAACTTGTTTATATACAAGTTACTGTATTATATACTGTAAGTTACTGTATATAACATCATTTTTATAGACATGATTGAACATATGCATGTATCTACAAGTAGATCTCAACTTATAAGCACAATTGGGAACAAGAATTTCAGTTGCTAAGTGATGTGGTCATTAATTGAATAATCATGTGACTGGACCTGATTTTATGATACTTTTTACCATGCTCATTAAAGAAATCATGTGATCATTAACTGAATCACAATCATTAAGCAAATCCAGCTTCCCCACTTCACTTTGCTGATCAGAAGCTAACTGAAAATTGCAATCACATATCTGCAACCATTGTAAAAGTGAATTGATGGCCAAGAGCCAAAATTGTGATCACATGACTCCAGAGGTGGTGCAACAGTACCTACAAGAGTGGGTAATGAATCCAAGGCTCTCATAACTCTGAACTGTCATTAAGCAAATGATTGTAAATCAAGGACTACCTGAACATGATCCAGAGGTTTGGTCTTACTAAACACTATACCAAAGCTTTTCACAGAAAGTTAAATTTCTGAACCGTGACTCTGTTTTCATTTACTTCGCTTTCATTTTTCAGTAACAACATAATAGCACAGTTACCACTAATTACCTCAATAAGATACTATGCAAATAGTATAGTGATCCAGCTGTCATTAACAGATGCAAGGTCCACTCATTGTAGGTTTAAGCAACATCCAATAAGCCATTCTGTCAGAAACCATTCAAAGAAAATCTATCAAATATGTTCATATTGTACATTTCAAATAAGCCACCTTGAACATATTTTACTCAGTTTTCAGGTTATCATTAACATTTATGACTATTTTTTATATTTTAGCAAAAAATATGCTACATTATATACATTTACACAAAAGAGAAATTACACCTTATCAGGGAATAATTATCTTTTTTTTTTGAAGCTGATTTCTTTTTTTTGAATAAAACTTTATTCATTGTTAAAAACATTTAAAACATACAAGTTTCTCTTAATCAAGAGACAAATTTACATATACAGTACACAATTTCACCTACTAACTAATTTCCGTTATTATATATACATATATACAGTGACATATTTCATTTTCTATTCCTCTGACAGTGCTGTTTTTGATTGTGTTACTTTCTTCTAAATTTCATCTCTACCCATTTCCCTTCCTCTGGTTTATCCATTGGTACCATCTATTCCATATTGTGTAATATTTTGAGTCCTCCTTGTCCTGTAACTCTAAAGTTAGTTTGTCCATTTCTGCACATGTGTATATTTTTTGTATTAGCTCCTGATCGCTTGCAGTTGATCTATTTTCCAAAGTTGTGTTAACGCTAATCTAGCTGCCGTGATTATGTGAAGTATTAAATATTTTATATCATTTCTAATATTTTTTTTGATCATGCCTAATAAAAAAAATTCGGATTCTAATTCAATTTCGTAATCTGTTATTTCAATTATCCATGTTTTTATCTTATTCCAATATTTCTTAATTTCTGGGCAGAGCCACCAAGCAAAGTTCCTTGTGCTTTTTTGCATTTCCAACAGGTCGGATTTACATTCAGGTACATTTTCGCTAATCTTGCGGGAGCCAGATACCATCGATACCACATCTTATAGTGATTTTCTTTATAGGCCACCAATTTTGTCATGCTGTAGTTATTTTCCCACGCTCTTTCCCATTCTTCTAACTGTATGCTATGCCCAATGTTCCTCGCCCATGCTATCATCTGCCCTTTAACCAATTCTTCTGCCAAATCATATTCAAGTAGGTATTTATAAATTTTCAAAATTAATTTCCCTTCTTTAGATTCTAGTAATTTGTCCAATCGATTTTGTTTTAAGTCTATTCCTCCCTCCTCCTGATCCTTCCTGTATCTTATTTTTATTTGTGACTGGGGCCACCAGTCTATTGCTATTCCTTGTTCTTTTAGTTCTTCCCTAGTTTTTAATTCCCCCTGCATATCCAATATTTCTCTATATCTTAATATTTTTTGTTTTGATAATATATTGGGGTGAGTGATTGCTTCTATTGTTGATAGCCAGCCAGGGATTTTCATGTAGTGTTTGTGTTGGATTTGTTGCCATGTGTTGATTAAGGATTTCCTAATGGTGTGATTGTTGAAATGTTTATATATTTTATTTCCGGAGTTCCAAATAAAGGCATGCCATCCCTTCATTAGGTCATGTCCTTCCAGATTTAACAGTCTTTGATTATCCAGGGTTATCCATTCTTTGATCCATACTAAGCTTGCAGCCTTATAGTATTTTTGCCATGCCGGGAAACCAAATCCACCTCTAATTTTATCGTCTTGTAATATATTTAATTTTATTCTTGATTTTTTCCCTTCCCACACAAATTTTGTAGTTATTTTATCCAAATTATCAAAGAATTTCTTATCTAATTTTATTGGGATTGTTTGGAATAAATAAAGGCGTCTTGGAAGTATATTTGACTTTATCGTTGCTATCCTTCCCAGCAAAGATAGTCTTAGTTTCCCCCATTTATCTAAGTCCTCTTTTATTTTCTGGACTAAAGGTTCATAATTATCCTGTTTTATTGTTGCTGTTCTAGCCGTCAGATTTATCCCTAAGTATTTCACTTTTTTAACTGCCTGTAATCCTGAATCCTTTACTAATTTCTCTACTTGTTTTGTTATCATATTTTTTGTTATCATATTTGTTTTTTTTTCTTTATTAATTTTTAGGCCTGCTACTTTTCCAAATTTTTCAATTTCTTTTATTAATTTGGGAGTTGTTTCTATTGGATCTTCTATGAAGAAAACAAGGTCGTCCGCAAAGGCTTGGACCTTGTAATCTTTTCTCTTAATCTTTAGTCCTTGTATTTCTTTGTTTGCCCTAATTCTAATTAACAGATTTTCCAGAGTTAAAATAAAAAGTAGGGACGACAGTGGGCATCCCTGCCTTACTCCTTTATTTATTCCAAAGAATTTTGTTGGATCCCCGTTTACCAAAATACATGCTTTTTGGTCCTGGTATATTGATGTTATCATTTTTGTAAATTTCTCACCGAAATTCATACTTTTAATTTGTTGTTTCATAAATTGCCAGTTTACTTGATCAAACGCTTTTTGTGCATCCAGAAAGATCAGGGCCACCTGTCTCTCTGAATGCACCTCATAATATTCTAAAACATCCATTATCATCCTTAAATTATTTTTTATTTGTCTTGTGGGCAAGAAACCATTTTTGTCTTGATGTATTTTGTTATGCAATATTTTTTTCAGCCTATTAGCAATTATACTCATGAAAATTTTGTAATCAGTATTCAACAAAGAAATTGGCCTATAATTTTTTATTAATGTGGCATCTGCCCCCTCTTTTGGTATCAGGGAGATGTACGCTTCCTTCCATGTGTTTGGTAATTTTGCCTCCATCAGGGCTTCGTTGTATATTTATAATAATATTCCATTTAATAATTCTCCAAATGTTTTATAAAACTCCGTTGGTAGACCATCAGTCCCCGGAGTTTTATTATTTTTCTGTCTTTTCAGCACTTCTTTTAATTCACCTATCGTAATCTCCCTGTCTAATAATTCTTTTTCTTCCTTTGTTAGTGTTTGTACTCCTTTTCCTTTTAGGTAATGTTCAATTTCCTCCGTTGTTACTATGTCCTTCTCATAAAGTTTGTGATAATATTGAAGTATTATTTCCTTTTTCTTCTCTATGCTTTGTTGGATCCTCCCCTCCTCATCTTGTAATTTCTGAATTGTTCTTTTTTCCCTTTCCTTCCTCAACTTATATGCCAACCACCTGAATAATTATAATATTAATTATTATTTAATTATAATATTAATAATTATAATATTAATTCAATACTAATATTATTAAAATATTAATAATTATTATAATAATTATTATTAGGGAATGATTATCTTTTGTTTTCTTTGCAAATTGAGGCTTATTGACAAGTACTTTTTTCAAGACTGATATCCAATGTTAGATAGAAGATGGACGGATGGATGGATGGATGGATGGATGGATGATAGATAGATAGATAGATAGATAGATAGATAGATAGATAGATAGTGTTCTGCCCCAGCTACGGAACCCAAGAAATGTAGCACACACAAAACTCCGAACAACTCTGTTTACTACAAACAGTCTTTTTTCAAATGCAGGTATTACTAAAAATGTCCTTAACAGACTGCCAGGAATTCCAAAGATTAGATAAAGGCTTACAAGAGTTGGCAATTAGCCCAGAAACGAGGTTTGCAAGGAAACTTAACTCTCAAATGCTCAGTGAGCGACCGGAACAAACATGCATTGTTTCCTGCAACGTTTGCCAGCTGTGTGCAAATTTAAATAGGCTAAGAGTGGCCAATTAGCTCCAAGCCTTACATTCGAGGAGACCTCCTCCTGAGTAACCACTCCTGCCTTTTGGCAGCCCTGTGTGCTCGTGCATTGAGAAGAGGCTTCTCCACTTCACTCTCTTTATTTGAAGGACCCTCTGGAGGTTCTGAAGGCCCTGGCTGAATCTCTGCCTCTGGCAACACATCTTCTTCAGCCTCCTCGCTATCCAACTCGAGCGCCGGCTGCACAGGCTGCTGGCGTGACACTACACCAGCCTCCTCGTCGTCAGGATCAGCCACAATCCGTGCAGGCCGCTGGCAGGCCACAACAGATAGATAGATAGATTCACAGCCACTCTTCTTTTGTTGAACTGGATTAAACAGCCTAAATCAGAAACTGCTGACAAGCCTGCTAACTTACAGAGCCATTTCAAATGAGCAATAGTCTAAGACACAACCCTCTTGGGAAAGAATTAATAAGAAATGTATTACCATACATATGCAATGTTGAGAATAATAATTGTACAATATATGCTTTGGGCAATATGCAATTTCAGCTTGTACTTTTTCCTTTCACTGTCCTAATAAGCTCCAAATTCCAGCCCAAGGAAAAACTTCACAGTAGCTCTGAACTTAACATCTCCATATTGCTTTACATTCTTAGGCACTTGGGAGTTGAATCTAGGACTTGGATCATTGCCTAAGTGCCTCAGATTCTTCTAAAATAAACATGTGGCACTGGGAGGACTCTAAATAGTAATGTATTTGTGGTATCAATCCAGGTAAGAATGCATGAGAAAATCTGCTTGGAGTGTAAATAGACTGAATATGTCTGATGCACTGACTTTGTATGATTTCTGGTAAGAGGGATGGCAGATGATCATTAAAATATGTTTATCTTATCATATTGAAAGACATAGTAATAGAACATAGGATAGAATAACAGAGTTGGAAGGGACCTCAGAGGACTTCTAGTCCACTCCCTGCTTGAGCAGGACACCCTATACCAGTGATGGCTAACCTTTTTGCCATCGTGTGCCAGGAACGGGGGGTGGGGAAGGTTTGCGTGTGCACGTGCCCATACCCATAATTCTATGTGCCCCGCCCTGCGCATATGCATGCAACCCCCCCTCCCTCCTCTGCTCCTGGCACACGATAGCCCGGTAGGCCTGTTTTTCTTTCTAACCTGGCTCCAGATCCTCTCTATGCATCTGGGGAGGGCAAAAACAGCCTTTCCCACCCCTTCCAGAGGCCTGAAATGGCCCATTTCCCAACTCCCGGTTGGACAGGAAATGACTTTTTTGCTGTCCCCAGCCTCCAGAGCCTATCTGGGTTTGGGTTTGCAAACCAGTAGCGAAGGTAAGTGAATATCACCCCTGGACAATGCCAGATTTAAAATGATTTAACCATTAGATCCTTCCCAAGTATTTAGCATATTATAAACTGTTGTTTCCAATATTCTTCTATTTTGAACAAGAAAAAAAATGGAATCCTATCAACTTTTCCATTTAAAGTTAGCACTTCTGATTTGGAGCAAGTGCTCAGCAATGCTAATGAAAGTTTAATATAAATTATTCACACTTATTCCAAAATAAAATGTTCTTCATAGAAGTTGAAATTGACAGATACCAGAATCATATTTTTAAGTAACAATTTTATCTTTCTTCCATATTGGTTTAATACAAGAAATACAGAGGTATATTTATGAGGTTTAAGTTTATGATATATATTTTTTGTAACTGTATGACCTCTTTGGCTGGTTCAAAATTCTGTATTTGGTATCCCAGAAATTATTTTAAAAATATCTTTTTTAAAATTTTGCAGCACAAAATTATAGGAAATAAGCTGTTAAAAAGCCTAAATCTTATGATGACTGCAGAGGCCTTGCTTAAGGCAATATTCACAGAGCGTTTTCCATGAAAATATACATTTTATAAGAATAATTCCAGTGGGGAAAGAAAAACATATGAGAAATATAGATCCTTGTATTTTATCCCTTGTCCTTTTACTTGCTAAGAATACCACAAAGAAATATTGCTTTTTCGTTTAAGATGTTGAGTCCTTCCTGGAAGCCAACGTCTTTCAAAGCTCTTAATTCAATCATTTTTTAAAAAATAAAAACCCTATGTATAATACCAAGTACAAAAAGGCACTGAAAGCCATTTAGCTTTGAAATATTAATTGACTAAAGTTCATGCAAGACTCTAGCAGTTTGCAGTTCTTGTAATTCTTCAGCACCACTTGTTTCATAAATGGTGATATTTATCATGTTCAGTTTCACTCCATTTGCAATTTCTTTCTGGTGTTAATTTCTTTCCATTGCACTACTATCTCAATTTTTGACTTTTTATTGAAATCCAATGCAATGTTTTACATATTTATCCTAATTATGTGGCATTTTTGTAAACGTTTTTCACAAGCAATTTTTAAAATACAGCCTGGAGCTCCATATTTTTGTCTATATGCTTAATTTTATGTGCTTGTTAGGTGCAGTTTTGCTTCAAAGACCTATATCAAATGTTTAAAAAAATGCAAATGTTAACAAACAATTTAATTTAAATGTTATTCAGAAGGAAGGAAGGAAGGAAGGAAGGAAGGAAGGAAGGAAGGAAGGAAGTCACAATAAAATGTGAATTGAATAAATTCACAGAAGCCTAGTTTCAGCATTCCTTTTATGCACCAAATTAAGCCAGTTCTTTACAACATGAATTAAGTTTCTACATGAACTGAACAACAAACATATTTCTATTTAGTTCGTTCTCTCTCTCTCTCTCTCTCTCTCTCTCTCTCTCTCTCTCTCTCTCTCTCTCACACACACACACACACACACACACACACACACACACACAGACTAATATTATCTAGAATAGCTTCCATGCAAATTTTCACATCCCTTCTTACTTCAACCAATGTATAGGTAATGTTTCTTATCTAAAATGGAGTATTACCATATAGATTGTATTCTTAGGATTCTGGCATGTTCTTGTATATTATTGTGGGCAGCACTGGATTTAAATTATTTTGCTGTATTATTTGCAATACATGACCTGGCACAACTGGGATTTTTAGGGAAAATATTCTGAATTACTTCTAGAATGTAATTATCTGTTAACACCAAGTCACACTTTATAATGTGATCTTTAATCACTGTTACGCTTGTAATTTTCTTCTGTATTACAGGCTGAGAGGGAGGGTTACATCTTTGCCCAAACAGAGGAAATCTTGCACTGCCTTCAAGCAAACTTTAAATAGTGAATTCAAATCCTGAGTGCCAAAAGAATCAAGCCACATTGAGAAAAGAGAAGGCAATGCTGACATACTAAGACAGGGTTTCTGGCATGTTGTCTTTCTGGTACGTTAATCTTCAGTTCTCAGCCATCATGGCTCTTCTGGGAATTCTTTAAAATGAAATCCAGCATATCTTAGCTTTGCTAAGAGAAACCATGACATTTGCAGAAGACCTAAATAAATTACTCCAAGATGGACCCATGAGACTTCCTGTGAGAAATAACAGATATGGGAGCAGGGCCCACAATGCTTGATGTTAAACCCAACAAGAAGTGGTACTCTGGGTGTAATTTATCCCATGGAGCCTTTCTTTGCTTTCCGTGATGTATTTGCTTCCTGGAGACAAGGGTAGGATGGGGAAAGTCACAGTAGTGAGTTACCATCGGAAAATGTATTATTCAGAGTGCTTTGCTGTCTACTTTTTTGGGGGGGTCAAAATATGTGTTTGATTCTTCCTTTTGGGGAAGAGGAAGGAATAACCAGAAAAAAATGGATTCATATTAATTACGCCATTATTACCAGAACAAAAAGGTACTAATTACCAGAACAAAATATGCAAGATACATAATGTGCTATAAGGTCTATGGTAGATTCATCTATATAGATATAGTGGTTAATATGTAGTAATGGGGTTTTAAAAGTAATTGTTTAACTTTTGCCATATATTTAATAATTCTAATATTTAACTTTTGCTGAAATATTTTAAGATTTTTGAAATTTAAAATAATTTCCCAGCTCTGTAGATTCATTGAAACCTCTCTTAATGTAATCAGTTTCTAACCTCGAAACAATTTTAAGTACCGTTCTAAAATAAAGTTAGACACACTTTGTACTTAAAGAAGGAAGATAGCTCTGAAAGATTACAACATAGTGCAGAAGTAATTCAGTTAAAATGACCAAATGCCCTATTTTTAATGGACTGTATCAACCTCGAAGGGATTTTCACTGGAACATTAACTTGTCCATTTTATAGCTACGTCCTCAAATAGTGTATGTTTACTGACTTTGTAAAAGAGAGCAGGCTAAAGCATAGTTTTCTTTGACCTTCTTGTCAGTTCACAAAAGAAAATTATAAGATCCAGCACAGCTTCTTTTTTTTTCTTGTTTCTTTTTGCAGAGAAAACTATAACTGAATAACATCCTTGTACAACCAAGATACATTCCCTGAATTTTAAAATGGAGGTTTTAGGGCTGCCAGTTTCAAAAATAATAACTTTTCTGTGTGAAAAAATAGGTTGGTGTATAACAAAAGAGTGGCAATAATATTTGGTACATCTCTCAGGTTCTGCATTGTATGATTAATTTGCAAAATCTAGAACTACCTTCATATGCAGAATGTGTCATATTCAGCATTATTAGATGGGAATTTCAGGGTGTATTGCCTTATTTGGGGCAATTGTAGGTTCCTTGAAAGAGAATATGAATGTGTGTGTGTGTGTGTGTGTGTGTGTGTGTCTGTTAGTACATTGAATATATGTACTTGTTGGCTAGATGCAACAACAGTATATTGCCTCGCACCACTAGGTCAGGCATTCTAGCTTGCATAGAATTGTGTGAATATTACTTCAGTAAAATGGGAGTCCCACTTGTAGTATATTGTTCCAAATGTGCTAAAACCGAACACTATTATCCTTGCCACTGGTGAATGCTGTATGTGGTATATTTGTTTACTATGCCTCTGAAGAACACATCTGTGCCTGATGACCAGAAGGATGCCATATTTTTTTCCCTTTTATAAAAGTAAAGGGGCCAATAATAGTAAATAGTAAATTAAACAAATTACAGAGGGATTCATTTTTGAACATGTATTGGGAGATGCTGGTGGAAGTTTGACTGAAACCACAAAAGAAGCAGCAATAGAATTTGGGAACTATAATATGGCTTTATGAAAGGTGAAAAGTGCACAGATTAATTTTTTGTTCTTTAGCGCCGCACCTCAAATATTTATGAATGTGAGAAAGTGTATGTTTATCGACTTAGAAGAAATTTGTGATAGAAGAATTATTGAATTATTTACACCAACATGGAGTTGAAGGCTGGTTGCTGTTTAACTCTATACCAGACCTGGAAATAAACTTCCTTTCTTCAGAAAGTAGCTAATTGCAAAAGCTTCAAGCACCCAGCTTGTCATCATAATTGCTTTTATTATACATACTAAGGAAGTAAGTTGCAAAAGATCATTGTGTGGTAGCATACAGGGAATATATCCATCAGACCAGGATTTAAATTTAGAGCTTTTTCTCCAATCTATTCCTGCCAGATCCACAGTTTTTTAGCCATTCCTTTGTTAGCCTTGAAGACCATGTCTTTTCTACATTAAATAGTGGCTCTAGTGTGCTTAGTTTTTGCTTTCTCTCTTCAGCCATTTTCTGAATGTAAAAAGAACAGCATACCACAAAAAAAAAACAAAAAAAAAAGAATGAAAATAAATGAATACTTGATCAATGACTTAGTGTTAAGGAATCAATAAAACAAGGATGCCTGCTATCCCCTTGGTTGTTTATTATATTTATAGAAAATTATATAAATAAGGTATGTGGGTATTTTACAAGTGTGTTGATTGGGGGTATGAATGTATGTGTTGTATTGTAAAGAGATGATGACATTTTGTTAGCTGAGAATTCAGATGGTTGGCTGCAAATGCGTGATCATATGGCACAATATGGAGCTGAATATTAATGTATCAAAGAAGAAGATAGATAAGTTTTATAGGAAAAATGGAGTGAATGAGTGCAAATTATATATAAATGCCAAAACCAAAATGAATCTCTGGACCTTTGTAGAATGTTTACTAAAGAATGAGAAAATTGAAAAAAGTTAATATGTAATGGTGGTACAAAGTTAGTGAGAACTATGTAATCCGTTGCACCAAAAATTGCTTATTGAAAGAAATAAAATAACAGTACACAAGAGTATACTTCTGTTCACATTATTTTATGAAATGAGAATTAGAAATGTTAGGAGAAACAACGTTCAATGCAGTTGGAACTTGAAAAGTCTATGTGTGTGAAAAAACAAAGAAGCTATGAGTCAAGAATCAATGGGTTCTCTATAAATGTGATGCAATTATAAAAGGCAGTAATTAGAACAAAATAAGTACATTGAGATGGTTTGCTCAGACAGCAGAATGTATGAGAACTGAACCACAAAACAAATAGGAGGGAAGAAATGTTGAGAAGTAACTAATCATAACTAGACAGAATTAATGAGTTCCTTAATAAAAAAGAGAGATAAAACATGTAAAAAAATAGAAAGCAATGTTGCTTGCATATTTCTGTGGATATTCTGTAATTCCTATAACTTTCCAACTTTGTAATGACCCGGGGTGAAATCCAGCAAGTTCTGACAGGTTCTGGAGAACCGGTAGCAGAAATTCGGAGAACTGGTAGCAAAAATTTTGAGTAGTTTGGAGAACCAGCAAATATCACCTCTGGCTGAGTGGGGTGGGAATGGAGATTTTGCAATATCCTTCTCCCAGGAGTAGGGAGGAATGGGTTTTTTGCAGTATCCTTCCCCTGCCATACCTACCAAACCACACCACACCCACTAAGCCACGCCCACAGAACCGGTAGTAAAAAATTTTTGGATTTCACTACTGTAATGACCCAAGTGCTGATTTAACTTTACTTTCTATGGGTAGTCTTTGAGTTACACCAATACATTGAGCGACCATTATGGTAGTGCTGAAAAAAACCCCAATTTTTAACCAATTCTCAAAGTTCATGATATTGTGTTGACAATCAGTTGGGTGGATTAGTTCATAATTACAACATTGCAAGGAGCTGCAGTCACATTTACTTTGTCATTTCTAACCTTTCCTGACAGTCCCGAACAAGCAAGGTCAATGGGAAAGCCAACAGGGAAGAAGATCACAAATTACTATGGTAAATCACTCCCACTTTTTCTCCTGCTGGCAACACATAACCTATCCACATACACCCTGCTCTGGCCTCTTCTACCACTCCCCCCCGCAATACTCTCTTCCCTCCACAGCACTTTGGTGCTCCTTGGCTGGGACTTTGGCCTTTTAACAATCTAAGCATCTTGGGGTTGTGATGGTGCAACCAGAATGCCACCACTAATATGATTAATAACAACAATCCTGATCCTAATTGCCATTGTAACCTCAGAACTAAATCATGCTAGTGATTCTTATAAATAGGAAATATCTTCTAAAGTATATTGGATTGTGAATGGTACTGATATAAATTAATATTAGCTATGCTTTCTTTTTTTTAAAAAAATTAGCCCTTTATTATTATTTTTTAACATTACTATTTCTACTTGTCCTCTACTTGGCAAAATATTACTTATCTCAAAACGGAATAATGGGATGAAGTGGCAAATGCTGTATGGATTGCATTCCAGTGTCATGTTGTTTATGAAATTGCATCTGTGACAGAGAGTCATTTGAGAAAAACATGTATTCTTGCACCTCTCTGGGCAATTCTAAAATCCCAGAGAAACAAATCTGGGAGAAGAAAAGTTGGAATATGTATGCAAATGAAAGCAAAGGAAAGTGAAGGATAATCCCATTGCAAAAGTCTCTTATGTAATAGAGTATATAACCATATGTGATGCATTGTTATTAAAACATTCAATATATTGATTTTCATAATTATCTGCAACTGCTTTTAAAGAAATAAATTGCTTAAAAATAGCCTTTCATGGACCTACTATTATCCCTCATAAAACCAGTGAACATTAAGAAAGAAAAGTTAACTGAAAGAAGTATAGAATTATGAAAGAATTGTAATATTATAGTGATAAAACGTGACTTCTTCAAAAAATAAAGGATGAATTGTAATAGAAAAGCTACACATGTATCTACAAAACAGTTGCATTTCAAACACCAGCACATTAAACACTAAGTTTATTTACTCAGACATTCATTTAACAACCTAAGCTAGAATATTTTTAGAAAATGTAATGTGCTAGAAAGAATTGTACATTGAACCAAATAATTACAATTGTTGATCTCATTGATAATACTAAGAGGAACATCTTTGTAAAGCCTTCATTAGGGAGCTACACAGTGAATGATACTTTTATTTATTTCTTAGGATTGAACCAATCTATCACGTTTACTTTCTCACTATCTTCCCCCCCCCCCCCACATTAGTATTTATTCTGTCTTCTTTTTCATGTTCATAACTGGAAAGTAGAAGAAGAAATTCTTCTTCTAATTCTTCTTCTGATTGTTTTTGTGTACGTACTCCTTACTATTCTTATTTTGGCTAACAATTGTCAATAATATAAAGCAGGACTGTACTTTCCCCCCCCCCCCAACAAATATAAATATTTCCATACTATATGAACACTTGGCTTTTTAAAAGTAATTATATTGAAAAATTAAGAGAAGTGTAAAGAACAATATTGATAATAACATGATTCTCAAAAAGGAAAAAAAAATGATATATTCAAAATTAAAGCAAACCAACTTTCTCGGTCCCCATTTTGACCTAGATTTGGTAAAGGAGAAAAGAGTATAGAAGAAAGCTGAGCCATCACTAGCATGTTTATATGGCACCCTAAGGATAAAGATGTAAACTTGTTTATCCAATCCTATCAGAGTCTTGCCACTGGCTTTCCATCTGGCTGTCACTTGTCAAAGATCATGCCATAATAAATCAATAATCCTATCAAATGAAGCTTAGGTCATCATTCTATTGCATTTCTTGCTGGCAGAAACAAAACTAAGGTATCTTAAAGACAGCAGCAATATTAAAATCATCTGACAAGAAGCTCTTCAATAATAAAAAAAAAAGTTACGGTGAACCTCCTAATGTGAGTTTCTGGGACAACCCTCCAAAGAAAAGAGATTTAACTACCTGGTGACTCAATCTGATATAGAGGATATACTGTTAAAAAAAACATCAAGGGACAATTTTGCTCCATAATTTCTCTCACCTAAAATGTGTGTTCATTTATGCCTCTTAAACACTCTGAACAAGAATACTCCCTTATCACTTCCAACTCTATTATTCCAGATATTCTGCTTTTTATACAAACAGCATGCCACAGTCGTACTCAGGAGACATGAGTGAGGAGCATTATAATCAACTGGGGGAGTATTTTTCCTACGTATGTATTATCCTGCTGAAATGAGCAGAGGAGAAGGAAGATAAAGAATTAAGTTTTTTTTAAAAGTCAAAATGAATTGGATAAAATGTTGGAAACAGCACTGCAGTCAGAAATTACTCTGAATACTCGTTTGCACACTGGGTCAGATCAAATCTTTTTTTTTTTTTCCAAATCTTCTTCCTAAACTGATATCAGTGGAAACACAGGTATGGGAAAAAATATGTAGATAAAATCTCCTAATTGAGGGGCTGCCACAAAGAAGAGGGGGTCAACTTATTTTTCAAAGCACCAGAAGGCAAGACAAGAAACAATGGATAGAAATTAATCAAGAAGAGAAGCAACCTGGAATTAAGGACAAACTTCCTAACAGTGAGAACGATTAACCAGTGGAACAGCTTGCCTTCAGAAGTTGTAGGTGCTTCATCACTGGAGGTTTTAAAGGAAAGGCTGTCTGAAATGGTATCAGGCAGGGGTGTCAAACTGGTGGCCTGTGGGCCGGATGCGTCACACATAAGCCACACCCACCCCAGATCTGCGAATGGGAAAAACATCCCAAAATGTCACATGATGGCAACATGATGCAGTGAGTTTGACATCCATGGTATAGAGTCCCTTGCTTAAACGGGGGGGGGGGGGGCTCGACTAGAAGATATCTAAAGTCCCTTCCTGCTGTGTTCTGATTGATTGATTGATTGATTGATTTCTGGCTCTTTCATGGATACATCCATATACCTTCCTTGGCAACAATGTGGAAGTCATTTGCTATTGCCTTCTTCGAGGAAGCTTTTCTAATGTAGCCTACAGCACTAAATTTCTCAGACAAATATTTCCACATACTAAGATAGTCTAACCCTAATTAATGTTCAACTCATAATATTTGATCATATATTACCACTTGCTAAGATTTATTGAAAATCTGGGCGTTTTTACTTTTACTACAATAATAAAATAAAATTAAATTAAAATATAAACAACCCTTCCTCCATTATTTTTCTTGTAGTTATACTGCATTGTGGATTTCTCAGGGTTAATGCCCACATACACATCCATATGATTGACTTGTGAAGTGGAAGCATATAACTATATGAATACATATGTATGTGATTCTTCCCAATGTCAATATTCTCTGATCAATTTGCAATCATGAATTACAAAATGCAATATTGAAATACAGCAGTTTTCCAATAACATTATACATTTGTCAGCAAAATTTATGTATGCTATAACTACATTCATATTATCTCCTTTTGGGACAAGCAACATTAAATGAAATTCAGGAAAGGAGTAAGAAATACTCAAGTGGTTTTAACAGGGCTGGGTAATCCTAATTCTATTTCCACCAGAACCTCTGTGTCTGCATCAATTAAATTTTGTGGCAAGCTGCAAAATTATTGCCCAACCTTGGAAGTCAGAGATCCTGGTTTGTGAAATGTTCTATGACCAGTGATATCAATCTAGAAGGTCTTATTTTCTACTTGACAGAGGACAATATTTTAATGAAGAGATTCTCAGTGTAAGAATCATGAAACCATTTTTTTTTTGGCCAGGAGCCACATGAAAACCACATTTTCTAGCCTACAAATAGGATATTTTGAGCTACTTTGTTTGAGCTGCAGAGATGAACTAATATGTAAATCGAGGAGTACTGAAAAGTTGAGAGGTGAAAGAATGAAACAGTGAAATAAAATTGTTACAGTATATTCTTTAATCTCATGTTTGATATGGAGACCCTGTGAAAAATACAAAGAGGAATGCCAGTGGAAATAACCTATCAATGGCCAACACTGAGGCCCACCGTCTGAGAACAAAAAGCAATATTTTAATAGCAAAACTTTTCATGTGATGGACTGGAATTGTTATCCATTACTATAGAGATGACTAAAAATATGTCAGTTCATCTGAACTGTCAGTTCAGAAAGTCTATCACTTTCTTGTTAAAAATGATTATTTTAAGCTTTCTGAAGGTTTTGGGCACAGGAAGAACTAAAATATTAGGTATGGCTTTTTATTTGGGTACCGAGTCAACGTCCAGAGTATTTAAATGATGAAAAGAATTTTATAGGATCATTAATATGGGCTCAGACTCTTTAAAGACTGAAGGCCTATTCGTGAAGTTGTCAGCCTCTGGACTCAGCAGATAATCATCAACCTTGGGCTGACTCAACAGAAAATCAGCAGGAACAGTTTTGCAAGGAGTCAGGAACATATCTTGGCAGAGCATATAGTTCCAGGAATGGGCTGTTAGCGTTGGAAAGTCAAACAAAGGAGCTCTTATCAGTTTCTGGAGTTTTCTTGAGTTTTTTTAAAACTGAGCCACGCTTGCATCTGGCCTATTTAAGAGCAGCACCAGCATCTGCCACTTCATTGAGGGCAGCTCATCAACCTCAGTACTACATTCCTGTGTCCTTGCTCCCTTACTTTGCTCCTTGCCTCTCAACACTTTGACTCAGATCAGCTAATTAACCTTTTTGGCATTTGATTCTTGGTCTTCTGGGGACTGCATTTGTTTCTCTGGACCTGTTCAATGTTTGATTCTGCACTGAATTTTAAACCACCTAGCTATCATGAAGGTTCTTGCTTTCCTGTACCTTTCCCAGGGCTTGTATGTATCTGTTCAGCTGATTGTCTGCCTCCCATTGTATCTGATTAATGAGCATTGCTTCTCACTAGTAAACCATTTGTAAATTCAGATGGCATGTGTGTATTTATTCTGAAACAGGCAAATACTTCTGATTGGTCTCTTCTGTACTTTAATTAAGGAGAAACTCCTTGCTTCAATGAGAAGCTCTGGAGTTAAAATCTCAAAAGAGATGCATGTAGTAATGCTGGCAAAATATAATCTCCAATAATAGCTTGATACACTGACTGTTATGAAAGAAAAAGGATTATATATAAGATATGAGTTTATGACTTATTAAAGAGAACCCACATAGCTTTATTTCTTACAGAATCACACAAGTAGAGTGGTCTTATATCACTCAGTCAAATAGAAATGAAGACTCTGTAAAATATGTTTAGATAAAGGGATGTGTCTATATTGGCAAAGATCAGAACTGTGTAGACAACAATTTTCTCAGTTGCACCATGCAGAAATGAAAGTTGAACTTTGAAGAAGCAGCCTAGAAAGAAAGATGATGCTTTTGAACTTTAGTATTGAATAAGACCTCTGAAAATACAATGGACAGCCAAGAAAATAAATAAATCTATAATGACCAAAGTTATCACTCATGGCATGGCCAGGCTCAAATTATCCTACTCTGGGCATATTATATGGAGATCTAAGTCTCTGGGAAAGGCTCTAATATTGGGAAGGGTAGACGGATAGAGAATCATCAGCAAGGTGGCTGGACTCAGTTACAGTGGCAATGGGTGCATTGTGGGCAGATCTGAAAGAACAAATGAAGAACTGATGGAAAAATGTATGTGGTCACCATGAATTAACAATGACCCGATGAGACATAATCCAGAAATCACTTTTTTTCCCTTCAAATAACTTTTTAGGCTTAATAAGAGTGGAGGCGGATCATCAAAGTGACAATGATGTTAAAATAGTAATTAAAATATAATAAAGTACTAATTATGCATATTTATATTCTGCACCAATTATCACACAATTTGGGGAACATTAAGAAAAGTTGGAAAAAGCATAGTTTCTATTACTTTCTTGTATGATGTAATAGCATATATTAAGCAAAGCAATAATTAGCCCTCATTTTATCTGTAGTTCCTTTGAATTTACAAGTGCGGTCTTTTATTATGTGGTAAAAGGTATGTATTCACATGCATTCTACATATTATCACCAGAAACTTAATTCAATTATTATGAATAGGAATAGCTGAGAATTTCTTAACGATGAACTCGGTGATCAAAGTCAGTAATCATAAGTCATGCAAAACATATTTAGACACTGCTATTATGCTAAGGTCTAGAAAAGGGGTCATTTTTTAATATCAATAGAAAATTATGCTGCAATATATTGCCAGGTATTTTTAAAATAAATATGGAAGTTTTAAAAATGAAACATTAATTTTCTTTCTTCATTTTCTGTTTTCTTTTTAACATTACAGGATGATAAGCTTTACTTTTACTGCTGGAGTTCTATATATTCAAGAACTTAAATATAAGTTTAAGCTTAACCATTTTTGAGAGCCCAAGCAATTTCACTTGACATACGTGCATGTTAGTTGCAATTTAATCTTCATCTATGAAGAATCCCTGCCCTGCCACCAGGTTGCATCTAGTATTATCTCGTCCATATTTTACCATTTTATTGATAAGGTTATCATGATGCACTCTGCTCAGGTCCAGATATATTATGCGTGCAGTCTTTCCCAATAAACTAGGTTAGTAACTCTATCAAAGAAGGAGGTGAATTTAATCTGGAATGATTTATTTGTGACTAACCCATGCTGTTCTGCTAATTATAGCATGCCTATCCAACTGTTATTACTCTGCAGTATGTTTAAAGACCTTGGCCAATATACATTTTTAAGCTGACAGGTCTGTAGCTTCCAGAGTACTCATTTTTCCCCTTTCTCTTTAATATGAGGGACAACATGTCTATTTTTCTGGGATATTATCAGTCTTCTAGGAATTTACAAAGATTTCAATCACCTCCATTACTACTTTTAGCAGTTTGGGATTTAATCTATCTGTCCCTGGAAATTTGAATTTGTTTCTATTATCCTCTTCTTGTCTATTTTAAACTGCAATTCCCTCATTGACCTGGGGTCTCTCAGGACTCCATTTCCCTTCAGAGAAAGATAGTCACAAAATATCACCAGCAGCACAAAATGTTATCAGTATACCAATTTCTCTTTACACTCTCTGATGCTCCTTAGGTTTCTAGCCTTCCCAAAGAGCCTTTTAAAAATTATTTTTAACATTTCTTATGAACTTATTTGGAGTTCTTTTTCTTTTTTGTCAGGGTTTCTACAGTTTTTGGAGACAATTTTGTAGCAAACTTTGTTTGGTTATGTGTCTCTTCCTTCCTTTTCCTATACATGCCCGATTTTCTCTTCATCATTTTGTACAGTACTGGTTTCTTTATATTTTCCCCCTTTTTTCTCTCGTGGGATTTATTTACGATTGCACCTTCCATATGTCATTTCATAGGGTTTCCCAATCTTCCTGGATGCTGTTTTCCTCCAGGACTTCAAACCATTGGATGTGACGTCCTTTTACTCCAAAGCCAAATCCACTATTATAAAATCTGGTATTTGAGAACCATAATTTCCATCACTAAGTGATGTGGTGGTAAAGTGAAGGTGTACAAGAGGTGCAGGTTAGCAAGAGAATTCCGAAGATCAGTAGTAACAACCATTCAGTGCAATTATAACTTTGAACAGTTCACAAATGAATGGTTTTAAGTCAGGAGTGTCAAACTGGCGACCCACAGGCCAGATGTGCAGGCCACTCCTACCCATGCTCCATGAAAGGAAAAACCCGTGAAACGTCATGTGACAGCAATGTGACACCCCAAGTTATAAGTCAAGGACTACCTGTATGCAGTTTGACCCTTCTCATCTCCACCGTCTCTTGTTGTCACACATTCTAGCATCACAAGGTAACTTTTCCCCAAGTTGCCAGTCACTTTTAGCTTTTCAACCAATTTCTTCCTTTTAAAACAGATTAGATCTAGGAAGCAGAGCCCCTTGTTCTTTCTTCCATTTTCTCATATTATTGCAAATGCACCTGCCCTCTGTGAAATGGTTGAAACATGATTGAAACGTTATCTTAAACTCTGCAGACATTATCAAATAATCATTTCTGATATAGTAAAAATGAAAACTATTAAATATGTTCTGAGCTAGAGGTAAATGACTGGGAAAGGATTAAACTGAAGCCACCTACGAAATAGTTAAATTTCATGCTTGGGTTTATTAGAAAAAGAACTGGAAATGAAATGTATAATGTAATACCTTTGTGTAAATATATGGTACAGTCACACCTGAAGTACTAGGTATAAGTCTAGTTACTGCAGCTTAAAAATGCTCTCACATGGCTGTGTAAGAAGGGAGAAGCAAAATGTTCAAATATCTTGAAGAATGCCTTTTAATATGCATTGTTCCATTGGTTTAAGTTTACCATGTCAATTGTTTAGGAACGTATAAAGTATCAAATTATAAAGTATAAAGGCTATGCAAACATTCCTATAAATAAATAAATTCATTGAGGTTTTTTTAGCATAGAAGTAAGGTGCATAAGTAAGGGGCATAATACAGTTTTATAAAACTATGTCTACATTATCTGGACAGCTGCTTTTTTCCTTATCTAGTGCTCCAGAAAGATATCTACCCAGCAATCTTTTTTCCAAAAAACGGTTGATAATTATCTACTTGATCCAAGAAAGCAAGCTTATTTACAATGTATCTATTAGTCACTGATGGCCAAAACAACATATCTCTAGTCCTATATACAAAAGAGAGTAGTTCTGAAAATCAGTTATGGAAGAACTATATGAAAGCATATAGTTAATATCCACCAAGCTGCCCCTGGACTTCTCATTGTCATCTGGTTGGTCACTAGGATAGTGATGCTAACCTTTTTGCCATCATGTGCCAAAAGCGGGAGGAGCACGGAGGGGTTGTGCGCATGCGTGCCCACACCCATAATTCTATGAGCCCCATGCTTTTGGCACGTGATCTCCCCAGGCTCCAGAGCCTCTCTAGGCACCTGGGGAGGGCAAAAATGGCCCCCAGAGGTCCTCCGGAAGTCAGAAACAGCCTGTTTGCTGACTTCTGGAAGTCGGCAAATGGGCCATTTCCTGCCTCCAGAGGACTTTTGGGGGGTGGGGAAGTGTTTTCACCCTCCCCAGGCTTCTAGAGAGGCGCCCGGGGAGAGCAAAAAATGGGCCTTCCCCACTTCCCCAGGCCCTCTGGAGGCAGGAAACAGCCTGTTTCCCGACTTCCGGGTGGCCCAGAAGGCCCAAAAATCAGCTGGCTGGTGCGCACATGCGCACCGGAGCTGAGGTCACATGCCCACCTATATGGGTCTGCATGCCACCTGTGGCACGCGTGCCATAGGTTCGCCATCACGGCACTAGGATAACAGAATGTTTAGTTCTTCTTATGTTCTCTGCTATGAAGTATTGCCACTTGAAAAAAGCTTGCTACAACTACTTGAGAAAGGTATCTGATTTGCCTTCCTTAAATAATCAATTGTATCCATTATTATTTTCAGCCTAACGCAACTGCAATCTTTTCCACTAACCAGGGCAACTAATCCCCTGATGATAGACTAAGAAGACAGCAAGAGCACCTGATTTCCTTGCAGAGCCATCTGAGTAACTAATTCCAAAATAATTGAACTTATAATGATTTCTTTACTTATAATGTATTAAACTACTCAAAAATGTATGCCACAGTCACATCACAGTCAGTGCTTCTAAAATATTCATGTGTTTACAAATCCATTTCCTTGAATGTAATGTTATCCATTTGATATTGACAACACACGTATTCTTAGCAGTCAGCATTATTTATCAATCAGAATAGAGTTGTAAGGGACCTTGGAGGTGTTCTAGTCTAACCCCCTACACCAAGCAGGAGACCCTACATCATTTCGGATATGTGGCTGTCCAGTCTTTTCTTAAAAACCTCCAGTGATGAAGCCCCTACAATTTATCAGGAAATCATCAGAGAGGAATTAAGACTGATTATTCTTGCAAGAAAAATCCTGATTGCTTTTACAGGACACTATCTAAATTGCTGCTTTAAAATGTAAATACATTCCATAGTTTCAATAAGCTTTTTTATATTGCTTATCATACAAAAGTTTAAAAAATAACCTCTGCCTTAATTTAAGCTAAATTTAAACTTACATTCAAGTAAAGTAAAATATATTATTTTCTATTAGCAAATTTAAATGCAGGGAAAATGTTTTATGGTCCACTAGATGTAGTAATATGAAATGGAAGAAGTTTATTTTATTATTTTATTTACACCAATGTAATTATATATTTCTCAATATTCTTACTTTAAGAATATTGGAAAGACCAGCAACGCATACTGTTGTGAATATTATTATTGTATAGTTCTTATTAAATGAATGATCTGAGAGCAGGCATTTTAAAGGGGTTATAAAGTGTCATGTAATACTGAACCTTATTTCAAAGTAAGTTATTCTAATTTCTCACCTGGCAGTCCATTACACATGAAACAGAGTTTGAAAAGAGGAGAGTGATAGAGAGAAACAGAGAAAATTGAGGGACATGCTACAAGGACATGGAAAGGAGTGAGAAGAATAGTACAGGAAAGGGTTCTAAGTAAGATTAAAAGGGATTACAAAAAATGCAAAAAAACCTGGAAAGCAGACAAAATCCTATCAGAAGGAGAGATAATAGAGAAAATTTTAGAATGTGAAGAAATGAATAGATTAACATTGAGAATAAAAGATAAAGAGGAATTGATGTATTCAAGACATGGGGAAGTTTTTTTGATTGGTTAGAAAAGAAATATAAATAAAGATAGAGAGAGGAAGTGGATAGGGAAAAGACAAATAAGAAAAAAGACAATAGAAAGAATAGAAACTCAGATGACGCCTAGGTAAATAGAAAAGGGGGAAGGGGGAAAAAGAGAAAAAGTGTTACTATAATGATACTATACTATAATGATAAAACAGATGTAATTACTAAACAAAAAAGAATTTGAAATGAAGATATATGTAAATAGAAAATCAGGACTGCATGAATACCATTCTAGAGTAAATTGAAAATGGATATAACAAAGGAGTGGGAAAGGAGAGAGGAATAGAGATAGGGAAGGAGGGGAGAAGAGAGGAAAGGAGAGAGAGGGATAGTAGAGAGGGAAAAGGAGAGGAAGAAAAGGGAGAGGAAAGAAGAGTAGGAGAGAGGGTTAGAAACGGAGGAAGAAGAGAGGAGTGGGGGCGGGGAGGGGAAGTAGAAGGGGAGGAATGAAGAAAGTAGAAAGGGACAGAAGAAGGAAGAGGAGGGAAGAAGAGGAATGGTTGTGGTAAAACGAAGAAGAGGAAATGGTAAAAGAGTAGCCCTGAACAAGTAAAAATGGAAGTTAAAGGATAAAATGAATGATCAATGATTAATGATGGATAAGAGACTGTACATTTAAATATGTCTATGAGAAATTAAAAAAAAAATATGAAAAAAAAAGCCCTCCCTTCACCTCAATGAACTTGCTTAGAATAAAAGAGCAAGAAACCAGGACGTTCTGACAGAGGGGGTAAAAATAGAGGACTATTATGTAAATAATATGAACATTTTGAGAAATGTTTTCTTTTTTTGGGGGGGTAACCTGAAAATTAATTGTACAGAAATGATTTTCTCAATGAGCAGAAATGGTCTGGACATTGTACAGTTCAGTTGGCGTCGGTTGACAAATTATGTCTTTTTGCAACTTAAAACCCTACAATTTTACGAAATAGAGAGATTAACGCCTGTATGTGATGACAGGACTTTGTGGATAGAACAAGCACTATGTTGTGACTAATTAGCGACCAATTTGATGCTCATGGGATGCAGATACAAAAACATGGTTGGCCCACCTCCTTACGAAAGACTGATGAGACATGTCTGACAGGTTCTCTGCTAAAACTCTTCTCAGCTTTGGAAGATGACAGTGAAGATTTATATGCCTTTGTGGCTTTGGATGAAAGAAATGACATTCAATTCACAGAAGAAAGTTTGAAATGCTCTTGAGACATTTGTATGCAAGAGGTGCTCACAGATATCTACAGCAAGGGCAGCGAAGGACCTGAGCAAAAGAGAGAAAGAAAATGAAAAAAAAAAGTTGATACAATTGAATACAGATAGCCAAAATGTGCCCTAAATATATGAAGTACAGAATTCAGTCATTTTGAACAGAGAAAATTGGAATGCTCAGCGGTATTTTCTGGTATCAACTCAACTGTATTTATGGTGTAATGGGAGACTGTTTGCCAATTTGCATTTGCCCAGGGACTCATTTTGAATAGACTACATTTGTTAATAATTTTGTCTGCATATAAACACATAATGGAATATCATAAATATAATTTAGGTTTGCTCATAATTAATTTTATATCTTTTTGGATATTGTTTCCATTGCTGAACATTAACTTTAATGTACTTCCTTCTGCTCTTTCTGCATATTTTCCTGCTTGCTTCCAGCAATTAATTATTTAACCCTCTGTCTCTTTCAGATTTTATATTTCATTTTAATAAATGTCTTATACCTGATATAAAAAAAAAACCCGCAAAATTTGGTAACTCACTGTGTTTACCCATAATATTATTTCCCATGTTTTTTCTTTTCCAGTTTGATTTGTAATCTAATGTAAAAAATACTTCTTATTTTAGGGTATTGATTTATCTTTTCAAATATCTGATGTCCCAGAAATTACAACACATGTCCAAAACAACTTACAAGAGGTTAGCCTCAGGGACTTTGGGAGATACCATTTAAAGGAATTCTTTATGTCCTTCAAGTACTTCTGATAATACAACCCTTATTTAACATCAAGAACTGGAGCCAGACTGCTGGCCTTTCTCACTGTTCTACAGTTGTAAGAATATTCATCAAAACATAAAGTGCCTGATTATATTCCAAAATCTCTACAATTAGGCACAAGATGGGAACTCTCATGAGGTTAACAAAGATAATGAAATTCCATCATGCTCCCAAGTATGATGGGCTGGATTTAGTCTTGATCTAAAAATAAATCCTAGCATTTTCATCGATATTATTGTCATCTCTGTCAGCCTATGGAACAAAATTCCAAACTGTCTCAGGATGAATTAATCTATCATCAATTTTACATCCTGTATAATAGCAAAGGTCCCTTGAAAATACATCTAACTTGAAGCACTTTCATTTCACTGCCTGCTATTCATAAAAGAAATTAAACAAACAGTGGCCTTAAGGTGAATCTGACATGTAATATAGCTGAATGTGCATTCCAGGGAGATTGTATGTACAGGCTGTTGTTTGACATGATCAATTCTGAATCACCAAATTTTCTATCATTTTCATGATAAAAAATCCATTTACCATATGATAGCCAGGCAGCTTGGACAAAATTTCCAAAACAAATGTATTACTTGTCATAACATTTTTACTTATGTAAATTGTCCCAGACCTCATGGGAAAATAGGGCATTGCAACGAAATTGATATATTAAAGAAGTGTTCCAGTGAAAACTAATACTGTGCCAAGCAGGATCTAGCCCAGTTAAAGTGAGGCAATGGTGCAGCTGTTTAACTGGAAAAAAAACCTTGCAGCCAAGAGTCTTGGTTATGTCCTGTATTGTCCAAATGATATGATATGTGATACCAGTACAACATCAGCATTAATATGTTAACAACATTAACAGCATTAACAACATAATGAGTTATTGGAAGAAATGCCAATCTGGGTTCAGTTCCAAGTGGGGAGAAAGACACTGGAAACATGGAGACTGCTTGGAAAGAAGGTTTTTAATGGTGGACAGGATCACATAGTTTGAGGTCCTGGGTGAAAAAAGGGAAGAGATGCTGAGAGTGCCTGGGTTTTATGCCCTCTCTAAACTTTTGAATTTGAGCTTGTATTCTGATTGGTTGTCAGACTCCCATGGGGCCATGCAGGGGCAACTCTGTAGGCTGTCCTGAGTCCCAGGCTTCGTTGACTCCTGCTGGGTGATGATGTAATGAAAGGGCTTTGGGATTCCTATTATGGCTCTGCCTGAAGGAGGTAGATCTTTGTTATGTAGAATAGACTGGCCCAGGCCTTAATGGCCCATTGACAAAGGTGGGGGGGCTGAGTTTCTGCCTCCCTTTTAGGGGAAATATTCTGCCCTTTTAATATTTCCTAAAATATCTCATTTTCCTAGGAGAGGGGTGAGTGCTAACTTCCTACAAAATAAATAAAGTATCCTGCCCTTAATTTCCAAGATAATTACAGGATCACCTGACCATGGCAGTTTCATACAACCTCTCATTGCTAACTTGCTTATTCGTAGGGAATTCTTATTGGGACTAAATTAATTGATTTAGACTTTTTAAAGCTCAAGCAACTGTCTTGGAATGTCTATGAAATTTCTATGAAGTTCTTTTCCCTTCTCCATTAAGGCCACACAAACTTTTAGCTGCACTTGTTTAATATACTTTTCCTTGTTTTAGGGATATTATGGGGTCAATATTAAAGTTTCTACACTGCTTCACTGCTGCTTGGTAGCTGGAAATAAAGTTGACAGTCTTTATGGATTCAGCCTAGATTCAGGAAACACTGGAAACTTTTTTTTTTACTTGTAACCAAGGATCGTGGTGTAAAATGCTGGATTTGTACTCTAATATGTTTCCTAGTAGATATGATAATCCACTTTGGCAAAGCAGAGTGGTTCAGAGCCAGGTAACTATTTTAAGTTTTTTGTTTGTTCATTGAAATCTGAAGAAACATTTGGCAGGCCATGTGACACTATTTAAAAATCTAGTATTTTCCCCTTGTTTGGCATTTCCAAATAGGTAGAGTTGATCTTCACATTCCTTAAAGAATCAGAGAAAGGGTTAAAAAAGACATTTCTCATAAAACAATCTGAGTATCTATCAATGTTCTGGACTTCTTAAAATTAAAAAAGAAACAATTATGAATGTTTTTTAAAAGTAAGGAATTCCAATATGTCTGTATGGGAGAAGATGGATGACAAGAAGGATGAAGATGTAATGAGCTATAACAGATTATAAAAATATAAGTGGACTTTATTATAGGGATACAACAAAGATGGGCAAAAAGTGCCCATCCTTCTATCTGGCTTTTGACAAACTGGGAGATACCAATTATCAATAAATATGTGAATTTGCAGTTTATGATTCTCAGGATTAGAGAAGGTCAAATATAAGAATATTTTATTTGTTCATTTGTTTGTATCCCTGCCTTTTACAAATAACTCAAAGTGGCACACATTCCAATACATTCCTTCTTACTCTTATTTTTCCCACAACAGCAACTCTGAGAGATGTGCTAGGCTGAAAGAGGCCCAACTGACTTTCATAGCTAAGGCCAGACTAGAACTTACTGGCTCCTGCTTTCTACCCTGGTGCCTTCACTACTAGACCAAACTGTCTTTCATTTAAAGTGATAATGTGGAGACTCACAGGTTCTGTTATCTCTCATACACATCTCAAATTGGTTTGTTCCTTAATACCCAGAGTCTGAACAATGGTTTAATATTCACCTGCAAGTTCAATCATGCCTAGAGCCCAATTCATTATTTTATCACTTGCTTAATCTTAGTCTTATTCCTTTTTGTTTCTTCTTTTCTGTGCTTGAGGATTCTCTGCTAATTTTACTTTTAATTGTATGATTCAAATAGTGGATTTAGTTCTGAGCTGACTTAGGTTGCTGGCCTTTTGAATTGTGGTTTTCTGAAATTTTCTTGGTTTGCCCTGGGTCTTTTAATCAGCATAAAGGAGATGAAGAGGATCTATCACTTTCTAGGCCTCTTTGGACAAAATATATTGACAATGAAATCTGTATTATTTTATTTATCAATAGAGAAACAAAGGGGAAAAAAAGGTGTCTTTATAAAATGTGCTAAATGTTGTAGGATTGTTTCATCTGTACATGTTCTTCAATCCCTATTAAATAAAGTTCTTTTCCCCAAAGCAATTATCTTTTTAAGCAAAAGATCCTTAAGCAGTAATGGTCCCTTGCCTCCTTTAAAATGTTGTTTGATGATGATGATGTTCTTACTTATCTCCTCGTAAAAGATACAGTCCTTTTATACATTTTCCTGTAAACTTGCATTATACTGCAGAGACCAGTTAAATCACAAAGTAAGCCAATTCAATGGTGAATGAACAACCACAGTATTAAAAAAACTGAACAGTTTCACTTTACCAGCTAATTTACTTAGTTATAACCCTAAGGCATCAACACTGTTTATTGCTATTACTACCAGCAGAAGAAGATTGTAAAAAAAATAAACTAACAATTAATTCCTAGCTGGGATTTTTTAAAAATATATATACTCATCCAAATAATCAAAAATGTGTTTGCTTATGTTTCACTATGGATATTCACTAAATATTGCTATTTAGAGGAAAAGATGTACAAGAAGAATTTATTAGCAAGAAAACTGGAATAATACATTATCATATTAAAAACATTCAGAATGTCCCTTGTGGAGGTAAAAATCTGTCAAAATGCAGAGATCAGACTTGAAAGTTATCATCTCCAACTGTTTCCTGTTAGTGTAGCTATGCTGCTTGAGTATCTTGTGAATTGTAGAATATGTGGGAGCAAAAAGTCAGAAAAGATTAATATAAGAATAATTTTTTTCTGAAAAACTGCAGCATTCATTCTTTTTTATTTTCAATGTTTTCAAGGCTTTACAGGTATCATATCCATTTAAAAATACTGTACATATATTTAAACCGCACCACTGAATTCAAGTGGCAAAATTACCATTGAATTTGAAAGAGAGAGATGACAGTGGGATCTACAGATAACATACATAAAATATGGAGCTGCAGTCAACCAATACACCAATAGCTGCTCATCCCAACTTTATGGGGTTGCAAGCAGCTTTAGGAAAAGGTTTGGAAGGTGTGCAAAAAAAAACCCTTGGTAGACTGTAAGTATATGGAATAGATTATAATGTTTTCTGGGAATCAAAATCAAATCATCTAACCAAGCAGTGACAGAATGGTATTTTAAAAAATCCTCTAGAGTAAGTACATAATAAAATATAATATGGAGCTTATTTTTGGCATTTACATGTATATGACATTTAAAACACATTCCCTTTTATTAAATTACATAAAACCTGGAAGTAATGCCTCCTACTAAGGCAGCATTTAACATCCAGCTGCCTGCAATTACTGCAAGTTCAATTCTCACCAGGCTCAAGGTCGACTCAGCCTTCCATCTTTTCTAAGGTGGGTAAAATGAGGACCCGGTTTGTGGGGGCAATAAGCTGACTTTGTATAAATATACAAAAGTATGAAGGCTATTGCTTAACGCCTTGTAAGCCACCCTGAGTCGCCGGAGAAGGGCGGCATATAAATAATTTTTTTTAAAAAGTACAGAACTGGCTTCTTTCTCTATAGGATTGTTTTTAAAGACTGGTTTTTAAAGACAAGACAAAGGACAGAATTTGTGCAATAGAAATATTGAGATTACAGATTTCCTCAACTGTCTCTCTACAGTTACAAAGTTGAAAGAGTAAAAAAGGGGAACTCCAAGAACTGTGGTTCATTCATTGGATCCTCATCATGGCCCAAGATCAGGACTCAGATTCTGATTCTGACCCAAAAATAGCTGTTCCAGTTGAGTCTGTGGAATATCAGCCTCAGGAAGGACAAAGCCAGAAATCACTTCAGGCTGATCAACAGGTGCCAACTGAGCAACTAAAAAAATCAGGTCAGGATGACACAAAGCCTCTTAGTCCCTGCACTAGATAAATAGTGAAAAGAGCACAAGAGTGAAGCTCTGTTTGGTTTCTCACCAAGCAATGGAATAAACCAGCTGGTTGCAGTCTTGTTTAAGAAACAGCTATGAGTCAGATGCTTTTTGCTGAATAATATCTCTGGCTCATATGTGATACTCGTGTGTGGATTCTACTCTGACGTTTAGACTAGTTGACAATCTTGACCTGTCTGTCTGATGGAGGGCAGTACTTCTTCTATGGACTCTACATCTATGTACTCCTACTTCAAATCAAACTTCGCTAGTAAGACTTTGCTTCACTGTTAACTTTCAGTCTTGAACTAAAACAGATAATCTCCTGATAAACCATATGTGCATGTGTGGCTGAAATCTGAAACAGGACTCTGACTGTAATTTTAAAGAAAATTAATATTTTTCCTCCAGTTCTTATTCAGTTTGAATTGCTTATTGTCATTAACTAATTAACTATAATTAATTTAAATTATATTTTTACTGTAAAATTTAATTATGAAATGCCAAGGGTATGCATGCATGTTCTATCTTTTATCGTAAATCAATTTTCCAGCAATTATCTGTAAACTCTCTAATTTCCTACATTTCAATTAAATCCCAAGGAAGACATAATGAGGGAGCTCCTTATTTGTTTTCCCTGCCTCGCCCCCCTGACGGTCTTGCCGTGGAGATGTTTTTGGACACATTCTTTTTCCTTTGGAGAAATTTTGTGAACTCGTCTACCCAACTTCAAGGTTCAAAGGACTATTTCTGTCCATGTCTCCACTCAAGAAAGACCCCATTATTGTGTATGTGTGTATGTGTGTGTATATATGTTCAGTTAGTTAGAAATCTAGTTCTCAAATAGATGGCTAGAGGGCACTTCTCAATAATATATGGTCAACAATTTGGGAAAATGGCTTACCATTCATTCCAGGTGCATTTTTATATTGGTACAGTTTGCTGTTTTATCTGATGTAAATTAATGATTATAGATAAACTCTTCAGTCCTGCCTTTTCATTCCTAATTTAAGTGGAAATAGATAAAAGAGAGTGATGAAGTTAATTCCAGCCTTATCACGAACAAATAAAAAAAAAACCTATTGTCATTAATTATATAATCATTGGCATCCTTCAGTCTCAAGAGACTATGGTATCGTGCTCTGGAAAGAGGTCCTAAAACAGCATCTAGTGTGACTAAAAAGGCCAATTCGAGAGTGGCAATCTCTTCTACACTGAGGGCAGATACATTCTGTCCCCTGCTCAGCCCCCAGATTTTGCTGGTTCCAGGACTGCCTCTTTGCGTCAGCCTTCTTCTTCGAATTGGAGAAGGCCATGCTGCGTCTTTAGCCTCCAAGCTGAATGATCAGTGGTCAAGGTTTCCCAGTTGTTAATGTCCATTCCCAGGGCCTCTTGAAGATATCCTTATATCACAGCTTTGGTCTCCCTCTGAGGCGCTTTCTCTGCACTAATTCTCCATACAGAAGATTTTTCAGAATCTGACCATTAGCCATTCTCACAACATGCCCCAGCCAGCGTAGATGTCACTGTTTCAATAGTGTATACATGCAAGAAATTCCAGCACATTCCAACACTGCACTATTTGGAACTTTGTTCTGCCAGGTGATGCCAAGAATTCATCGGAGACAGCGCATATGAAAGGTGTTCAACTTTCTCTCCTGCCATGTGTAGAGGGTTCAAGACTCACTACAGTACAAGAGTGTGCTCAGGACGCAGACTCTATAGACCTGGATCTTTGTATGTTCCATCAGCTTCTTATTAAGCCATACTCTCTTTGTAAGTCTGGAAAATGTGGTGGCTGCTTTACCAAGTTCTTGTGCAGAGATTGTAATACAGAGAGGTGAATCCATGTCCTGACCCATGACTTGTGTTTTTTTTCAGGCTGATTGTTAGTCCAAAGTCTTGGCAGGCCTTGCTAAAACTGTCCATAAATTGTTGAAGGTCTTCAGCAGAGTGAGCAGTGACGGCAGCATCATCAGCAAAGGGGAAATCCCGTAAGCATTTCAGCTGGAATTTAGACTTTGCTCTCAATCTAGAGAGATTAAAGAGTTTTCCATCTGATCTGGTCCGGAGGTAAATACCCTCTGTTGCGGTTCCAAAAGCATGTTTCAGCATGACAGCAAAAACAATCCCAAATAAAGTTGGCGCAAGGACACAGCCGTGCTTCACTCCACTTCAAATATCAAAGGAATCTGAAGTTAAGCCATCAAAACTACAGTGCCCTTCATTTCCTCATGAAAGGACCTGATGATGTTAAGGAGCTGAGGTGGACGTCCAATCTTGGGGAGAATTTTATAAAGGCCGTCCCTGCTAACCAAATCAAAAGCCTTCATAAGATCTATGAAGGCTACAAAAAGTGGCTGTCTTTGTTCCCCGCATTTCTCCTGCAACTGTCTAAGGGAAAATACCATGTCAGTAGTGGACCTGTTGGCTCGAAATCCATACTGGGATTCTGGATAGACTCTCTCTGCAAGCACCTGGAGGCTCTTCAGTACGGCATGGGCAAGCAGCTTCCCTACAACACTAAGAAGAGAGATGCCACGGTAGTTGTTACAGTTACCCCTGTCACCTTTGTTCTTGTACAGCGTGACAATATTTGCATCTTTCATGTCCTGTGGTACTCCACCTTCCCTCCAACAAAGACAGAAGATTTCATGCAGTTCAGTGGAGATGTTCTCTTTGCAGCACTTCAGAACTTCGGCAAGAATGTTATCTTTCCCAGGTGCCTTGTTAGAGGCAAGGGAGTCCAGGGCCTTTAGTTCTTCTAAAGTTGGTTCACTGTCAGGCTCCTCCAAGACAGGCAGGCACTCAATGTTATTTAATGCTTCTTCAGTTACCACATTTTCTCTGGAATATAACTCAGAGTAGTGCTGCACCCAGCGTGCCATCTGCTGTGCTCGGTCCTGGATAACCTCATCTGTAGCAGATTTTAGAGTGGCAGATTTCTTCTGTGTTGGACCTAAGGCCTGCTTGATGCCATCATACATCTCCTTGATGTTGCCTGTGTCAGTTGCTATCTGGATCCGAGAGCAAAGCTGCAGCCAATAATTGTTAGCACATTTCTTGGCGGTCTGTTGAACTTTGCTATGAGCAACTCACAGAACCTGTAGGTTGGGCTCACTGGAACAGACTTTATATGCAATTAGAGCTCTATTTTTTTCCTCAATGGCTGGCTTCAACTCCTCCAAATGGGCTTCAAACCAATCTGCTGTCTTTCTGATCTCCTTACCAAATACTGACAAGGCGGTGTTATAAACAGCATTCTTGAAATATTCCCATCATTCAGATGCATTTACTTCAGCTGGGCCTGGGAGAGTTTCCTTGCGTGCTTGTGCAAATTCGTCCCCTTTGTCCTGATTGCGGGTCTTGTTGATGTCAATTCATGGTCTTACTTCCTTCTTCGAGTGATGCAATCTCTTTGTTTGCAGTTTTATTCTGCTGCACACCAAGGAGTGGTCAGTATTGCAATCAGCACCCTGATAGCTGTGTGTGATTGTAATATTGGGGAGGTTGGAGCGCCTGGTAAGAATCAAGTCGAGCTGATGCCAATGCTTCAATCTTGGATGTCTCCAAGAGACTCTGTATCGAGGCTTTGTTTTAAAGTATGTATTGCTAACGCAAAGACCATAGTAGCAGCAAAACTACAGCAGTCATTGGCCATTTTCATTCATCTTTCCAATGCTGAACTGACCTAAACAAGTAGGCCAAGAACTATAATCAACTCCAACTCTGGCGTTAAAATTGCCAAGGATAAACAGTGGTTCTTTCTCAGGGATTTTCTTGATAGTAGCAGCCAGTTCGTCGTAGAATTTGTCTTTGGATTCTACAGAAGATTTATATCATTATATAAATACATGGATGAACTGAATATGTTTTTTACAAACAAGTTAGGATGACTATGCTTTTAGTATTGTATAACTAATACTACAATAACAAGATATTAATGAGCTTCCTTTCTAAAATAAGAACGGGCCATTGCCAGATTTTAAAGATCAATTTTTCATTCAAAATCAAATTTCAGCTTTCTTAAAGAGTACTGCAGGATTGTCACAGTAAATATCTGGTGAAAATAATGACTTTCCAGCCTATGGAGTGTTTCAAACTAATGAAAAGCTTATGTGGATTCATTACATTAAGGTTAAGATAATTGGATTCTTCTTGAGCTTTTGCATTATTGACACAGTTTTACTTAAACAAAACTAAAATGGCAAGTTCTTAATATTCCATATAAAGAGAAAGCAATTCTTCCTGCTCTGGAAAGTTTACCTGACTAAATCATCTGAATCTTAATCAGTTGTCTTGATTAACTGAGTTATATAAAACTCTGTTCCATGCTATGATTAACTGGGATGACAAACAACCAGAATAAACGCTGTGGACAGACAGTGTCCAATTTTTATTTTATTTTAGTATTTTTAACTTGGACTTTGAAAGAGCATATTTTATTAGCAGTTTGGCTGCTACGATTTTATTTTGCATGAAAAAGCCCGAGGGGATTAGCAGATCTAATTTAAAGGTTGTTTCTGTTTTTAGTCACTAGTAATAAAGCTAATGGATTGTAGTTGGGGCAAAATAGATTGGTTTTATGTATCTGTTACTTGTTTCAGGTAGCAATGAATAACTGATGTTTGTGTGTGTGTGTAGGGGAAAATTAGAAAACCAGAAAGCATATTAACAAATACTTTTGGCTTTTAAATTTAATTGTTTAATGTCAACAAGCCTCTCTAGATTTTCATGAAGAGGAAGTATACAAATTGTAGTTTTATAGGATTATGGATTAAGAACGTAGCTCCATATCCTCTTTTGACTAAATCTGTTGTCCTACAAATCATCCCTCTAATTCTAAAACTTTAAGTTTTTTAAACAGCCCAGCCCAGACTCTCCCTTCATATGTCATTGTTAATTTGCTGGAATGGTTAGTGGCCCTGTCAATACTCTGATTTCTCTATTAAACAATGAAATTTAAAACAAAGTACAAAAGTATTTGTGAGTATGCATTCTATTTTTCCCCCCTACACACATGCACATACACGAACACAAACATCAGTTATTCATTGCTATATGAAACAAGGAACAGACACATAAAATCCAATCTATTTTATTTTGCTCCAACTACAATCCATTAGCTTTATTGCTAAACATCCCAGGTGGCTGACATGAATACTCCTAAGTATGTTATTCCTAGTCACAGAGCTTGAGCAGCACTTTGGAACATGATGGAGTTGAAGGGTATGAAGCAAGAAAAATGTCATCTAAAATGCTAGTGGAGGAAAACTTCTGGCAAATGCAATTGAACACAGATTACAGCCCATTATTAGGCATATTCAGAGGTTGTGAGATGGAGAAGAATTTTTTTTTTGTCCATTTCATTTTCTCAGTGTTGTCCCGGCAAAGTTTTTCCAGATGGTATAAGGATTTGCTGAAGGCATAATATTTTCTGGAGAACTGGATAATTCCCTCTTTGGTTTTCTTTTTTCTTTTAAATCAATTTATGCTGCTTCTTTTCATCCTACTGTTCTCTGAGATACCCTTCTTCCTTTCTCCTTCTTCACTAAGAGCAGAGGACTTCATTAGCACGTCTCATTCATGTTAAAATGTATTATCCTGAATCCAATGTGCTTTATTAATAGATCAAATTGAAATTTCCATGTTCCAGTTAAACCTCACATTATTTCATTTACGGTATATTCACTTTATGAATCCTCATGATCTGTCTCTATTTTCCAGCTCAACTATTTTTAACCACTAATCCACTTAGTTCTTCCTGCATGGTAAACAGGACTAGTGGGCCATTCCTAAGAAAGTTTATGTTGTCTACATTCTTGTGAGAAAAGCTCCAGAGTTGTTTTTTTTTTTAAACCCTTTGGAGGATAGCAAATTATTCCTACCCATAGTATTAGTAAATCTATTTTTGCTTTTAATTTTGATTTCCTAAATAGACCAAGTTGTACAGTTTTTCCTGTGTTACTCTAATTGCTCCAACTCCAATAACAACTGCAAGAGTTAGGTTTAGGTTTAGGTTTAAGTTTAGGGTTAGGGTTAGGGTTTAACCTAACTGGAGATTTTGAAGAAGAGATTAGACAGCCATTGTCTGGAATGGTATAAGGTTTCCTGCTTCATCAGAGGCTTAAAAGACTTCCAAGGCCTCTTCAAACTCTGTTAAATCCAATTTTGAAGATCTCCTCTTTCTGTTCTTCCATCACATTTTATGGCTCTTTCAAGTCTTTTATTCCCACCTCTTCCTTCTGCATATTTCTACTTTGTTTTTCACACACACAAAAGCCTTCCTTCCTACCTAAAATGACTTTCTTTTTTTCTTTTTTTAATAAGCTTCCTTCCTTCTAGAAGCTTCTCATAACACCCTCCAAAAATAAGTAACCTTCCCTCACTGCTCTGATTTAAAATAAATTTGATTCTACAAATCTTTAAAAGCAAATGCCAGTCAGAGAAAAATAATGAAATTCATAATAGCTTATTGACCCCCCTTTGTTGCCCTATTTCCAGAATGAGACAGCAGCCATTTTTAAAAGACAGAAATAGATGGTGTCAGCCTTTACTCACTTCCCCTCCATTATAGATTGGCCTCCAGTCATGCTTTCCTGCTGTGCTTTGAAATAGTCTTTTCTTCTCATGTCACCTCCAATGTTCTTGTCCATTTTGGCTGGAGCACTTTGTTTCCTTATAGGCTAATGCTGGACACTTCTTACATGCAACAACACACTTTAGCATAGCCAACAGTTGCCGTCATGTAAGAGCTTCTAAGTCCTTGTCTTTACCATTTGTACTAAAATAAATCAATGACTGGGTTTTATTTAATATCTAATACGTTGCTTGTTTGAAACCTAGCAGAAATTATTTTTTTTAAAAAAAATATTAATTTCCTGAGTGCTTAAAGAAAAGGCCAGGTTCCATTTCCTCTTTTCTCCAGAAATACAAATTTAATTTTACTCTGTGTGGAGTGTATATGCATGTGTCTGGGTAATAGTAAAATCACCCACTGAAAAGAAAATAATTGACCATCGTTTTTCTGGAACTGAAAAATAGGAGAAAAAGAGCTGGTAGCCTGAAGCTCGGATTGAATACTCTGGAAGGTGTTGCAAAAAAAATCATATTTTGTAACTTGGTTTAGACTTAAGCCATAATAAAAATAGGACACTTTGAATGATTAAGTACAATATGCCCCTAGGCATTGTTGAAAATAATATGAAAAAGGAATCATGACTAATGTAATGTTAATGAGAACTAAAGGCACACAGGTGTTAAGGTTAGGGTTTATTATACAATGCCAAATAGAATTCATGGAAAGGGGAAACCCCACAGGAATAAATACCAAAACAAACAAACAAGTCATGTATAAATTTCATTTAAGGACAGATTAACTGCATTTGTGGATGAGGGATCCTTGGTGCTCTCTCAGCTTGGTTATTTTCTTGAAAACATTTCATTACCCAAACTAGGTAACATAATCAGTGCTTCTAAGGAGTGGCTTGCCCTGTCTGTGTAGGTGGGAGTGGTTTTGGTGGATCTTTGACTGGGCTATTTTTTTTTTAGCTTATTTGGCAGTTCCTTGATTGGGATCAGTGGTGGGTTTCTACTGGTTCACCCTGGTTCAGCAAACCTGTAGTGGTGGCAGCAGGACACTCCACCCACCCATCCGGATGTCATCATGGAAGCTCTGCGCATGTGCAGGTTCTGTGCATGGACGCTTACAGTTCTGAAATGGTAGTGAAGGTAAGTGGAGCCCACTACTGATTGGGATATTATTTACTTCTTGATTGTTGGTCTGATGTTAAACTTGGTGTTAATCTCTGCTCATTTGGGTTTTGACAGTTGGTGGGGAAGTGTTTTTGGTCTTTCTGTTTCCTTCCACCCCCTACACACACACACACACACATATTTGTGGATGAGTTTGTAATTAATTTTCCATTGGATTTTCAAGGTTGAAAATCTTGGCTGAGCCATCTTTCAGGGCCAAAGAGAATGAAAGATATAAATGCAAAATGTCCAGGCTAACATGTGAAATGAAGCTGACCCCGTTTTACAAAATAGAGATTATAATTATGGTAAGAATGAAGTCTGCTTTTAACAGGAACTTTGAATTGGAAAAAGATAATAATCTTGGGAGCATTTTGGCTTTGGCAAGGGTAGAACCGATTCTTCAGGTACTTTTCTCTATCTGGTCCTTTTTCTTCCTTGTCTGACAGAACAAAGAATGCTTTCTCCATCTTTTAAATTAAGATTTATAGCCACCTCCTCTCTTTCTCTCCACTAAATATAGCAGTTTCTGAAATGGTATTCTTCTGCAGAGTCTTTTCTATGACTCAGAAGAACCAATCATTTGAAAGAAGAAGCTACAAAGCAAGTGGAAGAACAAAAAAAAAAAAAACATCCACCACCACCACACACCCACACCCACACCCACACCCACACACAAACACACACATACACACACACACACACACATGTGTCACTAAATACTTTGGCTTATTGGATCATCTGCAAAAGTTGCTTTCGAGATTTTGTTAACAGAAGTATCTGTATGATACTTCTAAGGTAAATAAGAAGACATTTGGAACTGAGCAGCAGAAGACTAAATTTGAGCTTTGTATAAATAATGAACACGTAATTGCTAAAATGTGTATATTTTTATTGAAATTTGAAAAACAAGTGAAAATGTCTAGTAAAACGAGCTGAGTACTTTGGACACAATATACAGATAGAACTGCAGGAAAATAAGTAGTTAAAAGGATTGAAACATTACATTATGACTATTTAATTATAACTTAAATAAGAATTTTTATGAAATCATGACTGTTGGTACATGAGTCCAGAGAAATTTGTCAGAAAGGTAAAACTTACTTCAAATTTATGTTGGATATGTATACAACATGAAGAATCATTTTATTGTGCTTGGTGGACTTGTAAAAAACCCAGAAATTTCTGAGTTCAACTACATACAAAGAATTCAGCTGAAACCAGAACTTTCCCTGCTGGGATTAATAATCAGTCAATCAGAAAAGTGACATGGAAGATTAATTTTATATATGATTATTGCTGCGAGATTATATGCACAAAAATAGATCCTGAAATGCCCACAGTGGAGGAACTACTGGTGAAGATGACAGTACTAGGAGAGAGTGACAAAATTTACCAACAGAAGAACTGATTCAGTTCTACAGAAGAATTATTGAGTCTGTTATCTGCACCTCCATAACTGTCTGGTTTGGCTCTGCAACCAAACAAGACAAACACAGACTTCAATGGATAATTAGAACTGCAGAAAAAAACAATTGCTACCAATCTGCCTTCCATTTAGGATCTGTATATATAGCAAGAGTCAAAAAGAGGGCTGTGAAATCTACAGACCCCTCACATCCTGGACATAAATTGTTTCAATTTCTACCCTCAAAAAGACGCTATTGGGCACCGCACACCAAAACAACTAGACACAAGGACAGTTCTTTCCCTAATGCCATCACTCTGCTCAACAACTAATTCCCACAACACTGTCAAATAATTTACTAAGACTGTATTACCATTATTCTTCTCTTCCTTACTAGTATCTATCTCTTCCCACTTATTACTATAACCATGTTTTTCATATCTTTCAGTTATATTGTTTTTATTTGTTCCTAGTACGATTTGATAGCTTATTAGTAACTTTGACTATCACTAAGTGTTGTATCCTTTTATTCTCGATGAATGTATTTTATTCTCCTTACACTGAGAGCATATACAACTAAAACAAGTTCCTTGTGTGTCCAATCACACTTGGTCAATAAAGAATTATATTCTATTCTATTATCAGTGACTGGATAACCTTTATGGATTTTTTTACTGGAAAAAAAGAATGAACTTGTGATTTATGTGTTTGAAGGTTAGCTTATGGAAAGAAGGTAATTATGATGAAAACTTAGACAAAGGGGATAAAATATAAATGCATTTATAAGTGCCTTCAAAAAGATCAGAAGCTACTTTATACATTTTTGTTTATTTTATTTTCTTCTTTGATTCTTTTTAAATATTTGTATTGTTTTTATTTTTTAATTCTCCAATAAAAATTATATTAAAAAAAGAACAGAAGTATTTGAAGAATCTGATGACTTTGTCAGAATGATGAAACAAACATTGTAGTATCATGATGGAAACTCTGTTCCTTAGTTATATGCTTTACATGCCATTGTGTACAAAAGAACCAACATTTGAGGCATAGTACCTGTTTAGTTATTTGTCCTCATTTATCCTCCTTGTGAATATGAAGAAAATCAAATTCAATTGCAAAACAAAAATATATATTAAAATAAGTTTCATATTTTCATGAACATGTAAATTCTGATTTTGCTGACATACTGATTAATAGGATTCATCACAATACAGCTTGAAACAAAAAGATATTCACTTTGAACATACCAAAATTTAAGAATCACTTCTTCACTGGGGTTTTTGAATGAGGGTTTTTTTTGTTTTCAATGAAAGAAGTTATAAAATATCTTGTTAAACTGTATAGATTTAATAATCTGCTAAGTATGTATTAGTTAAATTGAGTAATGATAAGTTTGATTAGGTAATATTTAACTGTTTTATTAACTGCTGCAATTATAAATGGATACTAATTCTGTTAAACTAGATGGAATAAGAAGAAAGAAGACTTGCTTTCTTTTTATTTATTTGCTTAATGATTATGATAAGTGAGAGTTGGAGTTGAATTTAGGGGATTTAAGCTGTATTTTGTATTTTGTATTTGCTCTGGGAAGTCGAGGGGGGTGGTTGGGGAGGGGGGGGAAATGTATGTAAAACTTTTAAAACTTTTTCAATTAAAAAAAAAGAACTTCACATGTTTACAATGAAAATCACAAGCAAATGTGAAAAATAAGAGGCCCAGCAATTTTTGAATTATTCAGAAGTTAAGCCATTAGTAATAGTTACATAAACATTGTCATTTAGCTGGAAGAAAATTCCAAGCTAAAAAGAGTAAACTATCATCTTCGTTCAGGAAAGGAAAAAAAGAAAAGAAAAGGAAGTTAGCTAGTTTAGCCTAAGGAAATTATATTACAACTAGTTATGATACAGAAGCACAATTATTGAAAGATTCAGATAGTTAATCACCAGAAGTAGGAATCAGGGTGAAATGCTTCCGGATCGGACCGGATCACCTGATCCGGTAGCGATTTTTCCCTGTGATTCGGCAATCTGGTAGCGATCGGCGCCTGGGTGTCATTACTTCCTGGTTTTAACCAGGAAGTAATTTTTTTTTTACCTTCTGCACATGCGCAGGTGTCCTCATGTATGTGAAGCGAGCACGCATGTGTGGAGCATGTGCTTCTGAACCGGTAAGGAAAATAAGTAGATTTCACCCCTGGTAGGAACATTATTTCAATGTAACCAGCAGGCAATTTCAATTATTATGTGTTCTTGAATGATGTAGTCATAAATGCTTGATTATTTCTCATTATATTCCTGAACTGTGGTGCAAAAGTTCAAAGGCATGGGAGTCACTGGCTGAATTCCCTCAAACCATCTATTTGAGTCATAGCATAGGAAATGAGGACATACAAAATAATAGAACTAAGGGTTTCCTGATTTAAAATAACTCTATGATAGTGATGCCCTGAAATAAGCTGAAACCCACTTCTACTCTTTAATTATAGCTTTATGAAATTGAAGATGATAGCTATTTTTATTTTTATTGCAAGGAAATTGGGTTGGGGAGGGGGCAGTTGATTTAAAGCAGAGTGCCGTTATATGACAAATTCAATCCTCCACATTTATCTATGTTTCTAAAGAAAATGTAAGTATTGCTGTTTTATAAGTGTAGGATGAGATCATATTTGGGCTATTGTGTATAGTTCTGGTCTCAGTATCTGAACAAGAAAATTACAATACTGGGGAAAGGGGCAAAAAGGGCCACTTTTCTTGTTAGGTAGCTGCGTAGTCCAGAAAGTGGATAAATAATAGGTTTCTATTTTTCTCACAATGTTAGAATTCAAAGAGCCTTGGTAGTACAGTGGTTTAAAGCACTCTGTTATTAATACCAGCTGCCTGCAATTATTGCAGGTTCGAATCTCACCAGGCTCAAGGTTGACTCAGCCTTCCATCCTTTCTAAGGTAGGTAAATTGAGGACCCGGTTTGTGGGGGCAATAAGCTGACTTTGTATAAATATACAAAAGTATGAAGGCTATTGCTTAGCGCATTGTAAGCCGCCCTGAGTCTCCGGAGAAGGGCGGCATATAAATCAAATTAAAAAAAAAAAGTTATCCAGATTTGGGATCAATACAAGGAAATCTTTCTTTATCCAAGATATAATTTTTTAAAAAATTAGGCTACTTTAAAAAAGAGACTGAACAAAACCATGTAGAATTACTAAAATGTGTGATTTCGTGAGGTTGCAGATTTTCTGAAGCTAGGCATGGAGAAACACAATTATTAAATCCCCATTTTACAAAAGTCCCAGCATTCCAATATGAAGTTATGTTGTATTAGTTTTGTTTACTATAATAATTCTGTATTCACATGAAATAATTATGTGTGTGTGTATGTGTGTGTGTGTGAGAGAGAGAGCGAGAGAGAGCGAGAGAGAGATCTGTAGGTCTGTCTTTATCTATCTATCTACCTATCTATCTATCTATCTATCTATCTATCTATCTATCTATCATCTATCATCTATCATCATCTATAATCATCATCTATCTATGGAGAGGAAGTTCTATAAAAACACAGCAGTTGGTGTGTGGACAATTGGACCTCTCCTCCCTCACCAGACATGTCTTCCTCGGGGTGGCATAGCATAGCACAGTACCCTGCCACCCTCCCTAAAGGGAGAGACCTGGGCTCCACTTCACCTTGCCATGCCTGCTTCCAGGGCAACCAGCTTACTCCTCTCTGCAGAGATGGGGTATTGTGAAAGCAGTGGAGCTCAGCACCCTCCCCCACTTTTGAGGAGTGGCAGGGCACTGCCCCACCCCCAGGAAGTTGTGCCTGGTGGGGGAAGATTGCATTGTAGCCACAAAGATGCAAATGCCAACACAAACACACCATCACCACTTTTCTCTTCCTTTCTCCAGTTCCAATTCAGCCAGAGGTTTTAGACAGCCTGGATGATTTGAGCCAAATCATCCCTCTGCAGCAGATCCACATCCCATTCTGTGTCCAGCAGTGAGTATGGTCTGTACAGGAAGCTTAGTGAATTTTGTTTTTTGGATACTTTTGGATGTTTCAGGCAGTTTCCCTACTGTTGTCTGTGTGTTATTCTACAAGGAACAAATTGTTTCTTAGAGGGAAGACAATAATTTGCAGCCCAACTGTGGTGTTGTTCAAACAATCAAACATTTACTGTAGGAGTGTGTGACTTCTTTCTTTTTTGTCTATTTGTTTCCTTGATTCCTATATTACCCCATTGCACAGATTGTTTGGGGATCATGACTATTTATTGTTAGCTAGACTTCTTCTGGAAATTCTTTCAATCCTCCTGATTCTATGAAAGGTTGCAATGTTAATTGATGCTTTTCTTGCAGTGGTATTAGTGGGATCCCCCAGTCATGGTATGTCATCATCTGGGACATGGAGAGGGGGTGAGGACGGAATAAGGTGGAGGTGGAAGAAGAGAAAAAAATAAATGAAATGAAATTTAGTTTATAAATATATAAATATACATCCATATATATTTAAAGATTGTTTTTTTCAACCATATGTTGGTGGATATTTACAGTATGATCTGCCAGGATGCAATTTCTTACTTGGAGAAAAATATTTATCTCAAGCCCCACATTCTCATTTATAAATGGAGATAAAGAAATTAATGAATTTGCTCCTTTGCTCAGAAACTCTCTGCTCCTAAAAAAAAACTAAATTAGTGGCCACAAAGACTTTTGTAGACCACAGCAACTTCCTAAAATAGCTCTTATAAAGACAAGATATTATAAAACCTCACGAAAATGTTATAAAAATTGGTTAAGGAAAATAATTGATTGTTCCTTAATAGTTGTATTATGAAGAAAAATAATTCCCTGGCAGACATTTTTAAATCCTTATCAAGTCCTGTTAAGATAGCAATGGACCTTGATTTCCTATTCTTTCCTCATACAAAATACACAGAAGCCTCACAGCATCTTTCTGATCATACGCCTTAACTTGTAGTTTTGCCTATGGAAAGATACTCCTCTTAAGGGGGGAGGGAATTAAAAGAAACACGATCTGACAGTATGGCTGTTTAGAAACCAAACTCAAGGATACTTTTGCGAGCTGCTCATTATTTTGAAAACGAACACTATGAAAAAGAACATTTCCTATAGGAAAAAATCCTAGTCCAATTACATTATTCTCACCATTGATTTTGAATGTATATGATTCCACTTTGAGGAAATCACTGATTATAATATTTATTTTTCCATGCCTCTATTATCTTTACCTTTATTCTATTTTATTTACTTTTGATCTGGATCATTGAACTTAATAATAAAGAATAAGATCCCTCTTTAACTCTACAAAAATGATATTGCCTGCAAGGAATCCTCACTATATTTTGTTGATTTTTATCTTGGGAATATCCAGAAAATAACAATAATAAAAGATATTGATCTCTTACGTTTGATACATATATCTATATGCACAGAATATATAAATCAGTTTGCCTACTAAAGATGAAATAGTAGAACAACTGAAGATGAAATAGTACATCCCTGAAGCCCAGCTCAGCTCACAAGCAATTTAAAATAAGTACTTAATGGGCACTTTTACACTTTACAGTGTAAAGTACCTTTTACAGATCTATGAATTGCAGCTATATCATTATCATTATCTTTATTATTATCAGTTTTAGATTAGGCATTCAATTACAAAGCACATTTTTCAAAACACAATACATTTTTATATAACTGATTATAGAGGCAAATATTCCTCCATTTTGTTATAAGCCAATAATAAAACATGCCCAATAACTTAAAACCTTTAATATATTTGTTCTGCTAATCTTATTTTTTCCCTTAAATTAAAGGTACACTATATATGGCCAAAAAATAGGATTACATCTCCAAACAATTGATTCAATATTGTCTTACAGAATTAGCTGCTAAAAGAAATTTGTTTATTTGGTATGAAACATCAACCAGGAGATTTATAACAATCTGATTCTTATTTCTATTGCTCATATTCCTTATAGCAGACATAATATTTGTAGATCATACTGGTATTTCTATGTAAGAGAAGCAAGGCCATCATACTGATACTACTGACTCAATCGCTCTCCTGCCACAAGGGCAAGAGAATTGCTTTGAAAGAATTTTGAGAAAAAGTCACACTGTTACAATACCAACAAATAAGCAGCTGGTTTGAAGCTGTACTTTAGACCCCCTCAAAAGCATATTTTGAAAGTCTGCAAAAATGGGGATTTTCCAAGCATTGTCGAAACTTTCTTCCAAAGTTGAACCTGCCAAGAATCTGTTTCAGCCAAAGTTTAGAGCATGCTCTGTATACCAATCTCTTAACACCCATTCCAAATATATCTGGGCATGGCCACAATCAATGGCAAATCTTTTACTGAACAATCTCTAATTAACCATAGCTATAAACATGTGGCAGCTGGACAGCCTTGACTTTGACAACTTCAAGTGCTAATTTCCCTTAGTTTTCTTCCCCCCTTTCAGCCATTCCTCTTTTTTTTATTTTTTATTTTTAACCACAGAAGGCTCTTGTACAATATTGCTTCTTTTGGAAATGGAGAGGAGTTTTTTGCCTCCTATAGGCCAGTATTTCCAAATCTTGGCAGCTTGAAGATAAAGTATGTGGACTTCGACTCCCAGTATTTTCCAGCCAACTTAATATCTGGGGAATTCACACATCTTAAAGTTCCAAGGTTGAGAAACACTGCAGTAGGATTTCTAGTCCCATTCATTTGGGTCTTCAACACAAATCTGGTTAAGCAAATGCACAGGGAACTTCAGAAGTCTTGATTTGCTTTTGATTTTTTTAAAAAAACGTATGAATCTAAAAGGTCTAAGAAGAATGTTTTACCTCAGTGTCTATCTCATGCATATGAGATTCCATCCTGCTCCACAAATATGGAGTACTCTGTGTTCTGGCCTCTGTCTGTCTCATTAATAAACATCTTGAGAAATAGATACATTTCAAGTGTTAACCCACTTACTTGGTAAGCTAAATGAGTAGAAAGTAAAATATTATAAATCACAGTGATTCGCTTCCATGTCTCAGAAGAAAACTCCCCATCTCTGTCACCCTTGTAATGTTAAGTAAATTTAATCTGCTCACAAACCTGTGTGTGTCTGTGTCTGTGTGCGTATGTGTGAATTATATTACTTGCCCTAAGTGTTCATATAATATTGATATTAATCAACTATTCATTGGGTTGGATGGATTTAACATTTGAATATTTTGAATCCTCATCTTCTGGCCATTCATATCTCCAGTTAATATTGTAAAGTCCTCTAGTGAGAGATTTACTGTTTTAACTATGTATTTTTCAAGCTGATTACGTATCTCCCTTATGGTAGACCTTATTCTCTGTGAAAGCACAAATTAATTATAAAAGAGTATGCTATAAATTTGATTCCAAAAGGCAGGTCAATTCTAGTGCAAGGAGTTAACGGGGGTGGGGGGGGGGAGAGAGATGAATTTACAATATATAAAAGTGTCAAGAGTGTTAACTTCTTGCCATCTGCACTTTTCATTCATGCCCACAGCAAAATCATTAAAATGCTTCTTCAATTTCTGTCAAACCACATAAGAATAGATATTTCAACACAATATCTACCACCCCAAGCAACCACAGTTTGGCAGAAGAGTTGCAGAAATGGTTCTCCAATAAACACTTCTGGATAAAAGATAGACAGGAGCCCATGGGAAGAAAGTATTTTAATCAGTCTCTCTGAAAAGAAGAGGTGACTGTGACACTGAACACTATCAACAATAAAGCTGCTTGCAGTCTAATAAAAAGAGATATATATTTGGGACAAAGAACCACCAAAGACATAGTAGAAACAAGAGCAAGGATGTTGAATTCACCTCCATAAAATTTTATCACATCCAGAAACTCACAAAGTAAGTTAAAGAAGTGAAAAATGGTGTCATATTGATAACTGAATCTGTTTCTTTTAAGTGCCAGTTACATAAAACCCTTTCCCCCAAAGTATAAAATGATACCACCATGTTAACTCAGTGTAACAGCATTTCACAATTTTTTAAAAATGAAATTTAAGTTACCAGTTGCAGGCTCTTCCTGGAACCTGGAGTCCTTGCATTGGTTACTCATACCTTCATCCCTCTTTGGTTAACTACTGCAATGCACTCTATGTGGAACTGCTCTTGAACACAACCCAGAAGCAGCAACTGGTACGCAAGAGCCCTAGTAGCGCAGCAGACTAAAGCACTGTTATTAACACCAGCTGCCTGCAATTACTGCAAGTTCAAATCTCACCAGGCTCAAGGTTGACTCAGCCTTCCATCCTTTCTAAGGTAGGTAAAATAAGGACCCAGATTGTGGGGGCAATAAGCTAACTTTGTATAAATATACAAAAGTATGAAGGCTATTTCTTAATCAAATTTTTTAAAAAATAAATGCAACAGGCTGCATATTTGTTTGAATTGCTATTACTACATAATGCTGCTTTGAACATACTGTATTAGAATGCACTTCCAAATACTTCTTGCTTTAATCTGTTATAACTTGGAACCTAAAGATTTGCATGATCACCTGATTTAGATAGAATCAACCTGTCCAGCGGTTTCAACCAGGGATGAAATCAGCAGGTTCAGACAGGTTCTGGACAACCAGTAGTGGAAATTTTGAGCAATTCCAAGAACCTGTAGCGGAAATTTTGAGTAGATCGGAGAACCGGCAAATACCACCTCTGACTGGCCCCAGAGTGGGGTGGGAATGGACATTTTGCAATATCCTTCCCCCAGGAGTAGGAAAGAAAGGGGTATTTTGCAGTATCCTTCCCCACTCACACCCACCACACCCACCAAGCCATACCATGCCCACCTAGCCACGCCCACAGAACCGATAGTAAAAAAAAAAGGATTTCACCACTGGTTTCAACTCAAAGGAGTATGTTGGTAGTCTTTTACAAATGTGATTAGGGGAATATGGCATAGAGGACAGTAGCTTTTGAGTAGTGATCAATTTTGTAATATTTTATATAACATTTTCTTCTTGCAGATTTGGAGACCTTGTCATATAGTAATAAAGTTTCTCTTGATTTAAGAATTTGTTTTGATAGATAGCCATATTGCAGAGATTGTTTCCCAATATTATGAATTTAATGTGAGTGCAAACTACTAGGAGTCCAAATTAAATTGGTGATACCTACTTGTGAATATATATATATATTATATCTGCTGATAAAGAAATAAAGGGAGACTAGTATAGATCTATTTCAAGCTATGTAGCTCTCATCAGCTAGCCATATCCTTACTTGGATTCGAACTTGGGCTGCCTGCATATTAGGCAGTTGGATTAACCTCTGAGCCACAAGGTCTTCTCCCTTTATCAGCTTGAGCCAGGAGAGAGATTGTTTTTCTATTGAAGCACCTGGTCTACCCCAATATGGGAGGGATATATATCACTATCAGTGCAAACCTATATTTAGGATGCAAATCTGTATTTAGATTTGCCACGGAAAAAATCTATTGATGTGGTCAGTAGGAGTCAAAAATGACTTAATGGAACATAATCTTTCCTATTTCCTTACCACCCACCTTTAATACAAAACATTTACTTTCTTTAAAAGGACAGATTAATTTGTTTATATCCATCCTCTGATAAATTATTACAGCATTGTCAGAGATGGTGGGATTAAAACTGTTTATGCAGCTATCACTATAAACAATCCTTCTTATAGAAAAATCTCTGGATATAGTCACTAGATATATATGATCCTGGACTGAATAGTGGAGCTTTGTGCTTGGTTTTAAATAAACTCAACTGAAGATATTGTATTTTATCTATCACATAATCATATTCTCTTTTAAAGGGAATGGACACTTTTTTCTCAAACGCACACTGTTTACATATGCAGTTTCCTAATAGTGTTTATATTTATTTATAAGAAACTTTTCAACTAAGAATGATTGATGGACTATCCCAGTGCACCTGGTGAATCATAATTTTTCATTAATAAGACAAGGGTTTTGTTTCCCATCTTAGGGCAGATGTTGACCCCAGAACCCATATCCATTTATTCCCAGCATACGTTTCAAAGCTTCTTTGACAAGATAGAGATCCAGCAGAGACTTCCAGTTGAGGCAATTTTCATCACTGCCCACCTAGGGCTAATAATGCTATCTTTCACATGGCTCAGGAAATCCTCCTGAGCTGTTGAAAACATTTTAATAGATTACACTATATTGCGATGGGAAGCCTGCAAAATCATCTTCTCCTTTATTTATTAAACATGCAAATCATTATTATACAAATTTACATACTGTAATTGTTCAGCTCACACACAGTAAATCCAGGCAATGAAGAACATGAAAAATTCACAATTTAACCCCCCCCCCCCACTCTATGGCAATGAGTGCAGAATCAGACAAGCCACTTAATTGGCTTTGAATGGGGTCCCCAAGCCTGTTGATAAAACCATAAGGTTTTAATGTTGATAAAACCATAAGGGAGCCATCACAAGTCCTTTTCCTAGATCCCAACAAATGTACTTCCTTAATAGTTGGAACTCACAACTTGCCCTGCCTTTTTGCTCTGGTGATCTGGGTAGGTATAATTGAAAGACACAGCCCATCAAATAATCTGGCCCTAAACCATCCACAGCGATAACCAGGACCTTGAATTATAAAACAGCAATCAGTGTAGTTCCTGCAGAATAAAAGATGACACATTTGAACTTGAACAAATCCAAGTCACGGTTCTGGATTATCTTCAAGGGCAGTCCTATGTAGACAATTGTCCAAAGAGAAGGTGATCAGATATGGGTGACTGCAAGAAGGACTCATTGATCCAGAAATGACATACAATATCTAGTTGTGCAAAAACTCTCCTGCCCACAACTGCCACCTGTTCCTCAAACAAGAGTTACAAATCCAGAACTCCCAGATTATGCACTAGGTTTGCCTGAGATAGTACAACCTACTGAGCTCTGGTGGCTCAGTAGACTAAGGCAGTTATTAACGTCCACTTACATCTGCTGCCTGCAATTACTGCAAGTTCAAATCCCATCAGGCTCAAGGTTGACTCAGCCTTCCATCCTTTCTAAGGTAGGTAAAATGAGGACCCAGATTATGGGGGCAATAAATTGACTTTGTATAAATATACAAAAGTATGAAGGCTATTGCTTAACACATTGTAAGCCGCCCTGAGTCTCCGGAGAAGGGCGACATATAAATTAAATTAAAAAAACAAAAAAACAACCATCATGGCCATCATGGCCAAAGATAGTAATTCTCTGAGAACTAAGGACTTCCTGTCCTAAAGCCATTCCATTCTGCTGATATGTTAACATATTGCTCCCAATTCAGAGCTCGAGAGTTTCCAAGCTCCAAGAAAGAGTGGTGCGGCATTGCTTATCTCACTATTGACAGAGATGTGCAACACAATATCATCAGTCTATTGATATATTTCATCATGATGAATAATCTCACCCAATGGTTTAATGTAGATGTTAAACAGGAGCAGAGAAAACTCTGACACTGTGAGATCTCTCATCCCAACCAATACTGAGTGGAAATGACTTCAAAGAAAAGAGACAAGCCAGCACAACACTGAGCCCCCAACTCCCAGTCCCTGAAGCCATTCCAGCAGGATACTGTGATCAATGATACCATCCCATGCTCCTCCCACTCCTTCTAGGGATCATCAAAAAGCACAACCGATGTTATTTGTTTATCATTTGAGAAAATCCAATGGATGGTATTATATTTCTAATAAATTATATTGTAAACTGCCCAGAATTACCTAAGATAGCAAGATAGGTGTTATATAAATTTAATAAATAAATAAAATAAGGAGATAAAATAAGTAGTATGATCCAAGGAATTGTATATAAAGACTTGCAATATAATGTAGAAACTGTGCTAGTTATGATGCTTTATAATTCATAACTAAGGTATAGTATAGGCCCGTGATGGCGAACCTATGGCATGGGTGCCACAGGTGGCACACAGAGCCATATCAGTGGGCACTCAAGTATTGCCATAGCTCAGCTGCAGCGCGCATGTGTGCACTGGCCAGCTGCTTTATGGGCCTTCTGGTCCCACCAGAAGTTGGGAAATGGGCTGTTTCTGGTCTCTGGAGAGCCTCCTGGGGGGGAGAGGCTGTTTTCGCCCTCCCCAGGCTTCTAGAAAGCCTCTGGAGTCTGGGGAGGGTGAAAAACGGGCCTATCGGGCCCACTGTGCCATCACATGCTAAAACCGGGGGGGAGGCGCGGGGCGGGATGCATTGAACTATGGGTGTGGGCACGCACATGGGCGACCTCCCCGCACTCCTCCCACTTTTGGCACGTGACGGCAAAAAGGTTAGCCATCACTGGTATAGACAATATCTTTTTATACTGAATGTCCAAACGCATGCAGTAATAAGATCTAAAATCAAGCAAGTAGATGTATTTATATTAAATTTATATAATCCTATAATCATGGAGTTTGAAAAAGGAGAGAAGAAACATATAAATTATTCACTGCTCTCCAAGGCTAAATTGTATTTTGATGTTTAACAGCTGTAGTTTGAAACCACATTTAACCATGGTTCCCAAACCTATATTTATGCCACTTCTTATTTTATTCCTTTAAATTATTAACAAATAGTAAATGATCTGGTATTGATATGGGGGGATTCTATGCAGAATTACCTAGGAATAAACTCCATCCAATAGAATTTCCATGCAAAGCTGTGCTTCTATTAAAATATTGTAAATCTTACTCAAAATACTAGAAGAAACAGGAAAGACTGTAGCTTTCTTAGGAAAGTGGCAAGTCAAACATTTCAGCAACTTTATATATTTTTCTACTATATATATATATATATATATATATATATATATATATATATATATAT
>WNWU01000002.1:39968999-39985967 GCA_012654045.1 Ptyas mucosa
TATATATATATATATATATATATATATATATATATATATATATATAATTTAGGAAGTCAAGGATCTTATACTTTATGTGTTTGGACATTCAGTAGAAAAAGATATTGCCTATACTATACCTTACCTGTGAATTAAAAAGCATCATAATTAGCAGTTTCTACATTATATTGCAAGTCTTTATATACAATTACATGGATTATACTAGTTATTTTATCTCCTTATTTTATTTATTTCTTAAATTAAATAAGGAATGAAGTACAGATGACCCAGTAGCATTGCTCTGTAATATAATGAAAATTCACTTTGATAAAGGGGGGTGGGGAGGAATATTGTGTCATAGACAGTTTGTTGTTTTGGCTGCAATAAACTGATAAATCTACCTCTCCAGAGCCATAAAGAGAATATGGGTTTCAAAATAGATAGGAAATTTTAAAAAAAGGGAAGATATATTTGTGTAAAATGGAATCCATTTAAATTTCATGCTTCATCTTTAGCTGTAATCATGCCTGTAGTAAGGAGTTGCCTTTGTCAGGTTTCATGACTTAGATGGATTATGTTTCCTGTTTAATTACTTCTATTTAGGCAACTGATATTATGCTTTTCTTTAAAAAAAGAAAGCAATTATTATTTCACACTCAACTCTGTTGTTCCAAGATTGTTCTATTGATCATTTTATTGTTTCTGAAGGTTTAAATAAATATGGTGTCACACATTGCATAATTTAATCATTTATTGTCATTTAATTGTTGCGTTTTTCAACCTTGCTGGATGGCACTGAAAAAAGTGACTTATGTCCATTTTTCACACTTAATAGTGTTGCAGCAGCCCCATGATCACCTGATCAAAATTTGGATGCTTGGCAACTGGATCATATTTATCATCATAAATATGGTTACAATGTCCCGGGTGGGTGTGGCGTGGCTTGTGGGCATGGCTTGGTGAGCGTGACAGGAGAAGGATACTGTAAAATCTCCATTCCCTCCCCAATCCAGGAGAAAGTTACTGCAAAATCCCCATTTCCTCCCAATCAGCTGGGACTTGGTAGGCAGAGAATAGATGGGAGCAGAGCCAGTCAGAATTTTTACTACCAGTTTTCCGAACTACTCAAAATTTCCACTACCAGTTGTCCAGAACTGGTCAGAACCTGCTGAAACTCACCTCTGCTTTGCATGCTTTGCACACTTCTTAGCAACTTTGATTCATCTTGATTTTTATGCTAGGTTCATACCTATCAAAAGCTGATACAATTGAAAGAAACAAAATGTTAAAAAGTTATGATATTTATGTAGTTACTTACCAAGCCCATCTAAATTATATTAAAGTAACCAAAATATCTTTACAATCCTCAAGGCATGTCACAACTTTTGAGCACCCCTAATGTTTGGAAATTGAAAGTTGAAAAATCTGACATGCCCTACAGCTATAAGGATTGTAGAAAGCATTTTAGCATATGCTTGTAGCAAATACGAAAGCAAGACTAGATATAGCCATCTGTCCACCCTACAAACAATTGTCAACTGAACTATATGAAAATGATGGAAATGTAACATCACTAGCAGCTGCCAATCTACAATCAACATAGACAGACAGACAGCAAACAGGGATAAGAAGGCAGGTAATCAGGCGAGCAAAAGACAGAGGGCTATATAGTAATAAAACATTGTGTTAAGCAATTCTGTATTTAAATAAAAGTGGGAGTTTCTTCAGGAATTGATAGGAAATCTCATGAAATTTCAAGTGTAATATCTGCATGAAAAATATCTATCAATTCAATAGAGGAAAACATTTTAAATGTTGGAAACATATAGTAGAATATACTTGCAATCAGCCATAAAATCCAGTGTGGCAATTTAATAATACTGGATTGGATTTTACTGCTAAAATTCAGAATAGTTGCTTCTTTAAATTCTAATATTCTGGCTAGCGGGCACTCAAACAACAAAGCACAGAACAGGAAGTTGGTTCAACTAATCAGCACATAGGACACACACATCTGTGCAATGTGCAGTTGGGATCTAAGAGGTGTACACGTTGGCTTGTCTGTAGCTATCTTCAATCTAGGCTTACCCATCAAACCCCTTTGCAGCATAGGTATGTGGCAATGCACAATCTATGCAGTTGTGGGCAACTCTAAATCAAGCTTTAAACTACAATCCCTGTTAACCTTTCAGAAGTCTGTCAAGCTCTGATTATGTCACCAAGTGTGGGGTTCCCAGGAATCTGGAGATGTTCTTTGATGGCGCCACCTCAAGCCGAGGTGACACAGTGATTAGAGTGCAGTACTGCAGGCTACTTCAACTGACTGCTAGCTGCAGTTCAGCAGATTGAATCTCACAAGGCTCAAGGTTGACTCAGCCTTCCAGCCTTCCAGCCTTCCGAGGTGGGTAAAATGAGGACCCAGATTGTTGGGGGCAATATGCTGACTCTGTAAACCACTTAGAGAGGGCTGTAAAAGCACTAGGAAGCAGTATATAAGTCTATGTGCTCTTGCTATTGTGGCTGATCTTTTTACTCTCTCCATGTGATTTCTGTATTTTAAATTTTATTTTTTTTTCATTTTAATAATAACTTTTATACTTTTACGTTGTTTTGTTTCTTATTTTGTATTTATTGTTTACTGATTGTTCTATGCTACCCAGACTGCTTTTTGTGAGATGGGCAGCAATTTAAATGTGATAAATAAATAAATTTGACAAATATGTCTCTTTGGAAAACAATTCATCTATCTTTTTCTCTTTGCACATCATTATAATAACCATTGTTGCTAATAACATTGATTGCATGAGCCTACTGCATACCCACAATCTTCTTTCTGATTCAGTATTTGTCCTAGGGACTGGAATTCAATTTTGTGTCTAATCTAAACTATGCTCTCTGTGGATACCAGTCATATCAATTTCTCTTTCCTTTTTTCTGGATCTAGTAAAATGTTATTTTTTTGCATTTAACAACAATACTTTCCTAATGCAATTGCAGTCGCTTCTTCAACAGATTTTTTTTTATTTTATAAATATGTTTTCATGACATTAAAACAGTATAGAATGATCAATATTGATCTGTATGCATATGGGGATCACAGGATTGTACGGACAAAATGTAGACTTTTTTCATAACATAATCAAAGATTAAAAAGAGGGTTAGTTACTCAGCCTGGCTTGATGGCTTTACAAGCGGCATGCAGCCAAGCAAATACATGCACAGATCTTTTCCCGCTATACTGTTAGGAGACTTTTACACCATCCCAGTAAACAGGCTCATGTTTACAGGAAAATTGTGGTTTGGAGCCAGGTGATTGAAAACTGGACAAAGATTTGTCTTGTCTCCTTAGTAATAATGAGGTGTATATAAATTAATATATGTGAGAATCAAGCCAAAGACCCACATTGATAATTATGTACCAGATGGACCAATGACTGATATAATGCAGGCAGTTTCCTGTGTTCTGTATGGAAAAATACTGAAGATAAGGCAGCTTGAAAAACAACTTTGGAGAGGTCTTAAAGAATCCCAAAATTACTTGGATTGGCCCTCTAAGTTTTATTCTACATTAGTGTTGCTTTGATCTTTTCACTTAACTTTGATCTACTACATCCATGAAGATTAGGGGAAGGGAATTTTAAAAAGACTGAAATAAAAGATGAGTAATTTGCACTTTTGAATAAACTCAAACACAAATTAAATTGCATATGGCTATTTACAGTCGTCTGAATTTTAAGATTCAGGTTATTTATTAAAAATAAATATAAATAGGACAATGTGCAGACAACAATGGCATGAACTAGGAAATGCGCTTATAAAACAAACATTCATGGATTCAGGGAAAATCTCAGGAAAAATACAGAGAAACGTTCTTGTGTTTTTTGGTTTTATTTTTTTAAAAAAAGCTGCAAATTGATGCAGGAACTGGACAGTAAGACTGGATGATTGTGAAATTGAAAAAGAAAATGACCAATTTGGTTCTATTCTCACCTCTGAGCCGCTATATGAAGAACAGACATATCAGAAAATAGGACTCTTACAAATAAGAACGTCTCAAAATCCTTTAGTGAAAAAAACAAAATTCTTGAGGAAGATGTGGAAAAGCAATGGCATGGTATCTAATTGGATTATGTGCTTTGGATATAGCTGCTACTTCCAGAAAATTTAAAAGTCTCTTCTCATTTGAGAAATGTTGAAAGAAGCCACATGTGATAAGGCCAGCAGTATTAGGGTTTTATACCAGGCATGGAAATGAGATTCTCGCCCACTCTACATTCTCAAATAGGCTCAAAAAGTTAGATTAAGTTTACTGCAGATTATCATGAACTCACACATATGGGAAATTCTCCATCTAACAACACCCACAAATTCTGTTCCTTATATATGTTAATCCCAAGTTTTGAATTCTGGGTCTCTTCCTCCCACCTTTCCAAGCCAACAGCCATGGGTTCACCCTAGGGGTGGGTTCTACTTACCTTTACTACCGGTTCGCAATGGGATCTCTCGCTTTGCTCATGCATACCTTGCTTCTGCGCAGATCACCAATGACGACATCCTGGGCAGTGGGCAGGGCCTCCTGACGGATTTACTTCCAGTTCTTGTGAACTGGTCCGAACCAGGGGCAACCCATCACTGGTTCACTCATTCGCGCTCATGAAGATTTCTCCCATATACCTCTTTTCATAAGATGTCTGCGGTAATATAAGAAACAGACATTCCTACATCAACAACTTTAACTCTTACAAGCAGAATTGGGAAGAAAGATCTTGCATATTTTGCCATAAATTGCTGCTTGATTTTATCCAAGGAGAAAATTTTAGTGTATTATCTGCTTTTCTATATCTTACGGAATACTTTAGTCTATGCGTTAGAAAAATTAGAAAAGGGAAAGATGTCTTCTTCTAGACAAATCTCCTTCATATATTTAAACAATACATGAACCTCCCTGCCCATCAATATAGGACTTCATTTTGAGTATAAGAATATGCCTTAATTCTTGTAAAAAGTAAAGGACGACATAGATGCATATTTCAGTCCCAAGAATACACTAAGGCAGAAGCTCGTCCACCCCAAAGAAAAGAAAAACCAGAAAGTCCAGTTGCCTCTTGGAGGAGGGGAAAGCACCTTTGGGACAACCATGACCTGGATGACTGGGATTCTCCATAGACAATACATCAGATAACAACTGTCCAATATTTTAAAAAATATTTTCAGATTATAATGTTTGACAAGTGACAATGGGCTGTTATAATACTACAGAAGCCTAAGCATTTTAAAAATGGGGAAATTGACTGTTTAAAATGTTATAATTTTTGCATAGCTCACAAAATAAAAAAATGCATTACTTATATTGGAAAAAATTGAAATTTTATTATATCATAACCTTACTTATGAGTTACAAATATTTTAACAGAGTATATCTCTTATCTTAATTTCAAGTTCTAACTCTTTTATTGTAAATAATACATTTTAAGTATAAAAAATAGTCAGTATTTTAATATACTTTAAGTTTTTCTTCTAGGCAGAAATTTAAATCCTAGACAGAGGTAGAATTATATGATGGGATATAATGTTTTACTTTTGTAGAGAAAGATCACATTCATTACTAATACATTGGCCTGTTGAGATACAATTTGTATCAGATAGTGTTGAATGGATATTCATAAGTTTTTACTTCCAGAATATGAAGCAATACAGATTAGCTGCATTATCCTTTAATGTCATATGAATTAACCAAACCAGCAGAAAGCTCCTAAAAGAAGGATTTTTCTAAAATATATCATACTGAAATTATAAAGAAATGAGGAATTATTTCAGTTACATATGCATAACAAAATGAAACTGCTGTCTGCTAAAGTTTGCAACCAAATTTTCTACTGTAATCATTAAAACCTCCAAAGAAACAAAGTATATTAAAGAAGAATATGGATATACATACATGGATATATGAAAATAATATATAAAAATGTGATCTGTTAATACAAACAATTAATAAAAGTTAGGGCTGTCAAGCAAAATTGCAAAAAAAAATGTTTCGAGAAGTGTGCATAACAATATATTCAAATTATGATACCTTTTCTTAAAAACAGGACAAGAGGAAAAACCAAATCTCATGGTAATATAAGAATGAGAACCATCGAATGTATGAACAGAAAATAAGAAACTGGAAGAAAATTGTTGATTAATTTTCCCATTCTTCCATATTTGAATAATGTGTATATGTATGTATGTATGTATGTATACATACATACATACATACATATATATGTTTTCTGAAACTATTAAAAATTCCATCACTAAAGTTTAAAAGTTGTCTGAGGTGAGGTGGGCCCAATCTTGGAGAAAGTTTATTATGACCCGCAGTGATGCAGTGGTTAGAATGCAGTACTTCAGGCTACTTCTGCTGATCACTGCCTGCCAGCAGTTTGGCAGTTAATGTCTTACCAGCTCAAGGTTGACTTAGCTTTCCATCCTTTTGAGGTAGGTAAAATGAGGACCCAGATTGTTGGGGGCAATCTGCTGACTCTGTAAACCTCTTAGAAAGGGCTGTAAAGCACCGTGAAGCGGTATATAAGTTTAAGTGCTATTGCTATTGTAGACAAGTTTAAGGATATTTTCCCTACTAGCCCTGTTATTGTTGAAGAAGGCAGATGCCATAGTCAAAATTTATGAGCATCTCTCCCATTCCAATCATTGGCGGTTAAAATTATAATCCACATACAACCTTGCTCATCTGTGACATATGAAACTTTCCAACCATATCATACTAATATCAATAAAAATACTTTAGCTCCATTCAAAGAATTGAGTTGGTAAGCTTTAATTTGATTGAATATCGTGAGAAATGGGGCCTATGGAGGGGAGCTGATGTCCTGGACTATAGAGAAGCAGCAGTTTCCCAGGAAGGAGGGTGAGACAAGAGACAACACAGCCCCTTTCTGGATACATAGAAGACAAAGACCCTAGAACAGACATACCCTAGAACAGTGATAGTTAACCTTTTTGCCGTCGTGTGCCAAAAATAGGGGGAGCACGGGGGAGTTGCGCCCTCGTGTGCCCACATAATTCAATGCCACCCAGTGCCCCCCATGCATGCATGCGTGATCCCACTGCGCTCCCCTGCTTTTGGCACATGATGGTGAAAAGTTACCAGTGGGCCCAGTAGGCCCGTTTTTTGCCCTCCTCAGGCTCCAAAGGCTTTCTTGGAGCCTAGGAAGGGCAAAAACGGCCTTCCCCATCCCTCTGGAGGCCCTCCAGAGGCTGGAAACGGCTTGTTTCCCGACTTCCAGTGGGCCTGGAAGCCCCAAAAATCAGGTAGCTGGCACACACATGCGTGCTGGAGCTGAAGTAGGGCAACGCTCACGTGCCCACAGATATGGTTCCGCATGCCACCTGTGGCACCTGTGCCATAGGTTTGCCCTCACGGTCCTAGAATCTACCAGAATATATTTGTAGCGTTAAGAATTGTAAGGGTTTAGTCTGGCAAGATTCTGTCTATTGTGTGTCAGCAAATAAAGAACTGAATTCTGACTGAATTGTTCTTCATCCTAAGAAAAAAACTGATAGAGATAGACAGACATTACTTGTTATCCATTGATAAAGAACTTTATTTTATATTATTATGCAATTTCCCTTTCAAATAAGCTATATTTTAAATAAATCTCCCTTTTAAATAAGCAAAATTGCTATATAAAATGGCTGATTCCACAGCAGATCTTCAATCATTAATTTATTATAAAGTTTTCTTTCCAGTGTTTAATAGAGTCAATGTATTCAAACAACAATTGTCTATGTGAACATTTTTCTGTAAAAAATTAGTAAAGGATGAAAGCATACTGCAATTAATATGATGATGTGCTTTCTAAAAACAAATTTGCTGATTACTGCTTTTCCTGTGAATATTTGGACAAAATCCACTCTCAATGAACTGCAAGGTCCAGAATGTCTATTCAAAGGAAGCGTTTGCTGATTATGTTTAATGTGCCTTTTCAGGATTCTTCTAACAGCTCCAGTATGTTTTCTTAAAAGTGTTAGTCTGTAGCTGAAACTGCTTTATCTATGAGAAAGAAAGAATATTACATTTAAGTCTTTTTTAAAGCATATTATCTTTCATACAAGTAATAGTCTTAGCCTGACATTTTAATCAATACATGGATAATCCTTTTAGTGTAACAAATAGTTTGTAATGCAGAAGGAACAGTGGATTGCACCACTGTATTAGATATCTGATATGGGGAGAGAGAGAGGGAAGCAGGGAGGGAGGGAGAGAGAGAGGGAGGGAGGGAGGGAGAGAGAGAGAGAGCTCACACAACTCACTAGTTATATTTCTTGCTTTATGAGGTTAATTGCCCATGATTATCAATGTGAAGCCTTAAAGCATGATAATTTAAATTGGATCTATAACTCTACTCTTCCTGTTGTATATACAGTACTGCTACTGAAACCTATATCACTACAATAATGTTTATCTGGAATTAACATTCTGATTCTGTATGTAGTTTCACACTTTTTTAATTATTTGAAAAGGAGACAAGGAATATGCATAATATCCCCATTGTGAGGGTCAGCCTATTCTGCAAAGCACATGAAAGCAGGACAAGAAACAATAGATGGAAACCAATCAAAGAAAGAACCAATCTAGAACTAAGGAGAAATTTCCTGACAGTTAGAACAATTAATCAGTGGAATGACTTGCCTCCAGAAGTTGTGGGTGCTCCAACACTGGAGGTTTTTAAAAAGAGACTCAACAATCATTTGTCTGAAATGGTATAGGGTTTCCGCAGGGGGTTGGACAGAAGACCTCCAGGGTCCCTTCCAATTCTATTATTATTATTCTGTTATTCTGCCTTCTCACCAGGCAAGCCTTCCAGATGTTTGTGGCCCAGACCAACATTGGGTTCGTTGTACAAGGCATTTGAGCCAATAAACCAGCTGAAAAACTGGGGTGCTTGAGACTCAAGTTCAAATTAAGAGTACCTACCGATAATTCACAAGCTATTTTTATATCATAAATCACATACACATCATAGTCCTGATATTACATCACTTGTTTATTGAACATATGGACAGCTTAGGCTAATAACACATAATAAGCATGGACAGTGCACTTAATTATTAGCTAAGCTCTCCACCACTAGGTGTGTTTTTAACATACAAATGATAAATGTTTTACCTCCAGGCCTTTGCTTGGACAGTTTAAGCTAAATGCCACATTACCTTTCCTTGTCCAATGATGGGCCCACTTGCAAAATTCTTCAGCACAGTTACAAAGTCACAATTGTCCAGCTAGACTAACACTTCCTATAACTGAAGCATTTTGTGGTCAGCCTCTTTACTTTCTTCTGGTATATGTCAAAGTAGACGTCAGCTGCTGATTCTATCAATGGCTATATCCGTGATGGCGAACCTATGGCACACGTGCCACAGGTGGTACACAGAGCCATTTCGGTAGGCATGTGAGTTCAGTTCTGGTGTGCATGCGCATGCCGGCCAGTTGATTTTCAGGCTTTTTAGGCCCACTGGATGTCACCAAAGGGCCATTTCTGGCCTCCAGAGGCCCTCCGGAGGGTAGGAAAGGCCATTTTTGCCCTCCCCAGACTCCTAGAAAGGCTCTGGAGCTGTGGAGAGCAAAAAACAGAACTACCGGGCCCACCATGCCTTCGTGTGCCGAAAGCGGGGGGAGTGTGGGGGGGTTATGCGTGCATGCATGGGGGAGCGCATAGAAGTATGGGTGTGGACACCCATGAGCGCACTCCCCCACGCTCCCCACGCTTTTAGCGCGTGATGGCAAAAAGGTTAGCCATCACGGGCTATATCAAGCAAAATCATAGACATAGTTTTTAAGATGGGCTAGCTTTGTTTATAGCTGACTTGCAAAAGCCCATTAATAGTTTGCTAATAAGTTAATACACCAGTTTGTGCAGTATCCAGAAGGTCACAAGTTTTCTATATCTGCATTAAAAGTTTTTTTTAAAAAGCTATATTGCTTGGTTTCCATATATAGAATCTTACAATATTATTTTGAACCCATATGTTGCTTATATTTGTCAATTACTCTCTTCACCTAGAACTTTGCTTGGTCTTTTTGTTCTCATTTTTACACATTATGCAATTAATATTGTGATACAGTATTTTGTTTCATTGTAGATCAGTGCATTTTGATTTGAACTGATATTAGTTTCATTTTAAATATTGGGCTTTAAGATTGATAGTCTGTATTTGATCCAACTGCCCTCCAGTTAGAATAGCAATCAAAAACTGAAATTAAGAGGTTGCTGAAATAATTCTTTCAAATCAAAACATAATAAACTCCAGGGGACTGGAAGCTAAAACATATGAAGAATGGTTGCAGGAACTGGGTATGTCTAGTTTAATGAAAAAAAGGACTAGGGGAGACATGATAGCAATGTTCCAATATCTCAAGGGTTGCCAGAAAGAAGAGGGAGTTATTCTCCAAAGCATCTGAGGGTAGAACAAGAAGCAATGGGTGGAAACTAATCAAGGAGAGAAGCAACTTAGAACTAAGGAGAAATTTCCTGACAATTAGAACAATTAATAAGTGGAACAACTTGCCTGCAGAAGTTGTGAATGCCCCAATACTGGAAATTTTTAAGAAGATGTTGGATAACCATTTGTCTGAAGTGGTGTAGGGTTTCCTGCCTGAGCAGGGGGTTGGACTAGAAGACCTCCAAGGTCCCTTCCAACTCTGTTATTCTATTCTGTACGCTGATGATACTCAGCTGTACATTTCCACCCCAGACCACCCCAATGATGCCCTCGAAGTGATGTCCCAGTGTCTGGAGGCCGTGCGGGTCTGGATGGGGAGGAACAGGCTTCGACTCAACCCTTCCAAGACCGAGTGGCTGTGGATACCGGCGTCCCGATATAGCCAGCTGGTGCCATCGCTGGCTATTGGGGGCGAGTTATTGGCCCCTACAGAGGGAGCTCGCAACTTGGGCATCCTCCTGGACACACGGCTGTCTCTAGAAGAGCACATGACGGCCGTGGCCAGGAGGGCTTTTTATCAGGTTCGCCTGATATGCCATTTGCGCCCCTTTCTGGATCGGGACTCCTTATGCACGGTCACTCATGCCCTCGTTACATCTCGCCTGGACTACTGCAACGCTCTCTACATGGGGCTCCCCTTGAGGAGCACCCGGAGGCTCCAACTGGCTCAGAATGCGGCCGCGTGGGTGATTATGGGAGCGACGGGGCGCTCCCATGTAACGCCTCTCCTGCACGAGCTGCATTGGCTCCCGTTGGTCTTCCGGGTACGCTTTAAGGTATTGGTTCTCACCTTTAAAGCGCTCCATGGCTTAGGGCCAGGGTACTTACGAGACCGCCTGCTGCTACCGATAACCTCCCACCGGCCAATACGCTCTCACAGAGAGGGCCTCCTCAGGGTGCCGTCAGTCAAGCAATGTCGGCTGGCGGCCCCCAGGGGGAGAGCCTTCTCTGTGGGGGCACCCGCCCTATGGAATGAGCTACCTCCTGGAATACGACTGATCCCGGACCTTCGTACCTTCCGCAAAGCCTTGAAGACTTACTTATTCCAGCAAGCCAGCCTAGCTTAAATGGTTTTAAATTGGGATTTTGAATTTTATAGACTTGGGGTTTTAAATTGGGAGGCCGATCGATTTAATATCTTTTAATTTATCTTAATTTTTGTATTGTATGTATTTTAATTCTGGCTGTCCACCGCCCTGAGTCCCTTCTGGGAGAAGGGCAGGATACAAATTAAATTATTATTATTATATTATTATTATTATTATTATTATTATTATTATTATTATTATTATTATTCCGTTCTAAACAGAATAAAAATATGAGGAAAAAAAGAGAAGTAATTTCTTTGAAATTTGACCAACTGAAATTCTGTTATAAACAGCCAATCTAATTGATAGTGCTAAGAAACATAATCCAGAAAGCAAATTATTAAAATGGACTAAACAAATGATACAAAAATAACAAGAATGGAAATATGAACAATCAGCCAGAAACACTGTAGAAAACACAAAACAAGATCATTAAAAAGCTACTGATGTAAGATATTCAAAAATAGAACAGTCAGCCACTGAAAAGAAGATAAGGCTGAAAAAGAGAAAATAAGAAATAGATAGATGTTGGAAATGAATCTTCAAAATTAAGAAATCAGACAACTCAGTTACAAAAAAATCATCAAGAAACCTCAGAATGGTTCAGATTTCTAATAACTGAATACAACTGGATACATCACATATTTGAATTACACAATTCCAGCAGAAATAGAAGATGCTATCCATAGTTTTAAACAAGTAAAAGTGACTAGCCTGGAAGGAGTATTCTCAAAACTTGTGGTAGCAAAGTGCCCAAAACATTGATATTATTTACCTATGATTTTCAACAAAGAAACATCCCACCCTCGTGACAATGTGCCAAAGTCATTATCATACACAAGAAAGATGATCAAAAATATATAAAATACCCTACAGATGGAAAATCTCTCAGTTCTATACAAATTATTCCCAAAGTAAAGTAAAGTAAAGAGTTTGCAACAGCACTGGACCCAACTAGGAGAACAAGCTGGATTCCAGCTTATCACTGTAGATCATGTGCAAGTGATTCAGCAAATTATCAAATGTCAAATGAATACCAGCTACAACTTTGCCTCACCTTCACTGACTTTGAGAAAAGGTTTTATTTTGTTAAAAGTTATATTCAAAGCCCCACAGGGAGAAGGTGTGGGAGTATTCTACATCAGCCTCCTGAAATCAATATACAAAGGCCATAGCTACCATCCATATAAATGAAAAAATCTGCCACTATCAATAAGCAAAAAGGAATTCGACAAGGCGATCCAATTTCACTAAAACTATTCTTAGTAAGTCTAGAACAGATATTCAAACACATGAGCTTCTCTGAAGTAGGAATAAATGTCAACATTTAATTCCTTAACCACCTTCAAAGATGAATAATGATTTAATAAGGATAGCGGCAAAGAAGACACAGTCATATTCAGTAATTAACCCTGATCTTTACCAATAAAAGTTGAAAACATGAACTAGAGATACCAATAAAAAAATAAACCAGATTAAATTAGGTTTGAAAGCATATGGACAATTCAAAAGCAACATGCTAGCTTGCTTAAGGAAGAAATTGTTTAACCACTGTATTAATACCTAAGCTGAAATGAGGTTGAATAATAAAGGCAATTCTGTGTATATTTTTAAAATTAAAAACTGAATTGCAGCATCGAGAAATTTCTGGTTTTGGCTTATACAAAATATCCTATGTGTTGAAGCTATACATATTTGATAATCCATCTACAGGTTTATAGATCTTTTACAAATCATTTCCAAAATGTAAAGATCAACATTAACATGCTTTCCTTTGTGATAGTCAACCTAACTTATTTTAATATCAGATCAAGAAGCAGGATCTCTGAAGTTAATTGTGTAAGATAAAGAGGTTTATACAAGTGTAAGCTTAGGCATAATTATTATTTTTTGTTTATTGTCCAGTATAAATACATACACGTGCTTTCTTTATATGAAAATATCATTATACATTTCATCTTTAAAATTTATTTATTCCTCTCCACATAGCTCTACTATTTATATATGACATTCAATAAATTGTAAACATTTTTCACATCAGTTTAGTCATGATGTGTCTAATCCTGCCTTAGGCACAAAGCCAAGTGGATGACCAGTCATTCTCTTTGAGCTCTAGGAAGAAGGCAACTGTCTACTCGGTATAAAAGCTGTATATGATACATCACAAGATTTTAAATATCTGCTTATAGAAAACAAAAGCAGAAGGATAAAACTAAATCATATAATTCTGTTTGTGAGCTTCTCATTTACATCAGATTAACCACATAAAATAGGCCTTTGATCTAGTCCAGTGTTTTAGATGCACACTTGTCTACTTTTTTCCTCTTCCTTCTTTCACAAACATGAATTATTATATTAGCCTTTTTCTCCTCATGCATCAGAAAGTTAGCAGCAAAGAAAAAACATTGCTGTGTGAAAACATTTTACTGTGCTGCATTTATTAAAATTGTAAATTGTAACTATAGATATGCTAGTTTCCATTTTCTTGGAACTGTTTTGGAGATAGCATGGGGAATTCTAGAAGTTGAAGTCCACACATCTTAACCAGAGATGGGTTTCAGCAGGTTCTGACCAGTTTTGGAAAACTGGTAGTGGAAAGGTTGAGTAGTTTGGAGAACCGGTAGTAAAAATTCTGACTGGCCCCACTCCCATCTATTCTCTGCCTCCTGAGTCCCAGCTGATCGGGAGGAAATGGATATTTTACAGTATCCTTCCCCTGCCATGCTCACCAAGCCAAGCCACGCCACACCCATCAAGCCACACCCACAGAACCGGTAGTAAAAAAATTTGAAACCCACCACTGATCTTAATGAAAGCCTAGAGTCAGGGATGGGTTTCACTTACCTTTGCTACCAGTTCACTCATGCATGTGCCACTTCTGTGCATGCAACAGAAGCTTCTGCACATGCACAGAGCATATTTGATGATGTTCAGGCAGGTGGGCGGTGCCTCCTGCTGCCGCTGCTACCAGTTCACCCGAAGCAGGATGAACTGGTAGCAACCCACCACTGCCTAGAGCCGTGATCGCAAACCTATGGCACGGGTGCCACAGGTGGCATGCGGAGCCATATTGGTGGGCATGCAAGTGTTGCCCTAGCTCAGCTCCAGCGCGCATGTGTGCACCGGCCAACTGATTTTCAGGCCTTCCGGTCCCACTGGAAGTCGGGAAACTGGCTGTTTCCGGCCTCTGGGGGGACGGGGAAAGCTGTTTTTGCCCTCCCCAGACTCCTAGAAAGCCTCTGGAGCCTGGGGAGGGGGGAAAACGGGCCTACTGGGCCCACCGTGCCATCGCGTGCCAAAAGCAGGGGGAAGTGTGGGGGGGTCACATGCACATGCACGGGAGGGCAGGGCGCATTGAATTATGGATGTGGGCACCTGCACCTGCGACCCCCCACGCTCCCCGTGCTTTTGGCATGCGACGGCAAAAACGTTAGCCATCACTGGCCTAGAGTGTTAAAGCATTAATCAGAAATGCATTTCATTGGAAAGGTAATAGATGCCAATCCTTACAGAAATGAAAAAGGAAAAGATTGAAAGAACTGAAAAAGAAAAAAGAACTTCCTATCTGTATTTTTATTTCATCTTTGTAATCCAGGATTACCTGTGATAAACTAAAATAAAAATGCAGTTACCTGAGTGATTCCAAGAATCTCTGCTGCTTGAATTGCATTAATAGGTTAATCCATATGAACAGATACATTTAGATTTGCCAATTTAAGAAATGTAAAATTCTAGAATTTTCCATTAGTGTTTCCAATTAAATAATAATTGAAGTTAGGAGCTTACTGGCCTGGTCTCCTATTTTTTTTTCTGAGTGCCAGTCAAAAATTGGCTAAATAATTGTGTTTCTTCTATCTGTCTCCTGTCAGTGGAGTTTCATGAATTCATAGTCTCCTAGTAAGCTTCTGTACTGCCTTTCCCCCAAAGTAGATATAGGACATATCGTTTTTTTCCTCAAGCCTTTCCTATGGCTAACAGATAGTGTGAATGCCCTACTAAAACATTTTAAAGATGTCTTCATATAATGCAAGGATAATATCTTCCCCCCACAAAATGGGCAGAAAGGAGCAGGAAAAAAAAATCACAAGAACAGTTTTATCATTCCAACTTTCTCACCACTGCCTTTAACACAGAATGGCAAAAATGTGCAGTGAAATTGGGAGAGAAGCAGAGAGACAAAAATCAATGAAAACTTGTTTCTCAATGATTTGTTCCCTAGACAATATTACATTACTCATTTCTCTCTCTATATCAGGACAAATCTGTTTTGGAAGGCTGACTCCTTCTTATTGGCTTAGTTTTTGTAGGCACCTAGTACCCAAATGTTTCATGACAAGAGCATTTGCACTCTGAATTCTATCTGCAAAAAAGTGCCTGATAAACTCTCTCGAGATACTGTGCAAAGAGATAAAACTTTATTACCAGACATCTAAAGTTACTTAGGGAAGTCTGTCATAGCCAAATGAGTGGGTGTCTGAAGTTAATGAGCTGCTTTCAGCAAGATGGGCTTCTCTGAGAGAAGCTAAGCTTCTGCAGAACAGTAGCCTTGGAACAAAAGAATCAACGACTCAGTGGGAGGCATCATAATTAATAAAGGGCAACAAACACATTTCTGTTTAATCTAATGTGACAGTGCTGCACTGTAGACACTAGTAGCATGGGATTTCATTTACAAGGACGGGCTATCATTTGGTTACTCCAGAAAATTAGAAAGTATCAATCTCATCAGCAGTCAAAATGGTACACCAGCTGCCCAAAACTGAACTACTTTAAAGTATCACAGAAAGTTTTAAAAACATAGCCATGGCTATGTGAAGAAGGGAGAGAGACATAAAAATAAGTGAAGCAATTTTTTTTCATTGTTCCCTGACATTATATTGGTCACCATGATGTAAAAAAGATGTGGATACTCTAGAAAGAGTGCAGAGAAGAGCAACAAAGATGATTAGGGGACTGGAGGCTAAAACATATGAAGAACGGTTGCAGGAACTGGGCATGTCTAGTTTAATGAAAAGAAGGACTAGGGGAGACATGATAGCAGTGTTCCAATCACTCAAGGGCTGCTACAAAGAAGAGGGAGTCAAGCTATTGGCCAAAGCACCCGAGGATAGAACAAGAAGCAATGGGTGGAAACTAATTAAGGAGAGAAGCAACCTGGAACTAAGGAGAAATTTCCTGACAGTTAGAACAATTAATCAGTGGAACAACTTGCTTCCAGAAGTTGTGACTGCCCCAACTCTGGAATTTTTAAGAAGATGTTGGATAACCATTTGTCTGAACTGGTGTAGGGTTTCCTGCCTAAGCAAGGGGTTGAACTAGAAGACCCCCAAAGTCCCTTCCAACTCTGTTATTCTATTCTATTCTATTCTATTCTATTCTATTCTATTCTATTCTA
>WNWU01000002.1:39994687-40008113 GCA_012654045.1 Ptyas mucosa
AAATAAATAAATAAATAAATAAATAAATAAATAAATAAATAAATAAATAAATTAATTAATTAATTTTAAAAGAAAAAATATAATAAATCATTCATTTGGTATTAATCTTTATTCGAAACTGTATTATTTCTGAACAAGAAGTACGTAATACTAGCCTGAGATGAAGGAAACACAAGGCTGTGAGGATAATTTTTTTTAAAAAATGATTGGAAGAGAAGAATTCCTAAATGGTTAGTTAAGGAATTACATGTTGGTGGGTTGTAGGTGAAAATATTGATAGGAGTAGGATTAGATTGAAGCAGTCTGGGAAATTTATCCAAAATCCTTCAAGCCTTCTATCATATCCCTAACTGTGGAAAAATTGCACCATAGTTATATATATATGCCTTCTTTAATATATTCATTTCTGTCACATACATGAGAAAGAACTGTTTTTATTTGTTTTTTTAAGGCACAGTAACATTTTTAAAAAATGGAGAGTCAGCTTGGTGTGATAGTTAAGTACAGGTAGTCCTCGACTTACAACCACAATTGAGCCAAAAATTTCTGTGGTTAAGTGAGGCATTTGTCAAGTATCTGAATATTGATCACATGATCAGGGAGATGCTGCAAAGTTCGCGACTGTGTAAAATGATCATAAGTCACTTTTTTCAGTGCCATTGCAACTTTGAACAGTCACTAAATGAACTATGGTAAGTCAAGGACTAACTGTAGTCATTCTAGAAATTGGGAACCTTTGAGTTCTAGTCCTGAATTAGGCACAAAGCCAGCTGGAATACCTTGAGCCTCAGCTCAAGGAAGCAAGCCATGGCCAACCATTTCTGAAAAACCTTGCCAAGAAAATGGCAGGCACTTTGTCTAAGCAGTTTCTGAGAGTCGGACAGAATGGAAGGGGGGAAAAAGAATAGAAGACTGAAGTCTCTGATATCTGGAGTATATTGATTTGGATCCTGATTTAATCTTCTCATCCTAATAATCTTACTGAAACCAAAGCAACATGTTAATGATTAACTTCCCCCTAATTTCAGTCAGTTTACTTTTAGATAAGTATTCAACCACAGCAAAATTTAGATAACTTGCCAAAAACTTAATGGATCTTGGAATAGATAGAATCTAATGTTCTTATTCATTCTCCAATATGTATGTAAACTGCCATTAATTGTATTTAATCTATAGTTTCCAGTTTTTCAATGTTTCAGATACAGCTATTGCTGTTCAATACCTTAAAAGTTTTGAAAACTAATTAAATAAACTACATGTTATACTTTAAAAATTGATAGACACGTCTCAATTCATGCTAAGCTACAGTGCTAATTTTAGCAATAAGGTGTTTTCATGCATATCAAATGTTTGTGTCATAACAGACTATAAAAATGATACAGATGTTAGGGAATGTGAACTGACATGTGCCGTGGCCCTGTGGAATTATAATTATAGCCATCCTGGAATGTCTGCAGTTGATTCTGTTTTGCCAGTGATTTTGTATCACTTAAAATGTATTATATATTTATATGGAATTTAGAAAAATGTAGTTAAATGTGCAGTTATTGAAACAAAATAGATCCTTTAAATTCTAACACACTGATAAATTTTGTATTATAGAATCAGGATAAACAAGAATGATTAAAAGCTTGAAATATAACTTGGATTCATAGATTCATTTTCGTAGATTCATAGATGCCTTCAACCGATTTTTTTAGAAAAACACCTATTATGCAGATGCCAACAAATTTACTCTCCACCTTGTTAAATCACTGTGCCCCATGTTAAAAGACTTGCCAATTATACATCTTTAGTATCTACAAATTCAGGAGTGTGTGTGTGTGTGTGTGTTTTCTGAAGTTTTCGCGGGTGTTTGTATGTAGGTCTTTGGTTATTCGGATTTTCTCCCGCATAAAATTGGAAGTGTCTTGGCGATGTTTTGACGAAGTCTCATTCGTCATCTTCAGGCTGGTGTTTTTGCCTTAGTGCTTCTAGGAGCAAATTGCCTGAATAACCAAAGACCAAAGACCTACACACACACACACACACACACACACACACACACACACACACAGAGAGAGAGAGAGAGAGAGAGAGAGAGAGAGAGAGAGTGTGTTTATTTTAGTCACATACTGCCTTTCTGTTGGAAAAGAACACTCAGAATTGGAACATTATAATGCCTGAAGGAGATCTATGGGTTCTATTTTTTTGTGTTTTGAAATGTGGTTTATTATTTTACCTTGGAAATAACTTTAATGCTAATATTTTAGCCTATGCTGCTTTTCCTAAAAACATTTTAGTTATTTATAAAGTTAATTATTTTTAACTCCTTGAAAGTTAGGATTTAATAGTAAAATGCAAAACCTAACCTTCCCATTCAGGGCTCAGATAAAGGCATAGGACCGAAACTATACCAGTTGTGCTAATGATCTTTTATCTCATGATTGGATGGGTGGGAAACCCATTCTGATCTTTTATGATCTCTCATCAACATTCAGTACTATCAATCATGATAGTACTCTGAGTCTCCTGTGGGGGTTGGGAATTAGGATTTCAACTTCACCATGAGTAACTGAGACCTCTTCCATTAACTCAGTACTATAGTACTCAGTACTATATATTGACCTAACAAGACAGTACGTCAAACAACTGTAGCTACAATACAAACACATTTTCTTCTAGCCACTCATACATCAATACATCCATATATATTCTATAATTTTGTTTATACAAATAGGCAAGATCCAATGTGAAAAAGTGATTTATATAATAATAAAAGCATACCTGTGTATTTGTCAGGGTTCCAAGAAGTAGATCCATAGAAAGCAAAACCCTGAGGCAGGCAAATTATTGGAAAAATCATTTCTTATTATTATAAAAGTTTTTATTGGTTAAAAATAAACAATATTATCGCTTACAATATGTAGAATTTTCATTATCCTTTTACAAAGATAATATATAATTACTTTTTTTCACATACAGCAGATCTTCCCTTATTAAAATCACAAATTTAGCAACCGGATTTATATAAAAATATCAGTTCAATATCCAGAGTAATATTAAAGTTTACAAAAATAAGAGATATCATAAAAGGCACAAAATAATAGATTCCTCTCACTTCATCATTTCTTGGTTCTAGATCTCAAGGTTCTGGCCTTAGCACCCCCTTCCTCCCAGACCACCACGACCTTGCCCGCCCCTGCTCCTTGATCATCTAATACCTCCCCTTCCTCGGTTCCTGTGTCTTCACCCTCTAGGAGGGTCTTATGTTGCTCCAGATAGGCCTGAGCCTCCATCACACTATTAATTTTCTTCCTACTGCCCTCCCAGAAAATCATCAAACCTTCCGGCATCAACCACCTGAAGCCTATTCCCTTAAGGTACAATTTACTTGATAAAAAATAATAATTTCTTCTTAATTCTCGTACCTGTCTAGGGATCTGCTTCAAAATGGTGACCTCCTTGCCCCTGTATATCAGCGCCCCCAATCTTTGAGTTCTCAGTATTTCATCTCTCGTTTCCCTTCTCACAAATTTAATGTGGACCTCTCTTGGGACACTATGTAAAATTGCATATTGTGAGTTTACTCTATAAACTAGATCCATGTCCCATCTCATAAAATCCAAGCCTCTTTCAATAAATTCGCCCAACAATTTAACCATCACTTCTCGCAGATCTTCCTGGTCCACTTCTTCCACATTTTGAAACCTGAGAAAATAAGACATTCTATCGAGCTGCGAAGTTAAAATTACATTTCCTCTCATTTCTTCCCTCTTCTGGATTGCCCGCACCTCCCCCTCCAAACCTCCCACCTTTTTCTTGTTGTCCTCAACCACCTGTTGAACAGCACTTAAATCTTTTTTCATAACTATCATTTCAGATTTTATTTCCAATTGCCCTTTTTGCAATTCATCAAGTTTATCAAGTTTCTCATCTAATTTTGCCAATTTCTCCAGAATTTTTTCCATGTCAGCTGCAACTGGTCTTTGTCCTTTAGCCATCTTACAGTAATAAAGAATGAGAGGTCCTCAGGTAGGCACAAGCATCCAGAAAGAGAAGGTTCTCTTAAAAATCAGCTCTATTTCCTCACGATCCACCAGAGGGCGCTCACAGGAGCAACGAGTCCAGCTTGTATAGTAGGTCAAACAGGAAACCAGAGGTGGGTGATGTCATCAATTATATACAAAGAAGCAGGAAATCAAGCTCCAGCCATGTTTCTCCAGAAGGACAGGGGGCTCCAGCCTCCCTTCCCAAATTCTGCCTCCACCATTCTCCACAGAAAATCAGCAAAGTAAGAGGTCTCCTTATTTTTTCTCGCTCTTTCTTCTCAACTACGGCGCCCTTCCCAGCTACAAGGGGGGGGAGAAACTTCAGGCCCCCCCTCTCACCCGCAGGATGCCTCGTTGCTTCGCCAGTCAAAGTCTCTCCTTTTCTAGTTATTTTCCGGCCTGCATCTCTTCCTCTTCCGATCGCCTCTTTATCTGCTGCCTTAATTTCGATATACACTGGGTCCTACAGGCACATAGGCATGGAACGGCCTTGGAATGGCCGCTATGTGCTGCCCACACTCGCTGGAGCCTCGGGCGCGCCAGCATTGGCTGCCCAGCCCCTGGAATTGAGGCAGGGGACCCCTGGTGAGCCGCCCTTAATGGTGGATACCCTCAAACCAGGGCACCCGGCCCCGAGGAGCCTCCAAGCGGGGGGGAATTCAGATGCTGGGGCAAAGAACCCAAACAACGTCTGCTGCCATCTGGAGCCGGAAGTCGTCCGGAAAAATCATTTCTGATGAAAACCGATTCTAAAGGTTCCCGCAGTTTTCACCTAGTTAAAAGAGAAAGGTTTCCCTCAAATCCTAAACAATCAGTCATATGGTCCAATCAAGATGCTGTCTAGTCATCTGAGGACCTCCCTCCTTTTTCCATGGTCCAGGTGTGAGAATGTTCTTGGTTCTCAAGAGAAAGTATTTAATTTTGGCTACATAAACTCCTCTATATCTAATCCCCCCCCCCTATCATTCAGCTCCAGTGTGGTAACACTGAAGCTCCAATATGGCTCCCATCAGGTCAGCTTCAGGGTTGACAGGATTGTGCAAAAGTCCTATCTGCAGGCACCTGTTTCAATTCAAAACAAAGCAATTCCACTGTTTAATCTAAAAGCTGTTCAATTCAGCCTACTTCAGTTTGAATTTTCTTCTTTCTTTTTATGCTATAGTAAATAGAAAACATGAGCGAGCGAGCGAGCGAGTGAGCGAGTGAGTGAGTGAGTTAGAGGTGGGTTTCAGCAGGTTCTGACCAGTTCTCGAGAACCTGTAGTGGAAATTTTGAGTAGTTCAGAGAACCAGTAGTAAAAAGTCTGACTGGCCCCACCCCATCTATTCTCTGCCTCCAAAATCCCAGATGATCGGGAAGAAATTGGGATTTTGCAGGAACCTTCCCCTGGATTGGGGAGGGAATGGAGATTTTATAGTATCCTTCCGCTGGAGTGGGGTGGGAATGGAGATTTTACAGTATCCTTCCCCTGTCACGCTCACCAAGCCATGCCCACAAGCCATGCCACACCCACCAAGCCACGCCCACAGAACCAGTAGTAAAAAATTTTGAAACCCACCACTGGAGTGAGTGAGTGAGTGAGACTGACTGACTGACTGACTGACTACAGCAAAATGATACATACAGGATAAATTGTATCAAAGATAGAATGAGCATCTGTTCCTAAGACACTTCCCTTGACTCTGCAAAAGTGACTTGCACTAAATTCAAATCCTCATTTGCATAATATGCCATGTTGAAACTCCTTAATCCTTTCCCAACTTAAAATAAAACAATATTATAGTATTTACCTTTACAAGGCAGAAAGAATTTGACTCAAGGTGGTGGAGCTCCAGCCCACATAATTTCATAAGGCAGAGCTAATAAGGGAAAAAGTAGGTCATACCTCAAATATCCCATGCCAATCAAGAACAATGTGTTCTCGACTCGCATGGAACATTTATAGTTTTTCCACTACTTCTGACATTGCTGCCATTTCAGAAAACTGTGACTTTTTTTCAATAATAAAGTGGCTCCATTTATACAGACAAGTACAAATCCAGTATTAATCCAATCCTGATTGCAAGTTGGAATGATGATATTTGCCACTGAATCCTTGAAACTTTGTATAAAAGATACTTCCTTTCTATTGTGTTTTGTTCCTCATTTCTGTAAGTTGGCACCAATAATTGTTACAGAAATTAAAAAATATTTATTTATTTATTTATTTATTTAAAATTTATATACCGCCCTTCTCCCTGAGGACTCAGGGCGGTGAACAGCCAGAATTAAAAACATACAATACAAATATTAAGAATTAAAATACATATAAATTTGGCTCCAATTTTAAAACTAATAAACCAATTTAAAAAACGTCTAAAATTTCTTCCTAAGCCAGCCCGGCTTGTTGAAAAAAGTAGGTTTTAAGGGCACGGCGGAAGGCACTGAGGTCTTGAGATCTCCTTATCTCAGGGGGCAGCTGGTTCCAGAGGGTAGGTGCCCCCACAGAGAAGGCTCTCCCCCTGGGGGTCACCAGCCTACATTGTTTGGCTGATGGCACCCTGAGGAGGCCCTCTCTATGGGAGCGCACGGGTCAGTGGGAGGTCATTTGTGGCAGTAGGCGGTCTCGGAGATAACTAGGCCCTATGCCATGGAGCGCTTTAAAGGTGATAACCAACACCTTGAAGCGCACCCGGAAAACCACTGGAAGCCAGTGCAGCTCGCGCAGGAGCGGTGTTACATGGGAGCGCCATGTTGCTCCCGTCACTACCCGTGCAGCCGCATTCTGGACCAGTTGAAGCCTCCGGGTGCTCCTCAAGGGGAGCCCCATGTAGAGAGCGTTACAGTAGTCAAGGTGAGAGGTGACAAGGGCGTGAGTGACTGTGCACAGAGAATCCCGATCGAGAAAGGGCCACAACTGGCGAATCAGGCGAACCTGACAAAAGTTCCCCCTGGTCACAGCCGTCAGATGATCCTCCAAGGACAGCTGCCTATCCAGGAGGACTCCCAGATTGCGAGCCCTTTCCGTGGGGGCCAGAGACTCGCCCCCAATAGTCAGTGATGGAGTCAACTGACTATATCGGGATGCCGGGAGCCACAGCCACTCAGTCTTGGAAGGGTTGAGCTTGAGACTGTTCTTCCCCATCCAGATCTGCACAGCCTCCAGGCACTGGGACATCACTTCAAGGGCATCGTTGGGGTGGTCTGGGGTGGAGATGTACAGCTGGGTGTCGTCAGCGTACTGATGGTATCTCACCCCAAAACCACGGATGATCTCACCCAGCGGCTTCACATAAATGTTGAACAAAAGGGGCGAGAGGACCGATCCCTGTGGCACTCCACATATAAGAGGCCTCGAGGTCGACCTCTGCCCCCCTGCCAACACAAACTGCTACCGGTTAGAGAGGAAGGAGGAGAACCACCGTAACACGGTGCCTCCCATCCCCAGCTCTTCCAACCGATGCAGCATGATACCATGGTCGATGGTATCAAAAGCCGTTGAGAGATCTAATCTAAATAAAATACTCCATTTTTCACCCCTCACAAGTGATACTGTAGATATATTTCAACAGAAATTAACAAAATAAATTAACAAATGAAATAAAAACACAGACTCAATTGATGTATAAAAGCAACTCAGCTGTCAGACAATTAAACCTTGCCCATAAAAAAAAATCATATAGCATTAGCACTTAGCAATAGCACTTAGACTTATATACAGCTTCATAGTGCTTTACAGCCCTCTCTAAGCTGTTTACAATGTCAGCATATTGCCCCCAACAATCTGGGTCCTCATTTTACCAACCTCAGAAGGATGGAAGGATGAGTCAACCTTGAGCCAATGAGACCCAAACTGCCAAACTGCTGGCAACCTGTAATCAGCAGAAGCCTGCAGTACTGAACTCTAACCACTGCGCCACCATGGCTCAATATTCCTCATTCCTAAATATCTGAGAAACTGTGTCCAATGAGATTGGCACAATCCCACTCACTCTGGTAGAAGAGGCATCATGTAGATCCCGTTGACCAAGGAAATTCAGCTGGTAAGGTCCAGGAGAAGAGCCTTTTCTGATATGGTCCCAGTCCTTGGGAACATTGTGCACCTCAAAATGAAATGTGCTCCCATTTCTTGGTTTTCTGAAAGGGCACAAAAACCTGGCTCTTCCAAGAGGCTTGGAGCCTCCATCCTGGGGGTCGTTAGTAAATTAGGAGACAATACCACCTCCACCCTATTACATATTGATTCCTTTTTATCCAGTTTCTTGTTAATTTGGGGGCTTAATGTTGTTAATGCTCTAATTGTTTGATTTTGCATTTTATGATATTGTAAGTCACCCAGACTCACTCAGTAGTGAGATGGGTGGCATATCAATTTAAGAATAAATAAATATAAATGAATGTTTTCATTGTACCAATATGAGAAATTGAAAGGCTTTAATTTAATTTTCTAATTAAGGGTTTGCAGTAATATATATATGTATGGTGCATAAGTATTTTTATTTGTTTAGATTTTAGATTAATTACAATGGTACACTATTTCCATTTCTAAGCATTCTATAACATAATCCTATAAGGCTTCTTGTAACTCTGGACTTTATGGGTTGTCTACCTCACTTCAAACCCTGGTTTGGGATTTCACTTGCCTTGAGAGAAGAAGAAACAGCATTTTCCTGCCCCCGTCAAATGGTGCATGCTATACTGACTTTTGTTTGAAAACTCTGTGAGGTTAATTGAGTGGATATGAAGTGTAAGCCAGGCTAAAATTGCCTGCCCTGTAAATTGTAAAGCACTAATCCTCTGGATTTAATTTAAGGCTCTCCTATTTCATGCATCAGAGTAAATCATGTCATAGACAGTTTAACGAAGGAAATACTAATAAAAAGACAAGTTCATTTTGGAAAGTTGAATGTAAATGTCTTTCAGTGCAGTCATAACCTGGGTTGGCCATCTAACAGCAAGTATAGAGGTTGTAAACCAAACAGATTGTGTTGGTGTAGAAAAGACACAAGTAGATGCAGCTAATCTCTAATTGTTAAACTTGCCTAATGAAGTTGAAATTTTTAATGATTAATTCCTATTACATATATAGAGGGGATAATATATTCAGAATACGTTTTTATATACAGCCTTTTCAGAGATGAGTACATTTTGTGTTGCATGTAATGTAATGCCTTGAACTACGTGGTCAATGTGTGTGTAGAAAATGCTATACTATAGCACAGGGGCAGGGGTGAAATCCACAGGTTCTGACAGGTTCTGGAGAACTGGTAGCAGAAATTGGTAGCAGTTCAAAGAACCGGTAGTGGAAATTTTGAGTAGTTTGGAGAACCGGCAAATGCCACCTCTGGCTGGCCCCAGAGTGGGGTGGGAATGGAGATTTTGCAGTATCCTTCCCCTGCCATGCCCACCAAGCCATGCCCACAGACCGGTAGTAAAACAAAATTTGGATTTCACCATTGCACAGGAGTCTCCAACCTTGGCAACTTTAAGCCTGGAGAACTTCAACTCCCAGGATTTCTCAGCCAGCTTTGCTGGCTGGAGAATCCTGGGAGTTGAAGTCCTCCAGGCTTAAAGTTGCCAAGGTTGGAGACCACTGTGGTATAGCATAATTTAGAATAGCCTAGTAGAGCAGAGTAAAGCAGAACATAATGGTTTTTAAAATATATTTAATGGTTACATGATCGGCCTGGGAAAAACTCCTTGAAAATATCTTAAGACTTATAATTAGTTGCTCAAGTACAAAACGTAACATGCCAATAATACTATATATGCATCAAGTATGCATGACTGACTGGCTATAGGCAGAAATAGGGTGATCTGTAACTAGGGCGTATTAAAGAGGACATAACTGTACTCTACTGATCGAGCTGAAGGTTCATAAAGCCAGTAAAGTTATGTTTTATTAAAATGATACTATTTATGTACCTCCTGTTTAATCCAACTACATAATGAATGGAGACAAAGTGCAGTCAAGCTAAATTAGCTCCATTCCCTTTGTATGTGTGTCATTTACACTTGGATATACAAAAAGGATGGAGCTTGGATCATCATACCACATTTGGCTTCTTTCCTGTTTTGACCTCCCCATGAACAAATGCCACTCTAGGTGATAAATTGATTTAGGCTGACAGAACCCTTTCTTCTCTAATTATGTAGCTACATCAAACAGCAGTTGCATCCATATTATTTAACTTCATCCTCTTATAAAAGCCAAATGGTTTTCTAGAATCTAATGGGATTTTTTTTTAGAATCTAGTTGAATCTAATCCATACTTTGTAAGTATAAATAGAGACAGGGATTAGACTAGATTACATTAACTCTAGAATTAGAGTTGCAGGAATATTTCACAATAAGCCCTTCATGGCTTAGGCCCGGGATACTTGCAGGACCATCTCCAGCCACTCTCCCATCGTCCTGTGCGCTCTCACAGAGTGGGCCTCCTCAGGGTGCCATTGGCCAAACAATGTCAGCTGACGGCTCCTAGGAGGAGAGCATTCTCTGTGGGAGCCCCGACCCTCTGGAATGGACTGCCCACTGAGCTCAGGACAGCCCCCAACCTTCTTTCCTTCCGTCGCGAGCTGAAGACTTGGCTCTTCCGTCAACTCAACTGATCCGTTGCGAGTACACTGTTATAATTTTAAACTGTTTTAATTGGGTCGTTGATTTTAATCTTTAATTCATTGTGATTTGTATTGGAAACTGTCATTTTTTAAGCCACCTTGAGTCATCAGGAAGAAAGGCGGCATATATATCGCAATAATAAATAAATAAATAATAAATAAGTAGCTTACATTGAAACCTAGCATGCATATTTTAGCAGCAATAGAACTGGGTGATCTTGGACCAATCATTGTCTCACAGCACAACCCACCAGACAGGGTTGTTATAGTAGGGGAAATAAGAAAAGGAAGATGTGTTGGATTTGTTGGATACCTTGAGTTATTTGTAAAACTAATAAAGGTGGGATACAAATAAATAAACTTTCCTTGGGTAGCATTTTTGAAAAGTTATGTGATTACTATACACAGCTTTCTTAGCAAGCCTCTAAGAATGCCTTTGGAGTATCCTTTGAAATTTAATGAATATTATTATTATAATGACCCTCTGCCAATTGCTAGAAGGAACAGAGCCCTAAACTTGACATTTTCTTGGAGAGAAATGTGAGAAAGGTCATCCCATTGCTATGATAAAGCACATTTTGTTTCCTTTATATCATTTTGGATTGAACTATTTATGAAAGTCTAGACTGATTTGTATACAGAATTAACAGGTCCCTGCACATTCCTGGTATAGAACAGCGTATATTTTTCTCTTTGATGAAATAATAATGAAAATAATTCAGGAAGAGAAGCTATTTTGTGTTGAAAGGATTGTGGTGAAAAGATGAACTAATGGATATGAAATGGAAAGTACAAACACAGTTAGAACTAACAATATTGCCCCTATGTCACAGTTCTCCTTATCCATTAAAAAAGCTCCCACTTCAATACTAGTGAAGGTGTCTGGATATTTTCAGGTTTTCTGAAAATTTAGTTTGCTCAGACAATAAAACTTCTTTAATAATTGGTTAAGCAGAGAGAAATGGTTTTTGGATTAATACTGTTCCTGATATTCCTTGAAGTCACTTATTCTTTGAATTAATGAGATGGAACGAAGTGCTAGAATCAGCAATAGGAGTAAATATGGTACATCAATCTGAAAGGAAGCTGAATGAGTCTTTGGAAAGAAAAAGAATAAGTGCAAAGATATAATTAGTCATTGTAATATGGTGTCTAAGTGATGTGCACTGAAATGGTATACCCTTGGGTGTGCTAGTTCTATTCTTCTGAGCAAATATATCTGTCTTATTCATATTTGACCAAAGTAGATCATTTTATGTACCTAAAAAGTACTATATATAGTAGTACTATATAAAGTACTATATATAGTACTTCTTATGCTTTATTAAAGTTCATTTCTAAAGATCTTTGAAATACATTGTATTTTACTATCATATATAATACTGTATTTTTGTTACACTTGTTCCTGCCTGTTTACCAAAGGCTAGAATTGCTCCCATAGTAATTGTTCCATTGATATATGTTTAAATAGCATTCTTTCTTAAGCATTCCTTCTTAAGAAGTAAATATCTTTGTAACATAGTAGAACTTTTGAGTAAGCATACTTATTATTGTATTATCAGTCTCTTTTTATCATATTTGTATCTATTTTATTTGCTCTGTATTGTTATATTGAGAGTCAATTTGATGCAATGGTCAACGTTGCCCATTGAGGAGCCTGAGTGGCATAGCAGACTAATGCCTCCTATTAAGGCAGCATTTAACATCCAGCTGCCTGCAATTACTGTGAGTTCTAATCTCACCAGGCTCAAGGTTGACTCAGCCTTCCATCCTTTCTAAGGTGGGTAAAATGAGGACCCGGTTTGTGGGGGCAATAAGCTGACTTTGTATAAATATACAAAAGTATGAAGGCTATTGCTTAACGCATTGTAAGCCGCCCTGAGTCTCCGGAGAAGGGCGGCATATAAATATAAATAAATAAATAAATAAAAACATATCAGGCTGGAAAGTGAGAGAATAAGAGTTTTAGTCTTGCCACATGCATTAAGCCAATTGAATGATCTTGGCCCAGTCACTGTTTCTCAGTCTTGGGAAATGGGTAATAGTCAGTGGTGGGTTGCTCCCGGTTCTGTCTGGTTCTATAGAACCAGTAGTAAAACTGTCGGGAGGCTCCGTCCACCCACCACAATGTCATCCTGGGTGATCTGTGCACGTGCAGAAGCTTCTGTGCATGCTCAGAAGTGTACACGCCCACTGCAAAGCAGTAGTAAAGGTAAGTGGAACCCACCCCTGGTAATGGCAAACCATTTCTGAAAATCCTTGCCAAGATAACAGCAGGGACTAGTCTGCAAACGTGACTCAGAATTCAGAAGTCAGCCTGCATGCACACATACACAACATATATATACATATGTACATACATACCATGTACTTCCTTAATTAAATTATCAAAGTATGCAATAGTAATGTACAATAATATAAAAAGAAAGGGTGCAATGCAATTGTGCTTTCTAATTCTAAAATCAACAATTAGCACATAGATTTATTCATAGTTCCACAAAACAGTGTGATCCTAGAACAGTGTTATCTGTTAGATTCAATTAGTAATTCAGAACCAAAAATTCTTTTGAGCAGGTTTGTATTGTCCCAGAATGTAAAGCAAATTCAGTCTGATTGCTTGGGATTATTACAGTAAAATTATTTTAAATGTAAAATGGGTGGAAAGGGGGGAAGGGGGAAGGGAGAAGGGAGAAGGGGCAGGAGAGGAGAGGAGAGGAGAGGAGAGGAGAGGAGAGGAGAGGAGAGGAGAGGAAAGGAAAGGAAAGGAAAGGAAAGGAAAGGAAAGGAAAGGAAAG
>WNWU01000002.1:40017023-40039893 GCA_012654045.1 Ptyas mucosa
TGTATATGTATGTGTGTGTATGTACATACACACACACACACACACACACATACACAGTATATACCATGTTTTCCTGAAAATAAGACCCTGTCTTATATATTTTTGAACCCTGAAATAAGCACTTGGCCTTATTGTCATGTGCTCAAAAGCCTGATTGGGCTTATTATGAGGGGATGTCTTATTTGGGGGGAAAAAGGATACACACACACACACACACACACACACACACACACACACACACACTAATCACAGACTGTGTCTGAGATCTATAAGAAAGACTGTGTCTTTCCTATCCATTCAGGAAAGAAAAGCCTGTTTGGGACAATCTACCAGTGTAGAGGACCAGATCCATGATCTTAAGGGAAAAGACAAGAACTGTTATATAAGCAAAGCGGGCTGAATATCAGCCCTTCCAGGAAAACCAGACAGGAAGCAAATATATGAGCTAGTTTATTATAAGGCTACATTAACAGAATTTTGCAAATCTGAAGGTACAAATCTCCTGCCACTTCTAATCACTTAATCAGTTTGGGCAGTGCCTTCCTAAGTTTCTTCCTGTTAGTTTTTTGGGGGAATCTTCCAGGGGTGGGTTCTAAATTTTTTTACTACCAGTTCTGTGGGCGTGGCTTATTTTGTGGGCATGGCTTGATGGTCATTTGACAATTCTTTAGGATTTAGCGAGGTACTGGTCTACTAGGTTTTAACTGCTTGCAGAGCTGTACCGGTCTACTCATTTGTTTTTGGAGCCAGCAGTCTACCACCACACTACCTTTTAACACTGATCAGCTTTAGGGCTGCCCTTTGAAGCCCCGCGGCAAGAGTTTAAATAGTTTTTTTTTCCTTTTAGCTGATAAGCTGGGACTCGGGAGGCAGCAATAGATTGGGGGTGGGGCCAAATAAAAGGTAAGAATAACACGGGGGGCCGCAGCTCCCGAACAAAGAGAACCAGTTCTGTGACGACATATCGTCACCGCTACCAGCTCGGCCAAACTGAGCCGAACCGGGAGGAACCCACCACTGGAATGTCCCCTCTTTTGTTTTTTTGTTTTGTTTTGTTTTTTAAAATTTGATTTATATGCTGCCCTTCTCCGGAGGCTCAGGGCGGCTTACAATGCATTAAAATTGTAACTTTTGTATACTTATACAAAGTCAGCTTATTGCCCCCACAATCTGGGTCCTCATTTTACCGACCTTAGAAAGGATGGAAGGCTGAGTCAACCTTGAGCCTGGTGAGATTCGAACTTACAGTAATTGCAGACAGCTGGTGTTAATCAGAATGCTTTTAGTCTGCTGAGCCACCAGGTTTAATTGTTGATCAGCAGCATCTCTTCAACTCATCCCTCAAAGTTATTCTCTCTCACCACCATTACACTGAAAGTCTTAAATCTTAAACTGAAAGTCTTAAATTTTAAACTGAAAGTCTGTAATCTTAAACTGAAAGTCTTAAATCCTAGGAAACAAGAGTGTATTTGGAAAAAGGCAAGCTCCTCACAATTCAATGGGAGATTCTGTTATCACACCTAATTTCAATAAAATATAATATAATTCTAGCCTTCATGTGGCTGTTTCCTTATTTGATCTACTCTGAAGAACTAACATTCATTGACTACTGGTTTCTTTCAGCAGCTGTCCTCTCCATAATCATCCTTGCACCTTTCCATCCTAATGAGGACTATAGAAATGGCCTTGAAGAAGAATTCAGCAACTATAATGGAAGCATTAGCTTAGCTTAGATAGGCAGGAGGAAGGTGAAGAAAAAAGTCAAGGTTGTATAAGAGACGGAAAAGAGAATCTCTGTCAAGTTTTCAAGGTTTTGTTATATCCTGTAACAATAGAGTTCCCACAGGTCTTGTGGTGTCTTCTTTTCTGACCTGATCTATCTCAAAAGTCTGACACGTTACTTTCCCAGTTGTTTGCACACATGAGTGCTTTCATCTCATACTTCCACATCATCTTCTTCGACAGTAATGCAGAGCCTTTCTTTTTCTTTTATTTTCCCCTTAGGGCACCACTGTAGCTCTGATGCGATAATAATCAAAGCAATCGGAAATGCTTTGTCCTTTGTTTCTACACACCTATTAAATCCATGGAAACTTTGTAGCAAAGAAGAACTGATAGCTCATTTCAGACAAACAAAGGAACAAGGTAACAGCAACTTAAAATGAAAAAAGGGAAGATCATAATATTTGGGGCAGGAGATGAGAAAGCAAAGAGAAATGCTTCACCCAGCTCATGCTGTACCCAGTATGAGCAGAAACCAAAAGGCTTCCAATTTGAAGATGTAAGATTTGAGATTTAAGATGTAAAATTTGAGCAGCAACCAGCTGCTGGAATGGAAGGGATGTGCAAGGCAATAGCTAATCAGAGCCGGGGCTGCTGGTGGAATAGAACGAAGTGTTGGAGACCATCAACTTTGAAGTGTTTACTGCCGCTCAGGTCAGAAAATACCACTTTTGAATTGAAAGTGGAAAATACGCATATGGGATGCATTTGTAATGGGTTGGGAATGGCAGAAAAATGTCATCTGGCTTGCACTCAGAAAGCGGTTTGTGACCTGTACTTAGGCAGAAAATATTGATCTGATTCATGGGGGGGGGGAGCCTATTTAAATGGTCACTAGGAGTCAAAAATCACATGTTGGCACTCAGTCAATCAATCACTCACTCCTCAAAATATGATAGGATCCTGGAAATGGAAAAAATGGATTGATTATATACAAAACAAATATCAAACTAGAAAATATTATATAGCTTTCAGCTGAGGGAGATTAGATAAATATGATTATGCTGACTAGAGCAAAGGGGATAGAATATGAAGGGGTTGAATAACATATATTGTGTTTGCAATTACAATAGCTTCATATAGTGGAAGTCCGAAGGGGGGGAAGGGGCGGTTCGGGAGGGATGGGGACGGAAGGGGGAAATGTATTTTAAAGTTTATATGTTTTAAATGTATAATTTGTGGGGGGGGGGGAGGGGGGAAAATTTGTATTTGAAAAACTTTTTCAATAAAAAAAATATGATAGGATCCTTGGGGATCTCTGAGTTTGGTCATTTTCTTGCAGATGTTTCACTAGCAAATTAGGCAATATTATTGGTGCACTGTAAGAAAGCCACCAAACTCAGAGAACCCCAAGGACTCCCCATGTAACCCTGAGTTACAAATATTCTATTCTATCATTCCTCAAATGATATTATTTTTGTTGTTTTTTTCCTTAAAGTGTCTCCTTGAACTATTTTCCCAGAACTTGCTCAACAGACTTTATGCCTATCTCTGGTGATAATTTCCAAGGTGATAAAAGTAGTAAAAGGATGAAGAGGAGAATGGTTTGCCCTATGGCGCTTCAAAGCTCCAATTTTGAAATCTGTCTGTTCTGTCTAGACAAATACATTCATCTTACATAGCGTTGGTTTTTTAAAATAACTAGGTAAATTATTTTGTATTTTTATTATAAATTCAACTATAATTTATCTTGGAACTAGTCTTAGTCAGAATTTTTCCAATTTTCAAATGATACCAGAATCTCTTTACAGAAATGTACCACTAGTATTTTCTGGTTACTTCATATAGGATCTTATTAACTTCTTCACCTTAAACCAAATATATATCTTCCTATTTTTTTCTAATGCATATTGCTGCCCCTTAGAAGATCTTGTTAAGTAAGATGTTTTCTTCATACCTAAATCTTTTCTAATCTACATCTAAGCACAGCACAAGCATGGATTTACCATATATATTTTTAAACATACAATAACTCCATTATACTGCTTTCATCTTGTCCCAGGCCATGAGAAACACACTTAATTTGTCCTTGCCTTGTAAATTCTCCCATTCCTTAACATCATCCAAAGGCAATCTCACGATGCAGAAAGTCAATTAGGTAGTTCAACAACTAATTGCGTTGGTGTTAAGCAGCAATGAAATCCAGCCAGATCTATCCAGCTCACGTGAACCGGTAGAGCCAGCGGCAGAAGCTCTGCCCACCCACCAGGGCGTCATTCCATTCCATTTTTGACCCTCTGTGCATGTGCAGAAGAGGCATGCACACTCACATTCCTGAACCGGTAAAAAGGTAAACGCATTTCACTGCTGGTGTTAAGCCATGGGGATGACACTGAGTAAGAACAGAATAATAAAGGTAAGATAGAAATCAGCAGTCTGGATAGCAAATTTTATGTTGGCTCAAGAATGTTTAAATGACACCTATCAGCCATTCAGATTTCAACTGGCCACCATTTTATCAACTCTTCTTAGTTCTTTCAAATCCTCCATTAAACCTTTTCCTAATTATCTAAGAGAAACAAATCAGGATACATGAATGATGACATATTAATGCAAATCATGAAGCTTACCTAATTACACAGGTTGCTTTTTGGAAGCCTAATGCATATGCTGCTGTACCTTTTTTTACATGTTCCTTTAAATTGAGCTAGAATTTGTCCTTCCAGCAATCTCTTTTTCTTGTGTGCCCATTTCAAAGGAACAAGAGGGAGGAAGGGATGAGAACAACAGTTTATTGCAACTTAATTAGGCTCTAAGGATTCATTTCACTAATTCGAGTCACAGGAAGGATAATAAAACACAGAGGGAAGGTAACAAGATATAAATAAGTGCAAAAATCTAAACACCATAAATATAACTGAAATACAAGCTGAATATATGCTTTTGAAACTTATATTCTTGTCAAGTACAAACTTGTGTTTACATTTGGTCAACTATATATGAGCCACCCAAATACTGTAAGGGGACAAAAATGTTTTTGAAGACTGAGAGATCAGAATGAACAAATGATAATTGTGGAACCCAGATAAATTTTCATTAGGCACTGTATCTTCCAGGTTCCATTCTTTTAAAACCAAAAAAAAAAAAAGAGTATCTAAGAAATACTTAGATGACTTCTATTAAAGTCTTATGGACAATAAAGAGAACAAATAAAAAGAGACATTTATTCTTTCACAATTCATTTATTTTTAAGTTTTCTCTTTACAGACAAGGAGAAAACTGATGACAAATTTGAAATACCCACTGCAACCTCAACTGAAACTTGCTTAAGAAACAGACAGGAGCAATGTGGTGACAAATAACCTAGGGTGCAATTTGGAATCCCTTCTACTCTCAATATGTCAGTGCACAATGAATTGTACAAACAAGAGTGATTTATTGAAGAAAACCTAATTAATCCAACTAACATTGGATGTTCAGATATAACTTTAAAAAATCCCTCTTTGTTTTCTGCTTTTTTTCTGCCCAGACAATTTGTCATACTATTATCACTAAGCCATTTTCTTACCTCACTTTTTCACCTATCAACAACTTCACTAGACACTCATAAGGGCAGTGTAGCAATAAAAGCAGAGATTTATAGGGACCATGAAATCTATCTTGAGTTGTTGCTTTCAGAAGTCTAGTAGACCGGGCTGAACATTTGGAAGTTTCTAATCAGAGGTGCAACCTCTGCCTGACAACCCTAGGACTTAGAGATGGGACTAAATTGGCTTCAGACCATGGCAACACTACAGAGCAGTTAGTTTATTCATTTGCTTTTAAAAAAAAAACATATGGTTGCCTAACTTGGAAAATGATACTCTGGGGGTACAAGAAAGACAATCCAATATAAAATCAGTCATCAATAATCAATAATAGGTTGAACATCAAGGTCACTATCTTTTCAAAGGGCAGGTGAAATATAGAAAAATTTTTACTACCGGTGCTGTGGGTGTGGCTTGGTGGGTGTGGCTTGGTGGGTGTGGTGTGGCTTGGTGGGCATGGCATGATAGGGAAAGGATACTGCAAAATCCCCATTCCCTCCCCACTCCTGGCGGAAGGATATTGCAAAATCTCCATTCACACCCTGCTCTGGGGCCAGACAGAGGTGGTATTTGCCAGTTCTCCGAACTACTCAAAATTTCCACTACCAGTTCTCTGAACTGACAGAACCTGCTGGATTCCACCCCTGTATAGGACCCATCAGATGACACTGTTCCAAAGAAGAAACCCAGAACATGCCTACCCTGTTGAAGCAAGTGAGATGTGCGTATGATCTTCTAAAAGGTAGTCTACATAACCCAGTCTGGTGATATGTGAGGCCTTTTGGATGATAACCAGCACATTGAATTGTACCCAGAAGCCATTCCTGGATGAGTTTAATGTTAGTCATCTCTAATAAGTTTAATCTGGTATTACGCAGCAGTAGCCACAAATCTAATCTAAGGATCAATGACTCAGCACTGGGGACAGAATACAGTACTAATATAAGACCAATAAAACCACACTGTTCTTGGCTTTAGAAAAACTGTTGTACCTGGCTTTTCCTCCAGGTGTTTCAGATTCAGTTGAGTGGAGCAACCTTTTGTTTGCCTAATTGTTCCATTTGGTCATTAACATATTCGTCATTTTTTTAATTTTGTTTGTTTCTGTGGTACACCAGCCAGAGTCATATTGGTTGAATTGAGCAGCTCCATAACTCTAATCAATCAATCAATCAATCAATCAAAGAAACACCATAAGCAATCTACCCCATGACTGCTACCACACTTTGTATTATCCATTATCACCACAACCTTCCAGCCTGTCTGCCACCTTATCTCTCCACAAATATATTAGTTTCTCCCAACTCCTACAGACTCATTTCCCAGGCTAAGGATCTCAATAAATCCACTGGAATACTCAGTGATCTAGTAGTCTGTCAGCACCCAGATGCTTCTGATCAGTAATCAGTATTCTTCTTCACAAACCACCAGAGCCTCTAAATCTTTCGCCCCTATTATGACTTCCTGTTCTTATCAGGGGAATTTAGGCAGGTGTAACTTCATAAGTACCAAAGACCTTACCTTCCCCTTTCCCCTTTCCCCTAACTCTTTTCCTTCTTTCCAAGCAGTAGACTAAAATGTCTTACCTCAGGATTCAAATTAGCAAATATAAACAAGAGAGGTTCTATAACTGAGCAAACTGTAAAGCAAATTGCAAAATGTACTAGTGCAAGTTTCTGTAATCAACCTAAGCAGAAGAGGCATTCATTTATGCAAATTATTGCATAAAGTAATAAACACGGCTCAAAATTGCCTATATTAGATGTCACATTCGGAGCTGCTGAAACCTTTCCCCTCAAAGATTCTAAAAAGTTATTATCAATCCTGAAAGAAAATGCTCATGTACAGTTAATTCAAATGTCTCTTAAAATTAAATTGGGATTCAGTCTAGTGACTTGATCAATCTTCACGTTGAAAACTAGAACTTGTACTTCATTATGTGTAGTTAATCACTACAGGGGGGAAAAGTGGTTTCTTTCCCTTGCAAGAACAGATGAAAAATTATAAAGCAAATAAAAAGCACATTCATTTTTACCCTATCTGATGCAGTCCAGTGCATTCAATATCAAAAATTAGCATGGATCACATTTTAAATTATTAAAGGCATTTATCCAAATTATTGTCTTGACTAATTATTCACCTTTTCTTTTTAAATTGCTGAAAATTAGGAGAACTGAAAGCTAGTTATTCTTATTTTATAAGAACACCTCCATAACCAAATACTCCTAATTAGAAACATTTAAAAGAAGCAGATTGATGAGATCAAGAGCTCAAGAGCTATAAGGTGCATATATATCAAGGACAGAATTTATATAAAGATTAAAGTAGGAGCCTTTATATTGCTGTAAGAAATTGCATTAATAAAGTTATTCCAAATCATCATGTAGGGCAGCACTACTCAAAGGTCAGTTATTTTATTTTAACATTCTAGATCAAGAGTGTCTATAGGAAAAGGATGTTAAAAAGTCAGGAGGTGGATGTAACTATGGAATTAAAGTCTCATCACTTGGACATACTGTATTTTTCGGAGTATAAGACGTACCAGACTATAAAATGCACCTACCTTTTTTAGTGAGGAAAACAAGAAAAAGAAATCTGCCTCTGCCTCCCAGCAATTTTGCCTCGTTGCAGCAAACAGCTGCTTTACTTTCATTTTCATTTTCAGCATAGCGTGATTAGCAAAAGGGGGGAAAAAAATCTGCTCCAGCAATTTACCTCCAGAAGAGACCCACACAAAACAGCTGAGAGTCGGGAGCCGATCCAATCAACTTGTGCTAATTAGGCTGTGCTGAAGCTGAAAGGAGCTGTTTTTTTCTTGCTATTTGCTTGCAAGGAGGTAACTGCTGCAAGGAAGAGGCCAAAGAGTTGGGGACAATGGGTGGGCGGGGCTACATTCAGTGTATAAGACGCACCTAAATTTCCACCCCCTTTTAGGGGGGAAAAAGCTGCGTCTTATACTCCAAAAAATATGGTATGTAAAAAGAGGGAATGCTTTGATCATATAGTCATTGCCCTATTCCCGACTGTTTGAAAACTCTGCTCCCAAGGATACCCATGTCTTATATGTATATTCTTGATAACCATGAAAATAAAGAAGGAAGCAATATTATACATTTTTATTCAGACCCCAAGTAAGTTTCTGAAACAACACAGACACAGAGTTTGTTTCTTTTGCACATTGTTTTACAATGCAGATACAAGCAGATTGATCAATAACTGGACAATAGTTTCTGCCATTATTTTAAGTAAGTATTTCATAGACCCAAAGCAAGGGAAATATTACATTATAATCACTGCTGTTTTGAGAATATGTAGCTAAAAATAAAACCAATGTTTACATCAATGAGATCCTGGAGGATTTTTTAAATTTATTTTAATAGTAAGCATGATGACTAAAGCATGGTGCAATCTGTGGCAGAAGATATATTATTTCCTGTTGTTAAACATTTAAATTTTATTTGTGTTCTCCATAACTATGTATCTCAGCATTTTTCTTTCTTAATAAAAACTTATGCTGCTTTTTAAATTAATAGCTAACCCTACTTGATAAACATTTTTTGTGCAAAAGAAATGACTATTTTATGAAATGGCTTATTATATAAATTGCACCCTATGGTCTACTAAATCTTTAGAGATATAGATAAGGGTTTCATGCAGGAAAAAAATAAAATAAAGCATGAACTCATACACTCCTGGGCAAAACTGTAATTATGTGTTTTTAAAATATCTCTCAAAGATACCCTCCTACTGAAATATATCTTCTCTATTTTAAGAACAGCCAGCACTTTTGAAAACATCTCAAATTATCTCAGATATAGTAAATGAAATATCATGCTTCATTCTCATATTTAGAAATTAATTTCAACAAAATATTTCAAACCAAAAAAACATTTTCTGCATAAATGGCATATGTTTTAAAATGTTATTAATTTTTTTTTAAAAAAGGAAATAAAAACTAACAAGAACTAATGTGAAGAAAAGAATGTAAACAAAAAAGCAAAGAAAAATGGAAAAATTAAAATTAAAAAAGAAGCTTCTGATTTTCTTTGCAGGGATTATAAGTACAAAATTACCTGACACTCTCCGGTGACACCCTTGCTCTCTTTTTCTATAATTTTTTTTTCTAATTATCAAAACCATAAATCATAAGTCCCTTTTTTCTGTTTCACACAAGAAGTCTATCTATTAAAGGTTTCAAGTCAGCAATAAGTGTATATGTTACCTTTTTTATAATCAACAAAATCAATTTAGTCATCTTGCAAGTCCATCATCTTCACCAACTATTGCTTCATTGTGGGTAGTGCTGAATCCTTCCACCTTTGTTGTATATAATAATCTTGCTGCAATTATCATATCTAAAAACAAAGTTCCATGACTTTATTCCAGTTATTTGTCCATTAATCCCCCCCCCCAAAATTCTCCGGTTTCAATGGTACATTATGATTCTCTGAATTAGTATATCTATTTGTTTCCATTTTTTTTCACGTGTCCATGTGTCCACCAATCATAATAAAATGTCTTTTCATGTTGTTCACATTTCCAACATAGATCTGAAGTACTCTGATGATGTATACCAATAATGTACCATTTTTCAAAAATTCTCTGTAAAGTTAGAACGTAAGGTAAATTTCAATTGTTTTCAGCCACATATTTTCCCATTGATCCATTTCTATATTGTGACCAAACAGTCCATTTTGACAATTATATGTTCATCACTTGTAGTGTCTTCTGTTTCAGAGTAAGTTTGACAATGTTCAAAACCATATATTGTTCTGTCTTTCTTTGTCGGTAAAATATAAATTCAACACAAAAATAGTTTGTCGTGAAAGCGACTGCTTGCAAAGGCTCCTGGATTGGGGATGAAAGGCGAAAGTGGAAGCAGTATGCTCCGTCCCATTGTTGGGTAGACCAGGTTGCCCTAATAGACCGGTCTCAATGGAAAAAACACTTATTCTGTCTACTTTAAACCTTTCTAATAATTGCAAATTGAAAAACCAGTGACAAGTATGCTACCAGATGTTCTCTTTATTTTATTTTACATTTCCCTTGACAAATTTCAAAACTTTAGCATTTCTCATATAGAAAATGCTTCTTGTGGTGCGAGCCACAAGGGTATTTTAGGATACAGCCTGAATTTGCATCAATTCCATATTTTTAATATGGCATGCATGCCGTCATAATTTACAAAATCTATTAATCTTAGCTTTGTCATACCACAAATATCCATACCATCAAAATACCAGATCATATCCTTATAATAGAAACCCTGCTGTTTTTCAGCAACATCCATTTTGTCATCCAAACTAAACAACAAGCTGCAAAATACAATTTTAAATCAGATAAATCCAATCCTCCTGTTTCCTTTGCATCTTCTATCATTTTATAATTAACTCATACTTTTTTTCCCACTTCCATACACATTTAGATATATTCTTCTGGGATTATTTAAGTGGTGCATTAGTTGTCAAAACAGGTTTTGTCTGAAACAAAAATTACATTCAATCACAGAAATTTCTCCCCAGCAACAATAATTGCATTTTGTCTCAACTTAATATATCTTTTTTTAATTTCATTCCATGTCTTAACCTAATTATTTTGAAATAACATACAGTTTATGTTTGTCATGGTGATACCAAGTATTTTATCTCCTCAATCTTAAAACATCAATTCTACTTTATCTTGTATTTTCATATTTTTGTTAACATCTTTGTCTTCTTTTTATTACCATATTTTTTGGAGTATAAGATGCACTTCCCCCCTAAAAGTGGGTGAAAATTGTGGTGCATCTTATACATCGAATGTTGCCAAAGCCCCACCCACCTGCCAGCCCCCACCCTTTGGTCATTTTTGGCCTCCGCGCATCATGTTTTCAGCCTCCGCATGTCCTGTTTTAGGACCCATTCCAGGCTGCGGGGATCACCACAGCATATCACCGCTGGTCACCACTTCTGTGCGTTCCATTTACAACCTCCATGTGTTGCGTTTTCGGCCTCTGCATGCCCCATTTTTTTCCTCCGTGCATTGCATTTTCAGCCAGTTCCAGGTGGCAAGCGGCAGCGGCAGCAGTGGTGGTCACATGATCCCCCCCACCAAGCCATGCTCACCAAGCCACGCCCAGAGTACCAGTAAGAACAAATTTTACATTTCACCACTGGTGTCCAGTCTTAGCAATTTTAGGATTTGTGGACTTCAACTACCAGAATTCCCCAGCCAAAATCCACAAGGCTTAAAGTTGCCAAGGTTAGACACTCCTGCTTAGAGTTTCTTGTTAGGGTCCTGTACCCCTATATGTATTATTGCTACATTCACCTCTTTCGAAGTGTCTGTCATCTCTGCCTGTAAGATAAAATTATTATGTCTGGTAGAGGTTGAATAGTTTGCCCTCAAAACATTTATAGTACAAAGCCAATAATTCATATGGTTAGGGAACTTTCCTGATTTAATCTTTTTTTTATATAGCTGCTGAAACTTTCCTTATTGTCATAGGTGTATAACAGTACACTTTGCCTTTGCTCTTTAATCTTGGTAGATTTTGTTTTCTAAGATATTCATCTATTTTCTCTAAAGAAATGTCATGTCCTTTATGCAATTTAGAATAATACTGATTAAATGCTTTTGCATAGCAACATTATCCCTTAATACAGTATTTTCCTCTTGAAATTCTGTTATCATTATCTTTTCTCTTTCTTTTCATAGTTTATATGCCAGCCACTTCCCTGAATTATTCGCACATTCAAAGTCATTTTTGCTTTACATAGTTCATTTTTATTTCCATTTATCTTATGAACACAGATAGCTGTTGCTCTAAAAGCTTAATTTGTTGGGAGATACTTATCTTCCCTGGAGATTTTTTGAATTCTTTTTATCTCATCCAAAATATTTTGTGTTTTCTCTTGTCTCTTCAAGTTCAATATTTAGCATTAGATCCTCCCATGCTATGTAGCACATTAGGCAGAAGTTCAATATTATGATGTATAAAATAACCTCTGCTTAAAGCTTTATTTGTACGCCAAACCATTTTTAACTCAGTGTTTTATTTAAATTAAGTTTAAAAAAATATTTTCTTTTAACAATTCTCCACTATGGCTTCTTTCTGTAACAATGTTTCATTTAATCTCTGTCTAAAAGAACTAGGTTTTCTTTTGTAAACCAAAAACAGTTATGATCTGAAAACTTATCTGGTAATATCTCTGCTTTAAATATTTTAGTAGCGAAGTTCTTTGAAATCCTAATCAATCCTAATCTAAATCTATTATTGAGAAGGATCTATGTCTTTCTGAAAAATAGATATACTTTCTTTAATTACCATTTTTTGTTGCCATATATCCGTAATGGCAAACCTATGGCACGGGTGCCACAGGTGGTATGCGGAGCCATATTTGAGGGCACGTGAGTGTTGCTCTAGGTCAGCTCCAGCATGCATGTGCACACCGGCCAACTGATTTTCAGGCCTTCCGGTCCCACCAGAAGTCAGGAAACTCTGTTTCCGGCCTCCGGAAGGCCTCTGGGGGGATGGGGAAGGTTGTTTTTGCCCTCCCCAAGCTCCTAGAAAGCCTCTGGAGCCTGGGGAGGGGAAAAAATGGGCCTACTGGGACCACTGTGCCATCATGTGCCAAAAGCAGGGGGAAGTGTGGGGGGGTCATGTGCGCATGCGCGGGAGGGCGGGGCGCATTGATTTATGGATGTGGGCACAGGCACCTGCAACCCCCCACGCTCCCCCCATTTTTGGCATGCGATGGCAAAAAGGTTAGCCATCACTGCCATATATCAACCAGACCTATTTTTTTTAACCATAACTAGTTTTAATTTTTTTCTCAGAAGTTGTATCTAGTTGCGGAAATCACTCCATGCCAATCCCCATCAAATGCCATTTTTTTCATAAGGAAGAACCTATCAGCCTCTACATAGGTTGTTTGTAGACCTCCACTTTCTCCTCCCAACACCATAATCTTAGCTCTATGAAAATTAATTTCCACCCCAGCACATTTATTCTTGCTTATCAGTCAATAGAAATTCTGGTTTTAGTTGGGGATTTATATACCAAAACAACTCCATTTCTTACTTTCTTTTTGGATACATGATATGATAAATTCTTCTACCAAATTTTTATAAACCAAATATTTTATAACCTTTTTTGTAATGTGAGTCTCTTGTAGGCAAATAATATCTTGTTTTAATTTTTTTCAAATAATCAAATATTTTTCTCTTTTGAGGAGCATTTGCTCTATGTTCCACATTAAAATTTTGAAATCCATAACAAAGCCAACAATTTAAAAAAAATTAATACCCATAGCACCCAATTCGGTGTCATCTTTTCGGAATTTTGTTGTGATTGTTGTGTAGTCTCTTCTGACAATTCCATTTAAATCTTATCCAATTTTTCTTTAAATCTTTCTAGAAACACTCTGGAATAGAATTCATTCAAAATCTCTGAATCTTGATCTTACATTACAGCACATGGAAAGCAAATACTTCGGTGATGATTTATGTGTCTTATTTTTAGAATTCTGAGCTGCACCTGTTATGAAGTAGTATGACCTTTTGAGTTGAATGGCTGTGGTCTAGTTTTCTTTTGTTCTGATTGAAAGCCTAGGCTAGTATATTGCATCTTACTATCCTATGGTCTATGGGGTAATGAAGAGTAGGATGTGATTTAGTAACTGAACAACATGTTTGGTCCAGAGTAGACATGGTCTACCAAATGCTGATAGAACTAAGATTACAAATGATCTTAAATTGACTAAATCATGGAATCTTCTGCTTTTCTTCTGCAGAACCCTATTTCTTCTACCAGAACAACATAAAAATATGCATTATACGACTGGCTATTTGCAAAATAATATCTTAAAAAAACCTTAGGAAATGAATGAATATAGTATGCATGCTTTTACAGATAATTCCTGTTCATAGAGAGTGGGATGAGGAGCTAGCATACTTGCATATCTTCACAAACCAACTCTAATATAATATAGGAAAATATATTCCATTAAGTAACTTACCATATTAAATTTCAAGTTACCATTTAGATAATCTAATACATTGCTACAGAAATACCATGTCCATCATAAAATTACTCATCTGAAATCTAAGCTGAATTAAGTTGTCTCAGAAGGATTTGAGATATTCAGATCAAGGGGAATTCTTCTGCAAAGCAGACCAAATTGAGTTAAGCTTGCCAAAGACTCAACATTCACTTACAAATGGATGAATTTCTTCACAAACCCTCTGTAGAAGTGCACAAGAAAAGGGACAGAGGGTATATTTGTTTAACTTGCCTATAATCAGAGTGTAATTTTATGAGGGCATATTAAATTGTGTAGGAAATATCTAAGGAAATTCTCAGTCATCCAAGTTGTTCCAAAGGTGCTTTTTCAAGAGGCAATTGGACTTTCTTGTTTTTCTTTGAAGGCATATCACTTCTCATCCACGAAGCTTCTTCAGCTCTGACTGGACAGTGGGAATGGAAGAATTTATATTCCTTGCAGACAGTTGGTCATTTGCATTCTTTTTTGAGGAGGTTTATCTGTGTTGCCAGAGTCACCTAAGTAATGCAAATGGATGTGCAACCTTCTTGGAACTGTTGAAAGGACTTGTGTTGTAGACTGTGTGTAGGAAATACTATAAATCTGACCCTTGCTGCTGCTGTTTCCATGATTTGTTCCACATTAATCACATCACATTTAGGTACTGTCTTTCTTACCCTCCGAGTGTAAAAACATTCTTAAAGTATTAACTACATCTGGAATTAACAGTAAAGTCTTATATATGCCCGCTTATAAATAAGAACCAATGAGTTCAACCATTTTTAATTTCAGAAAATTGGAATCTGGGTACTTTTATTTCACTGGATTCACTTGTTTTGTTATATTGTTGAAATCTTCTCAGTGTTTTAAAGAGACTACTAGCACATATTAAAAGAAAGTTGAATTATTTGTGTCACAACTTATATATGAACCTTATCACTTTGAAGGACCAATTGGGCAAATGGAGTGCTGTTATTAACAGGTTAAAGAAAGTAGGTCACTGTAGCATGTTATGTCATTTACTTAATTTTGTTAGGAATGGTATACTTTCTAAAACCAACAATTTAAAAAAATGGTTTAGACAAGTCAATCTAATGAAACATATGTCTAGACTATTGTTCATCATAAATCCAAGGACAGCTTTTTAACTTCTTTCAGTTAACCCAACTCTTTTTAAAATTAATATATATAACAATATATAGTGAGGTAAAAAGAAACCCTCAATATTATTAGGCTAAATTGGTTAAATTGAGTTACAATTTAGTTTCCTTTTTAATTTTCATTTTAACTTTATTCCCTCGATAAATAAAATATATTTTGTCAAAATGCTGCATTATTTCATCATTCCTGGAAATTATAATTGTTCATCTTTCCTGGAAACTATTTATAATATGTTACCCATCATGTTTCCAGGAAAATCTAACTCTAATTGGAAGAAGAACATTAATCTATATGACTTACAGGTTGCTGAAAGGAAGGATGTTAATGGAAGGTAATGAAAACTACTGGAAATCTCAGACCTTCAGACTACACCACGTACTCACTTCAGGTAGAAAGCCCATTTAAGAACAACAATGAATCAGTTATTTAATATTTAATATAGTTTTTATAATATAGTATAGCCTTTTAACTCTGTGAAGGGAGTTAACTCATAAATTCTTTCAGAACTCAAGCAACATTCAAGTGACTCAAAGCAGCATACAACAATGCTAAAACAATGAAAAATATGCAAAACAATTATATTATTAAAACATTATAAACTATGTTAAAGCTACAACAACAACAAAAACAGGTGGAGGGATGTTAATAATAATTGGGCACTTCCTAATGCACAACCAAGACTTGAGGGACCTTCAGAAGATCAGAAGTGAGAGAACCAGTCTCACCTCAGGGTGAAGACTATTCCGCAATATAAGTGTCAGAGCCAAAAAGTCCCATCACCTAGGACATAGCTCCCTAGATGACAGAATCCCGAACATGCCCTCTCTGTTGGATCTGTTGGGGCAGGCTTATGAAATTGTAGAAAGGTGATCCCTCAAATAACCTGGTTCCATTCTATGCATGGTTATAAAAGTCAGGCCAAAACCTTAAACTGGACTGGAAGCAAACTGGCAACCAAAACAGCTTGTGAAGCAAAAGTATGACATGTGTTCAACCAGAAATAAACATTACTGCCCGTGACACTGGATTTTGCACAGGTTGAAATTTCCAAAGTTTCAGCTATCCCCTTATTCCAAGCATCAACCCGGACTTCAGATGGACTGCAATAGTCAATAGAACAACCCCCAGTATCCTCTGAAACCTATCTGTCGCTAGGGGAAGACATATCTAATACTCTGTTATTCTGTTAATGGATGCTCCCTGAATTGCATAACAGTGTGAAAGGATCCAGTGGTAATCAAATTGTGATCTGACATCTGACAGGACACTAGATTTGATGTGTTGGGCTCTGGATGACCTGCTATATGGGATAGACCCATGGTTGTCATGAACATCTGAGCCACCTCAGATCCCACTCCCATGAAAGGAAGGTTACAGTTCTCTAAGACCATAAACCAGAAATGCTAAATCAGAAATGCAGTTAATGAACTTTGGCAGGGAGGTTGCTAGGGTGCCAGAGACTGGTACAATAGCAACAGTCCTAAATGATCTCTAGAGCTCAACTGAATGAACAGGATCTCATATCCATATCCAGTATTCTGTGGGGAACACTCTTGAAAGCCATAAGCAATTATCAGATGACATACAAATTGCCACACTATCACCTTTGCCCTAGGTGCTTGTTTTCCCATAAAGAGAGATTTTAGGCCTACAAAATTATATGATCTCTCTTTTTGCAGAAACTATATTTTTCTTGAACAACAGTAACTCCTACACAACAGAAAAGTATCACAAAATGAAGACAATGATGAATATATCTTTGAAAGCCTTGATGTGATACCCCACCCGATTCCCGGCCTAAGATATATTAAAAAAGGATGAATATGTATCATTTATATAAACCGAATATGATCTTGAAACTGTTTTCACTACTTGAAAAAGTGAAAAGATATTTTGATGACATGAAATCATTGGGGGGGGGAACCCTAATGTATGAATTGTTTCTGACATAGGTAAAGGATAATTTACTTGTGTCCCGTGTTATTTTTGCCAGAGTAGAATCATCTGGATTCTGGGCTCCCATGCCTTTTCAATCAGCTATTAAATAGAAGTATACAGGGGTGTCAAACTTGTGGCCCATAGACCGGATGTGTCATATGAAGGCCACACCCACCCCATGTCCATAAATGGGAAAAAACATGAAATGTCACATGACATCAATGTGACATGGCGAGTTGGACACCTGTGGAGTATATCATAAAGATTCATTTGTTTGAGTGATTTTTTTGCCATAAAATTGAGAAGGAATATATTGCATGACCCTATGCAACCTACAAGTTTGTGATTGAGCTATAAATGATATTGTTTGCTTTTAGAATCTGTATCAAGTCTATACTTGGACCGAGATGCCCTACGCACAGTTACTCATGCACTGGTCACTTCGCGGGTTGACTACTGCAACGCTCTCTACATGGGGCTGCCCTTGAGGACCACTCGGAGGCTTCAGCTGGTGCAAAATGCAGCCGCGCGGGTTGTGATGGGAGAATCCCGATACTCCCATGTTACACGTCTCCTGCGTGATTTGCATTGGTTACCGGTTGCCCTCCGGGTGAGATTCAAGGTGCTGGTGATGACCTATAAAGCCCTATATGGCTTAGGACCAGGATATTTGGCGGACCACTTACAGCCAGCAACAATATCCCATCACCCGGTTCGCACCCATAGAGAGGGCCTACTCAGGGTGCCGTCAGCTAGACAGCTAGACGTCAGCTAGACGGCTGGTGACCTCCAGGGATAGAGCCTTCTCGGTGGGTGCCCCCACCCTCTGGAATCAACTTCCCTTGGAACTCCGATTAGCGCCTGACCTTCGCACCTTCCGCCGTGAATTAAAAACTTGGCTTTTTAAATCCCTCGACCTGGACTGATAATGGGGTTTTAAGGGTTAATTTTAAATTTTAAATTTTTAGACTTTATTTTATATTGTGGCTTTGTTTTATTGTTGTGAGCCGCCCTGAGTCCATTGTGAGATAGGGCGGCATATAAGCCAAATAAATGAATGAATGAATGAATGAATGAATGAATGAATGAATGAAATCTCAAAGTTTAACGCACTGTAAGCCACCCTGAGTCTCTGGAGAAGGGCGGCATATAAATCGAATAAATAAATAAATTTTTAAAAAAGCAACACAAAATTATCAGCAATTTCTAACAGATGTTTCACAAGCTAAGCTGATCTGGCTTTGTGACTTTATCCATTTGCAGCCTGTATAAATTGCTTGGAATTATTTTGCAAAGTAAGAGGTTATAGAAATTAAACATGTTTTGTTTTGTTTTTCCTGACAGCAGGTTGGTTATTTTAGGAAATATTTTGGGAGGGGGAGTATTTTGGAGTTGAATCTTTCTAGTGCTTCTGTAGTTGCAGTCAAGTTTTTCTCTTAATCAAAACAAAAGTTTCCATTTCAAGCAAACTTAATTTCCTGAAAATAATTAGAAAGCTGGTGGTAAAATTAGGGATTGTGTTACTCATTGCTAAAATTAAAAGAATAATTCTTTTCCCAGGTTCTACAAGATAATTGTACTCTCAACCTAGCACTGCTAGATGATAGATAGATAATAATTTTCGTGTTATATAAATACATTTCAAATAAATATCTACATGGCAATATATGCTTCAATCTATCAGTACATGGCTGTGTAAACCCTGCATGCAAATGTGTAAGGTAAGGGGGAAGTAAGGTACTTCTATATACATTAAAGAAGATTATGGTTCAGCAATACACAAAAAAATCCCAATTATTTTTTGTCTGAAGATAAAAGTAGTGATTAATGCTTATAATTTGCTGACTTAGTTCAGATTGGAAGATTGCAGGTAAAAATGAAGTCAAATGAAAACACATGGGAAATTATTGGCTTTTCAGTTCTGAAGGAATGTAGCAACAGGAGGGCTAATATCTCAGCATGGTATTCAGATTGGCCAAATACAGAATTTGATTTTTAAAGCAATAGAATATGCATTATTTATAGTGTCATCCCTAATCCTCAGAGAGGTGAGTTTTTAAATTCCTTCAAGGTGTTACATAAGTTTTTAAATAACTGAGTATTTGGTGCCTCATTCTCTTTCCTCCAAGATAATTTATTATTCAAATCTTTGATTTTTGGGAAGATTATAAAATAATTCTAAAACGTTCAAAATAGTTGAAAGAATAAATCAATAAAACAATGAGATAAATCAACAGTTTCATGATTATGAATAATCTAAATTATCCAGTGTTAGACATATGCCAGTTCTGGCAACTCCGTGCTCAGATGAGTTATCCCAAATTCCACAGTTGGATCTTCGTTTTATTAGTTTTTTTAATCACTTTGGTGATTTACTGGAAAGAAATAGAAATCAAATAAATAGTAATTTATTATCACATATGGCAAAGAGAAATAATATGGCTCTGTCACTAAGGATTGCCTTGCTAAAAGCAGCTGTGTTCAAATCCTAAGGGACATTTAATTACATATTCATTTAGATTTCCAAGATATTTTCCTTCTACGGCTCTCCAATGCTATGTAGTAGAATTGTTGGTCTTCCCTTTATTTTCACTGCTACAGAGTTAGGAACTGATTTGTTACTTTGCCAAGAATTCCCTGTAAGTTGCCAGTTCTATGAGGTGTCGGCAGATGGATGGTGATTGGACTTTCTCTGGGCCTGGCTAGAAGCCTTTGGCATCAATAGCACAACAAAGGGATTTTACTTCCATTTTAAAAGATTCATGAAGCATGGCAGATTTTCCTTGTTGTTTCATTATAACAAAGGATGCTCAATCACAGTGAATTGGTGTGAATTAAGGTATTACAGCATTGCTATTTGACATTGAAACAATTTAGAACATACTTTTTTGGAGCTGAATCATAGAAGGAATAGTTGGAAGGTACATTGGAGACCATGTAGTGCAATGCCATTCCTATGGCAGGAATGTACTACTACATACTTTCCTACAGTAGTCTTGGATTAAGCTCTTTCAGAAACAGAGCTGACCAGCTGCTGAGCAGTCTGTTCAATAGCTTAACACTTTCTAATGGTAGGGGATTTTTTTATTAAAACCTTTCATTCCATATAATTTATGATTCATTGGTACCTGTCCATTTCTTTGTAGAACAATAGCATTACTTGTGCTGGTAGATTGACTTCTTTCCAAAATGTATGGTGTTTTTTGTAACACATATTTGTTTTCTTGTTTTGTTTCAGACAATAACTGAATATTTTCTATTAGCTGAGCTCTGGAGGGTCTTTGGCATAAGTGTTGTATCTAACACCACATACGTAAATGTGAACATTCATTAGCATATGTTATGATCTGATGTTATCACCATATGCAATATAGGTGTCTTTTAGCCATTTTGAGCTCATTCCAAATTATGATATCATTGTGATGTAGCCTTAACTGAGAATTCTTCCTTGAATATTTGGCATAAAAAATAAATGCTATTTGCTATCCTTTTTCTAAATTGCTTAACTAGTTTAATTGGTATTAGTTCTTGTTTTGCTTTGAAATTCTGCCTAGTTATAAAAGTTGTACTACCTGCATTACAAAATGCAATATGCAATATGCAATATATAATATATATTCTACTTTTCTTCATTTTGTATTATAGCTCTTAATGGCTCTGCTCTGCCTTGAAGCTGAATTAGTGTGCTTGGTAAGTATGCTATGAAAAGCCTATTTTGTAAATGTCTGCTGGATCATGAAGAGATGACTGCATGACTATTAAACTGTAAATCAAATGTGCAACAACAAACAGGCAGGCCTTTTTATTAACAGTCATAGAAGTGTAAGTCACTGAATTGCATAAAAACCTTTTATTAAGTCTGACAATCCTTCCTGTTCAATAACAAAAGTACACATTTCTGACTACATAATCTTGAATGCTGTAATTCAAAAACTGAACAGATATCTGAGAGTCAGTTACGTGTACATGAAGAAAACACTTGCTATCTTAAATGCAAACAACACCGTATACTTTTAAAGTCACTTTAAAAGTACTGAATTTCTTATGCATATGATATATTATTAACAGCATTGTAATATTTTTCCATAAACAGTTTTGGAAAATACATTTTACACCCACAATGCTCCCATAACTTGGAAGCTTTGGCAACAAAGACAAAAGCTGTTGTTTTGGATGAGCTGAGCAGACTATAACACTGCAATTTTAATGAGATCAATACAAGCTGCAAGACAGAAATCCAGCATACAAAAATCTAATTTTTGCTGTTAGGAATACAAGGAAATAATATTTTTTACGATATCTTAAGCTTGCATTGTACCCTATGAAGATTTTATATAAATGTTAGTGGGCTTGAATTCTTTAACTTGCTAATATTTGCTAAGAAATGTTTACATTCTGTATCACATGTAGAATAAGAATTATTGAGCATTTTTATTCCTTGCTTGTTTCTGGGTGTGATGAAGTTACATTTTCTAACTTTGAATGGTTTCCCTCATTGTATGTGCATACCCCTGCATGGATGGATGCATGGTCTGAATTTAACACCCTTCTTAAAGTTAAAAATTAAAATATTATTTTGAAGCTGCTGAATATGGTAAGTGACAATATGGGTTCACACATAGTCCTATATTCTGCATAAAAGAACTGATGTATGAAGTCACCTTGTTAAAGGCAAACTATTTTTTTTAAAGAACTATAACTTGGACATTGTAAATGACATTAAGTAGCATTTCAAACAATAGCTTGCCAACAACATTTGTTCAAATGGTATATATTCCGCTGGAATAATGGTGTGCAATTTTTATGAGTTAAACTGTTTCGAATTTGAAACACGTTGGAATGAAAAGCTGCTCTGAACTCAGTGCTAATTCTTTTGAACATCTCAGGACATCCAAGAAGTTTGAAACCGGTATTTTGAATTCAAAGTGGTTTGACTGAAAGGCTTTTTAACTCCCTACACTGGAATCACTTACAAACTATATGGGAATCTGAGATCCATTTCGGCCCACTATTTGTGCATATAGACGAGTTCATTTTCAGATCACATTTAGTTAGAATTAGTATTTCTGATTATCTCCATGAGATCATTTAGGAGCTTTTCTAGGATCATCTCACATGGTCATATCAATTGTGAAAAGCAGTGTCTTTATATGAGAATTCAGTACATGATCATATGAACTCATATGATCAGTTCCATGATCAATGTCATGGGAATTCTCAATTATCCGGGTCACAGTTGTCCCAAAGATTCTTTTATCAAAGGCAACTGGACTTTCTTGTGTTTTTCCTTGAGAAATGAAGAACCTTCCTGGATGAGAAGCTAAACATTTTCAAGAAAAAACCAAAAACGTCCTGTTGCTTTTTAGAAAAGCACCTTTGGTACGTGATCACTGATATATATATATATATATATATATATATATATATATATATATATAT
>WNWU01000002.1:40040209-40054162 GCA_012654045.1 Ptyas mucosa
ATATATATATATATATATATATATATATATATATATATTAACCTGCTCTGTCTCTGGCTTGGTGATATACTTTTTAAACTGTGGTGATCTGAAACTGATTGCACTTTAAACATATATAAAGTCATTGCACTACTGACAATTTTATTCAAAACTCCTCTTCTAATGTTCCCCAGCAAGGAAAATGTTGTTTTCACAGCAGTGAAGTCAATCAGAATCTAACACTTCCACCAATTTTTTTTACGGCATCTGTTAAATTTCCATTCATTAAATGCTCTCTTTGTTGCTGCATGTAGAGATATTTTTTATTATAATGGGTAGGAGTAGAGATCCATGGTTCTTCTGATATGCCATGATCATAATAATTTATATTACAATGAAGCATTATTTAGGAAGATTGGGGTATTTTATCCTTAGCATGGAAGAACTGCTGAAAAGACCAATTCTGATATGGCTTAAAATGTTCCCTTATCTTATATAGATATTAAATTAATTTACCCTTGCATTAAAGCTTAATTAATAAAATTCATCTGAAAGGAAGATGGCAGGAGCAAATAGTACAATGAACACATGATTTGGAGACCTTATTAATACATTTTCAGCCTTAGACTGTACCCTCTCAAAGGCAAATAGAGTTTAATTTGTACATTTATAATTAATAATTCACAATTAATCTGTTAAAACTCATATCTGCTTTTTATGAATGCCTTGGCTCTTTTAAAGAAGGAATAGGAAAGCTCTTTGAAGGCTGAATCTGGTTTACAAGACTTTTCTGTACAATATGGGTAGGCTTAGAATTATACAGTACCCACCCCTGAAGGCATCGTTCCCACAGACAATTGGGAAAAATGAGTTGAGCATCTGGAAGAGGCATCTTGCAACACTATATTTGTAGTGTAGAGCTACAAATCCCAGGACACATTACATACAATATTAAAGTTAGGGTGAAGAACAGATAGAAAATGGAGGACTCTAGGACTGTAATGGTGAAAACTGATACATATCCAAATGTTGGAAATTACATCCCCTTTGAAATATCCCTGAAGAGAGGAAAATAATCAATCATTGGCAATAAGGATGGAAATTTGGAATGTCATTTAATCATGACTTATTCGGGTCTTGTGACCCCAGCTTCTGAATATCAATGTAGATGACCTGTATACAGGCCAAAGTAGAAGCTATAGAAATTCCTATCAATCTGGACAAGGCAGTAAAGGATAGGATAGGATCAGTAGTGGGTTTCAAATCCTGGGGCTACGGGTTTGCTATTGGTAGTGCGTGGGCACACACACTTGCTTAGCGAGCGCACGGTGCTTCTGTGCATGTGCAGAGTGCTTTTGATGATATTTGGGCAGGTGGGCAGAGCCTTCCGCCATTGCTGCTACCGGTTTGCTTGAACTGGGGCGAACCAGGAGCAACCCACCATAGGATAGGACAGGACAGGACAGGACAGGACAGGACAGGACAGGACAGGACAGGACAGGACAGGACAGGGCAGGGCAGGGCAGGACAGGATAGGATAGGATACCATACCATACCATACCATACGATACCATATGATACGATACCATACCACACCACACCACACCACACCATCACACCACACCACACAACACAACACATTACAATAGAAGACTGATATTTTGAATGCACAAAAATATTATTGGCAGCAAACGTCATTATGCAATAATTGCAAGCAATGAGTTGCAATTGTTGCCATCTCTCTCTCTCTCTTTCCCATTCTACATTTATGAGCCCCATCAACTTCACAATGAAGTTTACTTGGAACATTAATTTGGTTTATCTTGTATATATTATCAAAGGGTATCTGAAGCCAATACCTGACCAAGGAACTGTTTTTGACCTGCATAGAAAGGAAATTCCGTGAAACATATTACAAATGCTGCTGCCCCTCATTCTCAACTAGATCCACTGTAAAATAGTAGAATTTTTGTTTAAAGAAGCTGGATAAATTGCTGACTGGCCCACTGTGCTTCTTGCACAGAGTCTGATATATTCTGCAGTATGTGTGAATGCCAAATTAAACAAAATATTGACGAATTAACTATAGAAGAAGCATATATAAGAATGTTTACTATGCAAGTTTCTGAGTCATCCTTTGAACTACTTAACACCAAAGGAGATAGTGTTTTGAACATAAATGTTAAACATCTGAGAAAGGATCCATCTCAACAACAATGCAGTGAGATAATAGTCTCTTCTATTTCCGAAGTTGTGACATTTCACAATACAGATATCACTGCTTAATAATTATAGTTGGACCTGCAAGACTATTGCTAAATACAAAAGGTGAGGAATGTCTGGGGGGGGGATGTTCTAGATGGAAGATACAATGGCACAGAAAGTCCTTCTTCTGGATCCCACCAGGCAGAAAAATTGGGCCAACAGGACCCTGTCTGCCAGCACAGGTGGGATGAGCCAAATCCAGTGGGATGAGATAGTTCCTCAAATAGCCTGGACCCATGCTATAATATGCTTTAAAAAGGTGATTACCAACCCCTTGAATTGCACCCAGAGGCAGACTGGCAACCTGTTCAGCTCATGGAGCAGTGGTGTTACATGGACCATTCTCCAGGCCCCAAGAACTGTCCATGCCACTGCACTCTGCACTGCACTCTGCACTCTGCTGTAGTTCTGAATGCTCTTCAAAAGTAGCCTCTAGATTTCATGATATAGTCAGTGGTGTGTTTCACTTACCTTTGCTACCGCGTCGCTCACGTGCACGCCACTTCTGCACATGTGCAGAGCATATTTGATGACATCCGGGCGGGTGGGCAGAGCCTTCCACAACCACTGTTATCGGTTCGCCCAAACTGGGGCGAACCGGTAGCAACCCACCACTGGATATAGTTATGTAGCTTTGTTATATTTATGAATCTGTTTCATCTGTGGAATATTGTTTAATGTTAGATAGCACGAAACAATGATCACCCTTTCATCTAACAAAGGAAGACAGCTAGCATCAGGGGTGAAATCCAGCAGGTTCTGACAGGTTCTGGATAACCGATAGCAGAAATTTTGAGTAGTTCGGAGAACCTGCAAATACTATCTCTGGCTGGCCCCCAGAGTGGGGTGGGAATGGAGATTTTGCAATATCCTTCCCCCCAGGAGTGGAGAGGAAATGAGGATTTTGCAGTATCCTTCCCCTGGAGTGGGATGGGAATGGAAATTTTGCAGCATCCTTCCCCTGCCATGCCTACCAAGCCACACCCATCAAGCCACGCCCACAGAACCGGTAGTAAAAAAAATTGGATTTCACCACTGGCTAGCATGATATTACAAATCCCAGGAGACAGTCAGTCAGTCAGAAAAAGAGGGAATTAGGAATGGGAAACAGGCAAAATTGAGAATTGTGAAAGTATTGCTTTGAAATGTTCCAAAACTGCTATGTCATAAAGTATTTTAAGTCAGGAATCAATTGGTAACCTTCTAAGAAAGAATATTTCACCCTTCCTGTCAAAAAGATTTCTAGTGCCTTGTGGCAGCAACCCACTCACTTTCTAGGTTAAAGCCAGGGAAACCAATCAGCATGCCCTGTCTCTGGAAAGCTGGATCTGATTTTTGTCTTCCCTTATGTAACAACCAAAAGGCAAATTAAGATGGATTCTAGTTTTCCTGCCTCTGCGTAGTTCTGTTTGCACCTGGCACAGCCCAACTGGTTTCGCACATATTTTGATTGTCTGAATGGAAAGGGAAGTAATAAATTAATCTAGAACAGTTCTGAAGTTAGATTCAATATTTCATATTGTAGTGTGCCTGCCTGCCTGCCTGCCTGCCTGCCTGCCTGCCTGTCTGTCTGTCTGTCTGTCTGTCTATCTGTCTATCTATCTATCTATCTATCATCTGTCATATTGTGAATATATAGCATATTGTGAATGTATGTCTATTTGGATTAATTTACCTATTCTCATCTATGATTGTTCCAAAGCAGCAGCTTGTCATTAAACTAGGAACTAAAATAACAGAACTATTAAAAAGAATGACAATGATAAATCAGCCATGTCATAACAGAAAAAAAAGTTTGCTATGTTCTTTTCCTTTACTTTTCTCTGTGCATGTTTTCTTTGAAAATAAGCATTCCTGTAAATATTTGAATATGCTCTTAATAATTAATATTAAAATGTCCTTCCAGAAAGAATCTATGTAACAGGGTGAGACTGTCTGTCTCCTTTGCAAAGCTTAAAGCATTACTTTCATGTACTGCAAAATAAAACTATTGATCCCCCCCCCCCAAGGTCATGGGAGTATACTAAAGGCCAGATTTTACTGGCTTAATAAAGTCTGTGGCACGCCAGTATCCCTGCAGGATGTATATGAGAGGTGGTGCCCAGAGAGATGTAGCTGGTGTGATGGACTACAGTGAACCAGCTGTTTCCTAGGAAGAAGAATGCACACCCAAGACAGGAGGACCACACAAGAGGCAGCACACCCCAGAGATGGATAGATGGGTAGAGAAAGGGAGTAAGGATAGCCATTCCCTAGAATCTCCTAGGCTGGAGTGTTAGTGAAAGTTTTGTCTGATGAGATTCTATCTATTGTGTGTCAGCAAATAAAGAACTTACCCGTATATACTCGAGTATAAGCCGACCCACATATAAGTCGAGGAACCTAATTTTACCACAAAAAACTGGGAAAACTATTTTTTTTTAATTTGATTTATATGCCGCCCTTCTCCAGAGACTCAGGGCAGCTTACAATGCGCAAGCAATAGCCTTCATACTTTTGTATATTTATACAAAGTCAGCTTATTGCCCCCACAAACTGGGTCCTCAATTTACCTACCTTAGAAAGGATGGAAGGCTGAGTCAACCTTGAGCCTTGGTGACATTTGAACCTGCAATAATTGCAGGCAGCTGATGTTAATAACAGGGTGCTTTAGACCACTGTACTATCCAAGGCTCTTTTTGACTTGAGTATAAGCCTAGGGTGGGAAATGGAACAGCTACTGGTAAATTTCAAAATAAAAATAGATACCAATAAAATTACATTAATTGAGGCATCAGTAGGTTAAATGTTTTTGAATATTTATTTCAAAGAAAAACAGTAAACTAGCTCTGTAAGTGCATAGTGTAAACTACACTATAACTAAATTACACAAGAGAATAGTATATATATCAAAAATAATTCAATAACAATTTAATCTGATACATTGGGTTAAGTGATGTAGGGCTTGATCTAATTTCAGGCAAGTTCAAGCCTCTGTTAAGAGATACCTGCATTCTCTCTCTCTCTCCCTTTCTTTTTTCCCCCTCTTTCTTTCTTCTCTCTCTTTCTTTTTGGCCTTAGCAAGCCTCCCTGCAGCCCGTGGAAGCCAAAACAGGTTGCAGGAAAAAAGGCATTTTTTCCTCACTCAAATATAAGCCGAGGGGGGCTTTTTTCAGCATTAAAAATGTGATGAAAAACTAGGCTTATACTTGAGTATATACAGTAATTCTAGTTGATTTGCTCTTTGTCATTTTGGGCTTATTCTAACAGCTTATTTGTAAATGACATTTAATGGGAAACCAGCAACATAATGAATATCTTAGCATTCATGATTTCCACAGCCCTAAAGACTCCCAAGAAGTCTGGCTTTCTCTCTGCTCTATCAGGCCCCAAAAGGCACAAAATTAGGCCCAACAGTACATAGAAACCTCTCCTAGGCAGAAGGGCCTTAACAGTTAAGCCCAGCCTCCTGCCTCCTGAAAAGCTTGGTCTTCTCTCCCACTCTACTACTGGTCTTCCTTTCGGTCCACCATGCCCGGTTCCCCTTTCCTTTCCCTTTCCCTTTAGCTCCTGACAGGCACACTCATTTGATGTGAGGCTCAGCTAGAAAGCCAGCAAAGGCAATCTTTCTCAGGGCTAGGGAAACAATCTTTCCCAAAGTTGGCCAACAACAGGAATTCAACCAGTGAAGTTCCTGTTAATTGCGTAACTCTCTAGTTTTTGAGGATAAATGTCTTTTCTAGACTTGAGGAAGATGTCTACCACCTGAAGGTTTCTCAGCACTGTTCACCAAAGTTTGATTATCCATGAGTGTTTTTGTAGCATCATGTAGGCCAGAGGTCTTCAAACTTGGCAGCTTTAAGACTTGTGGACTTCAACTCCCAGAATTCTCCAGCCAGATGCTGGAGATGTAGCAAATTCAAAAACATCTAACCTAGTAGTTTGACTATTCCTGAAGGAAAAGCATCTAGCGAAATCTTTTCCCATACCACTTGCCTAAAACAATCTGAGACCATCAAAAGGTGGTCAGGGTGAAGGGGATTGCCTCTTCCATTTAGCAAATCAGATTGATGTCAAATACTTTGTTGAAGCAAACTGAAGTTGTTTGATACAGATCTATTTTATACTGCTAACCCAGCAAAAAATCCTAAAATTGGTACTAAATTTAAGTTGCAATCCTAATGGGCACAACATTTGACCTAGAGTTTTTTTTTATTCTTCTGCTCACATGGATCAATAAAATTCTCTGGCATTTTTCCCTGTTCGCATGATGAATCAAATCAATATAAAAGCAATACTAGATCATCCACAGCATAATGAATCAATCAGTTTCTGCCAAATAAAATGAAAAATGTGGAAAAGATACGTGTACGAACTTCAGATCAATTTTATAATATGCAGATCCATAGGTTAATGAATATATTTATTACTGTTAATTATATCACACTTATGCAAACAATAAACCTATTACAAATTATAAATGCTATAATTTCAAGCCAGACTGAAAGCAGTATCAAGATTAACATCCATTTCGGGGTGCTTGATTTTCAGCTGCTGAGTATGCATGACTAATTAAGTCTTGCATCATACAATTTAATTTGATAGATTTTTAAAACTAGGCACATTTGGCTCATAAGGAATGCATATCATTTTCACAGTTAAAAGAAATATGTTAATGGAAGTCAATTAATAATATTGAAGCTGACAAATGATTGCAAAGGTATCACCCTTTATTGGGCAATATTCCCAATTATTTTGATCTTTGGAAGTAAAGTATCTCCAAAAACTGGAGAATGTACAGCAAATGTGACTACCAGCCACTAATAAGTATATTCTTTCAGATATATCTTTTTAGACATTTATTCTAAACCCTGTTTCCTCCACCAAATCCTCAAATATAGCAAGCTTTCTTCAGAAGAGAGCTACACCAATTGTTTCACAATTTTTGAGTGCTTCACCTTTTTAAGCTTTTCAATATCCTTTGGGATGGCTCAGTGACTAAAATTATACAGAGTATTCTAAATCATTGTCAGATGATTATAAGCATTACATTTCTGACAATTCTGTCTTTGACTCCTTTCTTAATGATTCCTAATATAGATTTTGCTTCCCATCAATTTACTTGGAACCAACTTTAAGCTAATTAGCCTGCAATTTCCTGGATTTCTCTTCCATCCACCTCCAGATCATGCTTATAAAATTGGCATGTTGCTAGTTGCTCTCCATTGGAACAGCTGATTATAAAGATACATTTCTTTTTAAAAAACAGTACTTTCATATTTAACTTTTTAAGAATCTAGTGTTAATATTTCCTAGTTCCAATGAATAGAATATTTCCAATTTCATATTTAACTTCTGAAATAAGATAGGCAATATTTTGTTGACTAGGGTTATTAAGGGGGACAGGGAAATGGCACAAACCAGTTGAGGCTGCACTATGTATGCCAAAGCTTTCTACATGTTTGATGGATTTTGGTGGGCTTTTCTTGTGTTTAACTTAACTGTTTCAACCCCATTTTACAATATGTGCTACCATTTGAGTAGAAAAGTATAGCACCAACTTTCAGCAATGCTTGAGGAAGGGACTGTGACAGCTTGAATAAAATTGATTCAGGAGTTTCAGAGTGCCTATGTTTGATCTGGAATTTCATCACTCAAAAGTAATACTTGCTTTATTTTAGTATGTTTATCCTGTTATTTATTATCAGGAGACAACATAAATTTCAGATAGAGGATATGCTACAAGTTTAAGTTTCATTTCACATAATCTACATTGGTGTTCTAGTTTGAAGAGAATTCTTTAAGCAAATCCTTAATGAAGTACGAAGACGGTATACATTAGTTTTAATAAATGCTCCAAGAATAGAGGACATTTTAATAATTTATCTTTGAATGTACCTTTGAACTAGGAAATGATGGTGCATAGCATATTTGCAATGATGCATGGGATAAAAACATTGTGTTCAGGTCTTGCCTTTTGTTGCTATAATTAGAAATAGTAAAGTGATAGCTCTCAAGTAGGTTTGGAACAGAAGAATATGAAAAAAAGTATTCAGAGTCATATGAATAATGTTACTTTACATGCAGCCCTGCCCTTATTCCTTCAAAGTCACTGATTAACTTTTGTAGCAGTCAAAGGAACAACTATGATGCCTTTGTGGCAATACAATATAATTTCAGGTATACTTCAGCCCTACTAGAATATTGCTACGCTTTCTTACCAGTAAGGAATATGAATTCCAATATTTAAGTATAAATCAGGCTAGTTGTTCCTCTCCTATAACAACAGCGTTCAAGAAGGTGCTCAGCATGAATATAATAAAGTTGGATTGCAAGTTTATTGTAGTGGCTCCTTAGTTACTGAGCACTTAAGAGTGTAACTAATTAACACCTTGGGCTACTGTAGTTTATAAGAACAGGTGAGTTCTTAAAATAAAGAGTGTGCTTGAGGAAAATTCCGGCATTTAAAGTTCATGAATTCAGCCTGAGTTTGCCAGTTCATTTTTTTTATAAAAACTGCTTATTCTTTAAATAAAGGGAGCAACACCAGCATTCTTGCATGGTATGGGAGCAGCTCTGTAGTGGGCAAAAAAGCTCTACAGAGAATCATTAAAACAGCTCAGAATATCATCAGACTCCAGCTACCAGTTCTGGATAACATCTTTGAATCTCGCTGTTTGAGGAAGTTGCATAACATTCTCAGAGACTCTTCCCATCCTGCTTACAATCTTTTTGGACTGTTGCCTTCTGGCAGAAGATGCAGAACAATTAAAACTCAGACCACACGTTTTCTGAATAGTTTTTATCCCAGACCTATAATTGCACTTAACAATGAACTAAAGGGCCACCATCAGTGAGCTGTTGGACAGCATTACTTGGTCTGCTTTGTGGATGTTTGGGTGGTTTAGGGGTGGAGAATTTGTGGTGAGTGGGCGTGTGTTTGGGAATTGTTATGTGTGTTGGACCTGTCTTTGGGTGTTAAGTGAATTTTTGTATGAGTATACTGTGTATATACGGACAATGACAATAAAATTGTTGTTGTTATTATTATTATTATTTTACTTTACAGTATACACAGCAAATGAGATGACCATTATGGATTTCGTATCCCAAATCACTAGTCGAACACTTCCCAAGCATTTAGGACTGCGTGATGTATCAGCGGATTATGCGAGCAGATCCCAGTAAGGTGGCCTTCTGCAGCTGACCAATTGTGATCTTGTCAGTGCCAATTGTTTTTAAGTGCTTACCTAGGTCTTTAGGCACAGCACCCAGTGTGCCGAGTACCACTGGGACCACCTGCACTGATTTATGCCAGAGTCTCTGCAGTTCGATTCTCAAGTCCTGATATCTGGTGACTTTTTCAAGTTGTTTCTCATCGATTCTGCTGTCACCAGGTCTGGCGATGTTGACAATCCACACTTTTTTCTTCTCCACAATCGTGATATCCAGGGTATTGTGTTCCAAAACTTTGTCAGTCTGTATTCGGAAGTTCCACAGTAGTTTTGCATGCTCATTTTTGACCACTTTTTCAGGCTTATGATCCCACCAGTTCTTTGCTACAGGCAGATGGTAGTTGTGATCATAATAGTTATTGTTGTGATGATGATGATGATGATGATGATGATGATGATGATGATGATGATGATCCCACAGCAGCACAGTTCTTTTGACTTACACTTAATGATAATATATAAACTGAATAGGTGTTTGTTCTTTAGATATGTAGGACCTCTGCCTAGCCCTACCTGTGCTTGGATTAGGTAGAGCTAATTACCTCTTGGATGAACTTTTTAAATGAGAGAATCTTCCTTGGACTTGTATACCAGACTGAGAATTTAGAATCAAAACAAAAATTTTAAAAAACCAATGAGATAGTAATTTGCTTCCCATTCTATTAAAAAACTAGGTAGATGGAGAAGCTACATCTGTACAGAAAAGTGAAGATAGATAAGATGTTTCACATTCAAAATGTTACAAGCTTGAAACATTTTGCATACTTCCACTTTCTGGTGCAGAAATGATTCTCCACAAACAGGGAGCAGTGAAACTGGCATGCAAGAGCGAAAACTGCAGGCCTAGCATGTATCCCTGCACTCTCCCTCACTTGATTGTGGTTTAATGAATTTATTGCTAAATAGAACTTCAAGCTTTCTAATGGGTTTCCCTATTTTATTGAATCAGTTGGTCTGATTTGTGCTGCGTTTAGATGATTTGATGATTTCACTGCAACATTTGGAAATCTTGTGTGCCCACAGTGGTCACTGGGATAGTGACTCAGTGAAGTACCACCAAGACATTGTCTCAGAAGATTGCAGAAACAAAAAATAAATATTCCCATAAAATATTCATTCCTTCGATTCATTTATTCTCTGCTGCATTCTTGTAACAGATTCTGGTATCTAAAATATGAAAAAATTAAAACATTCACTGTATGATTAAGACATCAAAAATAAAATAAGTTCCATCCAGTTTTTAATACCATCAAGAAGGGACCAATCTTATTTCTGTTGAGATGCTGGTCAAAGCACTATCCCTGCTGATGAAAAACAGTGTTTCCTAATTTCAGCTACATACACTAGAGATGTTTCTCCCTGGATGATCTACCAGGTTGGGCCAATTCAGATTGGTCATGAAAGGACACAGGAACTCAGACATTAAAGGCTTTTAAACCAGCACTTTAAACTACACCTGGAAATGAAATAGTAGCCAACTCAGGGCCTGCAGCATAAATAATACATGCTTCCAATGTCAGGTGCCAATTAGCACATGGGTGATTGCATTATAGACTAATTGTAGTTTCTGAATAGCCTTTAAAGGCAACTTCAGGTAGAGTGCATTATAGTAATCAAACTAGGTGGTAATGAGAGTGTGAATTACTGTACTCTTCCTGCATAATAAGATGACTAAAATGCGGATAGATACTATGCAATCCCTACTGAAACAAATAGCAGGTTCCTAGAAATGTGCTGGATTATAGCACATTATAGATTAGTAAGCGAAATCTGAAGTGAGAGGGATATGAACATTACATACCCAAAGAAGAAAAGTGTCTGAGATGATTCTAAGAGTGGTTAGACTTGAAGCCTATATAGTTCCAGTGAGAAAAATGCCACCTTATAGCTGTGGGATAGTTCATACTTAATTTGGGTTAATTAAAAATATAGTTATGTGAATATGAATGAAGGATTGATGGATGGATGATTAATGAAGCACAAGTCAGTATTTATAATTTGTAGCTTTCCAAAACTTTCTTATTCTATGCAGAATAAGTACCACTGCTCTGTACATGCTTTATATATTCAGCAATTAAAGGTGAATTATAGATTAATAGTTTTGTGTTTGGATTGCTCAATATCTCTTTCTTGACCCTACAGATCTGATCTCATTGCTCCATTTAGAAGCAAATGAGACCCAAATTAAAATGGTATGCAACACCTACCATCTTGTAGTATTTTAACTTGCATAGAGCAATGTTCTCAATTTAGCAACCTTTTTAGCATCTTTAAAAATTTTCATGGTTGAGAAACACTGGCTTAGAGGATTACTTTGAGAACACTATTGTAGAATATTGAAATTGTCAAGCACCTAGTTCGTTTACAACATATTTAAAGTTTACGTATTTTCCAAACAAATTATCAGTTTCCCTCTTCCAGTGGCTTTATATTTCAGAAGAAAAACACCCAGTTCATCAGCTACAGTGTGTAGTTTGGCCCTTCTCTGGAGGTTATGTTTACCCTTTGGTTGGTCTTTGTATTCCATGATAGCACATCAGTAGGATATGCTTCTTACACTGACTCATTTATTTTCAAAATGGCTCCTTTAAGGCCCTCTTCTCATTTAGCTCTCTAGCTTGTGATGTAGACAAAATGATTCATAGCTCAATAACAATGATTAATGTTGCAATGTCACACATGGTCTTGTAATGCTCTCATCTCCACTGACAGGAAGCATGGTGTGGTAAGTAAATAAGGTTGCGCTGAAAGCAGAGCATCAGGTGACTTAAAAATGTGCATGTATAAGTCTACTTTTGCAAAATGAAGTAGTCACTGGTTGAATGCTAAATCTGGAATTCGGTTCCCCAAAGGTGAGTTGCTGGCAGCTGTGCTGTTTTTAGTTAGCAGTAATTTATTAAAGCTACAGTTGGTGAAGAAGCCATAGAATAAGATGTTCTGCATATTTTCCTAAGGATCTTTTCAAGTGGGGTAATACTTATTATATTTAATTCTTGTTTCTTTTAAGATGGTAACAGAGGAAGCTTCCAATTATTGCATCTCTGAGGAATACCCATTAGGCTATCACTTATACTGTAGATACAGGAATAAAATGTCATTTTTATGGTTCCCATAGTTTACCTTTCTTGGTGAGCATGCAATAAAAAAATAATCCACATTTCAGTAATTTTGTTAGGTATTAACAAAGTAATGGCAGCGATGGAGGACTTGCCATTTTGCTAAATTACTGTAGCCAGAATCCCTCACTATCGCTTATGCTGGCTGGGATCGCTGGGAATTGTAATTCAGTAACATCTGGAAGGCAACACATTCTCAATTCCTGCTGGGTTAAATAAATGGTTTCAGAGAGAAGCAGGGCTGTTAGTCTGCTGCAGTAAAAAGAATCTTGCCGCATCTGAAAGGTCATATAGGTTTCCATGGATCATAGTTTACCTTTCTTTGTGGGCATGCAATATATCCTGAGAAAGTAGTCTTATGTATATACAGCCACTGTTGTGAGAGAAGGGAATTGTAAAAGAAAGGTCAGAGAATCGTGAAATGTAAGAGGTGCAGAAGTGAAAATGACCTATCGGTAGTTGTCATTATTACTGGATGTTTAATAATACCGGTAACTTAGAAGTCAGATGTTGCTATAGTGCAGAAAACCCTAAAGTTCCCATCCTAATTGTATTACAGCTGTGGAGGTTTGAATGGGGGTATCCGCTCCATGAAACTTCAAATGAAGCTTATCTTGAAAGTGCTTCAACAGAGCAAAGCATCTGCTTCCCCAGAATCAAAGCACAAAGCTTTGCAAATACAACTTTTTTTTTCTGTATCTATTTTGCATGTGCAAAAACTTTGTTCCTTGATACAAAAGAGCTGATTATGACCTATCAGCTCTTCAGTGATGTTCAGGATAGCAAAATTCCTTACCAAAGAATAACACTGCTAATTCACACATTTCTAAAACCAACTGTATGTTCTAATATAACTTGTCATCATTACTAAAACGTAAATTCCATTGAACCTAATTAGCATTCACTGTGTGAACAAGCTTAGGATCACAAAGATGTGTCAGTACACTTTCATGATGTTTAAAGCCCAATGCATATTTTAAATACCATAATAATCCTGGGGGTGATCAAAATCAGAGGTGGACAACCTGCCGTTCCTGAGAAATTATTGTTCTTGTTTTGCAGTCCTTGGTTCCTAAAAATTTGGTAAACCTATTAAAACAGAACACACAAGCTTGCAGGTTTAAAACAGATGCAAAATATAATATAAATTCTCAAATGAGCATATAACAATTTATAAAGATGTTCTCAAAAATTCAGCTCCGCCCAAAATTGGTACATTTCTGCTACTGTTAAGATGCAGTTACTAGATTATGTTATTCATGTACATTGCACACCTTGGTAGCTATGTTGTGAAGTTTGTTTAGTTACTGTTGATTTATTTTATATATATATATATATATATATATATATATATATATATATATATATATATATATATA
>WNWU01000002.1:40054482-40083205 GCA_012654045.1 Ptyas mucosa
ATAGATAGATAGATAGATAGATAGATAGATAGATAGATAGATAGATAATAGATAGATAGATAGATAGATAGATAGAAAGATAGATAGATAGATAGATAGATAGATATTAGATAGATGAGAGAGAGAGAGAGAGAGAGAGAGAGAGAGAGAGAGAGACAGACAGACAGACAGACAGACAGACAGACAGAGGCATCATAAAACAAACCCAAATTTCAGACTAATTAAGCTAAATCAAGGCTATGAATTGAGGATTACCCAATAATAGTAGACAATAGTTTACTGTACTAAATGGCACAAGAGATCTTAATGGCTACCAAATCAGTGCAGTGTCGTTGTGGAAATAAAAGGGGAAAGTTATTTTTTTTTCAAAGTTTTCTTCTCTCTTAATGCAAGTGGACTTACTTTCTGATTTAAGGTGTGCAACCACCTAGTGAAACTTGATTGTTTTATGTGCAAGAAACCACATCCAGCAGATGGTCTGTTTTTCCAGAGCAGTCTGTTGGGATCACTTTAGTTATGCCTCAATGGTTTGGAGCACATCTCATCTCCTGGTGTTTCTTTAGGGTAAAATTCTTAGCCTGCTTAAGGATAGGAAGTACTGTAAGTTGTATGAAATAAAAACAAGGCCTAGAGGCATAAGAGTTATATCAACATTCAAAGCTTATTGCTGCTAATATTAATAGCACTTAGACTTATATACCACTTCACAGTGCTTTACAGCCTTCTCTAAGCAGTTTACAGAGTCAGCATATTTGCCCCCAACCAGTGGTGGGATGCAGCCAGTTCGCACCACTTCGGGAGAACCTGTTATTAAATTTCTGAGCAGTTTGGTGAACTGGTTGTTGGAAGAAATCATTAGGGCAGAGAACTGGTTGTTAAATTAGTTGGATCCCACCACTGCCCCCAACCATCTGGCTCCTCATTTTACCGATGTAGAAGGATGGAAGACTGAGCTAACCTTGAGCCAGTGAGAATCAAACTGCTGAACTTATGGTAGCTGGCAGTCAGCAGAAATAGGCTGCAGTACTACGTTCTAACCACTGTGCCATCACGGCTCTTATAACACAAAACTTGTACAATTTCTGTAGATGTTAATGATGATGAATATGAAGAATAACCCAGTGGAAAGTTGAGGCTTAAAATGCCATGACAATTTAACACTAAGTTGTTGTTGTTGTTGTACTATAATATAAAATGCAGTGGTTGGACTTCTGAAAAGACAATGCTGACAGGATGGAATAAAACTTACTTTGAAATAGCTACATCAGTTGCCAATTCAAAGTGTTAGTTATAACTTTTTAAAGCCTTTGACAGTAGCACTATAACAACCAATGGTTTGCCAGAATTGAATCTGTCTGTCTGGGATGATCATAAACAGGGAGATGGGCAGTCTCTCTCTCTCTCTCTCCTCCCTTCCCCTTCCCCTTCCCCTTCCCCTATTCCCCTCCCCCCTCTTCCTCTCTCCCTCCTTCCCCCTCTCTCTCTCCTATAAGGTATGTGTAGGTGCCAAGGTACACAAGTGCCAAGACATCTTACTGGCTGCCACCATTTTAAGAACACCATCCCTTCAGAAGTACAATTGGCTAGCATTTCATAAACAAGTTAAAGCAGTTTAATATCAATTAATTTCAGTTATCTAGAGAAGATCCTCTATTTTCCTTTTTTACTGTTGGAATATTTTAGAATCCATTTCAGTGTATTTGAAAAAATAATTTTAAATCTCATATGAATTGGTTAAGTGCTCAGAATGAAAATTTTTCAAGTTTAAGCCTATAAATTGGTTCTGAATAAGATGGAACATAAAGCTTAAAGTGAATAAAGTTTAAAATGATTAAGACTAAGTACAAGCAAAACTTTCTGTGTAGGAAAGAGCTTAAAAGTATATGATTGATTGTTCCAATCAGGTTACTGACATTCAAACCTTACTGTATATTCCAGAATATCCTGTCCGGAAACTAATCAGCAACCAGTACAATCTTTGTCAACTCTAGTGTCAGGAACCCAGACGTGTTTGCATTACAGCTAGAATTTCTAGTAGACTGCAGGCTATAAAACAGAGATAGTGCTTATCCAGTATGTATAATAAGGTCAGGTACAAGTTTAAACATTCCCTTCAGTATGCAAAGCAAACCATCCTAGATTTTTTTTATGGCTTAGTATGTCATGTGACTCCTCAGCCTATTCTAATAATTATTGTGCCAATATACAATAAACCCAGAAAAGGACTTCATTCAATAACCAAGTTAAGTGATTTCCAAGAATATGGCAAAGGAATTATAATCTTGACCTGTCTAGAATGGACTTGGGGAAGCAGGTTGATATCATACATATTTCATTTAGAAATTAGCTCCACAGAGTTCAGTAGTATCTATTTTCAGATGGAGTTTAAGCTATCAGAAAGTGTTCTTTACTGATTCTCATGTTTCTTGACATTTTCTGAAACTTTGTTGTTTTTTGTTGTGACCTTTTCTAAATATCTTATTTTGCATTGGTTTTTTTTTATAACTCAATAGCACTTCATAAAAAGAAAAAGGGAAAAAAGGACTTGAAAGAAAACTGCTTAGAGTTTCAGATAAAACAATTTGATTTGAATAAACACTTGTCACTATACTATATTTTTCAAAATAAAATTTAGCAAACTCTTCAAAATATAAACATATGCTTTTGTAAGCTGACATGTAAACATTCTGACTTTTTTTAACTTCATATTTTTAATTGGATTAAAACTTAGGACTTGACGTTTGCATCCTTGTCTTTCTGCCTAAATAAACATGCGAGAATTGTTTGGCTCTATAGAATTTGTTCATTATTTAAAAATAACAGAAAAACAGCAATCAGAATACAATGCAATATAAAAAACACTTGTTACAGTACTGCTGTTCATTCAAATTTTGCTTTCAGCTTGAACACAATGAAAATAAGCTTAATCAGACATATGTATTATTGAAGAAAAAAGAAAAGGAAGGGCAGTTCTATTATTCATCTGAACCTCCTGGTGGCTATCATAGACCATGGCTTCCTGCTGGATTACTGGGGCAAAATTATTCCTGGCTAAATATGTGCCCTATGTGGAGGAGTCTATTTGGCCAGGGTAATTACTGGTAGAATTTTCTCCATCATGCAGATGGTACATATGCTGTGATCTTTGTATTAACTTATTGATTTATTGACTATGCTAAAGGCTTTGATTGTGTGGATCACAACAAATTGTGGCAAGTTCTCAAAGAGATGGAAGTACCAGACCATCTTATTTGTCTCTTGAGAAACCTATATGACAGTCAAGAAGCAACAGTGAGAACGGGACATGGAACCACTGATTGATTCAAAATTGAGAAAGGAGTCTGGCAAGGCTGTATACTGTCACCCTGCATATTAAACTTATATGCAGAGCACATCATGAGAAAAGCGGGGCCAGATGAATCATAAGTTGGCATTAAGATCGCTGGGAGAAATATCAACAATCTCAGATATACAGATGATACCACTCTAATGGCAGAAAGTGAAGAGGAACTAAAGAGCCTTCTGATGCGAGTGAAAGAGGAGAGTGCAACCTCTCCTCCTTGAAACTCAACATTAAGAAAACTAAGATCATGGCTTCCAGCCCACTCAATTCTTGGCAAATAGATGGAGAAGAAATGGAGGTAGTGACAGATTTTATTTTCCTGGGCTCCAAGATCACCGCACATGGGAACTACAGCCAAGAAATTAAAAGATGCTTGCTCCTGGGGAGGAAAGCTATGGCAAATCTAGACAGCATTCTAAAAAACAGAGACATAACCCTGCCAACAAAAGTACGTATAGTCACAGCTATGGTTTTCACAGTCGCAATGTATAGCTGTGCAAGTTGGACCATAAGGAATTGAGGCCTTTGAACTATGGTGCTGGAGCAGACTCCTGCGAGTCCCTCGGACTGCAAGGCGATCAAACCAGTCAATCCTAGAGGAGATCAACCCTGACTGCTCTTTAGAAGCAGATCTTGAAGATGAAACTGAAATACTTTGGCCACTTAAAGAGAAGGAAGGACTCACTAGAGAAGAGCCTAATGCTGGGAATGATTGAGGGCAAAAGAAGAAAGGAATGGCAGAGAATGAGGTGGCTGGATGGAGTCACTGAAGCAGTAGGTGTGAGCATAAATGGTTTCCAGGGGATTGTAGAAGACAGGAAAGCCTGAAGGAAAGTTGTCCATGGGGCTCGATGGGTCGGACACAACTTCACAACTAACAACAACAAAGCTCTGGTTAAATCCAGATGAGTCTATTGCAATACACCAATATTTTTAATACATAGATTGCACCAGAAAGCTCTTGAATGTCCTTGGTAAAATGTCCTTGTGATTATGTTATTGTGATGGCAGATTGAATTTACCAGATTTACATCTACATGAAGGCTGCCAGGTATATGTCATTATTAATAGAAAAACAGTTATGTTTTCAATACAAATCACATGAGAAAGTGATTCTGTGATGTAGCCCTATTTGAAAATAGTAGCGAAGATGGAATTCTTGGACTAAACAAGAGATTAACACTTGATTTCTAATGCTGTTTTAAAGACCTTAAGAGATTGCATATAGAATGTTTGTTTTGCAATATATACCATTTGGAGACCTTGAGTTCTAATCCCTTCTTAGCCATGAAAACCATGAATCTAAGGTTGGAAGGAAAACTTAGAGAGGTAGGGGAAGAAGTAAGAAAGAATTTTTCTAGTGTATAATTTGAGAAATTTTGTGATGAGCCATTTGATCACCCCCATTTTGATATTTGGAACCTCTAAGATATTGGGACTAAAATATAAGGTGAATAGCTTTTTAACTGCTTTTAATGAATCTTAACTGTTGAATTATGTTGTTTAGTTTCTGATTTGATTGTTATTGCCCCCATAGTCATATGCAAATGGCTATATAAAATATAGCGATAGCACTTAGACTCATATAACACTTCATAATGATTTTACAGCCCTCTTTATGTGGTTTTACAGAGTCAACATATTGCCCCCAACCAGGGGAGGGTTCTAAATTTTTTTACTACTGGTTCTGTGGGCATGGCTTATTTTGTGGGCGTGGCTTGATGGTCATGTGACAATTCTTTAGGATTTAGCAGAGGTACTGGTCTACAAGGCTTTTAAGTGCATGCAGAGCTGTACTGGTCTATCCATTTATTTTTGCAGGCACTGGTCTACCCATTTATTTTTGCAGGCATTGGTCTACTCATGTATTTTTGCAGGCACCAGTCTACTCATTTGTTTTTGGAGGCACCGGTCTACCACCAAACTGCCTTTTACCACTGATCAGCTGTAGGGTGGCCCTTTGAAGCCCCACAGCAAGAGTTTAAACAGTTTTTCCTTATAGCCCATCAGCTGGGACTCAGGAGGCAGCTATAGATTGGGGGTGGGGCCAAATAAAGGGTAAGAATAACGTGGGGGGCGGGGGGCAGGGGGGGCAGAACCAGTTCGGTGACATCATATCATCACCGCTACCGGCTCGGTGGAACCGGGCCGAACCAGGAGGAACCCACCACTGCCCCCAACAATAGGGGTCCTCATTTTACCCACCTCAGAAGGATGGAAGCCCGAGTCAACCTTGAGCCTGGTGAGATTTGAACTGCCGAACTGCAACTAGCAGTCAGCTGAAGTAGCTTGCAATACCGCACACTAACCACTGTGCCACCTCGGCTCATAGCTATATGAATGAAAATATATATAAAGCTGTAAATAAATAGATAAATAAAAATTATTTTAAAACATAATGCATTCTTCCAAATCGGTCAGTCACTTTCAGCCCAACTCATCTTTCAGGGTTGTTGTGGGGAAAATAGAAGGACCTAGGTATGTCTAGATATGTCTTGAGTTATTTGTGTAAATAATAAAGTCAAAATACTGTATAAATAAATAAAAATGTGGCTTGAATGTTCTAGCAGGAGGAATAAAGGTTTTTTTTAAAAAAATAGTCTGCTTCTGCTACTGGAAATGAAATTATATGCTTTCTCAGTATGAATGTTCTAATTTATTTATCCTTCTATATATCAATAGTAAGATGTGTTAATGTGGGGGTTTGGCAGAAAAATACTGCTTTGATGGAAAACTGAATCTGACAGCTCTCACAATAATAAAGACAACAGATTTTGTGTATGCAGAGATGGATTTGTTGCAAAATAACTTATCTGCGTATACATACAAATTTATTCTAATTTTATTTATGGAAGTAATTTTTACTCTGTTTTCTATAAAAAATGAAAAAGATCATAAATATTCTTTAAAGCAGGAAACAATTCTTTTATCAGAAAAAGAACCACACACTAGTTGTGTAGAGTTGTGCAAAATCTTAGAAGGAGATAATTTTCAACTTATAGGAGTACATACAAAAATATCTATGTTCTAATTGATAAAATGCCTGTAACTATGTCCTGCATGGCTATTTTAGACACTAATCACATCTGACTCTGCATTAATTTGCATGCATGTCCATTTCACTTGGCTGGGAAAAAGTAAACTGAAGTATCTGTTTTAGGGGCTTCTGTGTCACTATCCCATCTGACTAGCCGCATCCAACCAGGATCTCAACTTTCATTTCTCCCCTCAACCAGGAGAAAGGCCCAAAGCATAAGTGTATTGTAAGCCTTGCAACCAATGAATAGTTGTTCAATGATTAAGGTTATATTCTTCTGAAATAACCAGCCTTAAAATGATGTCTTAATAAAGTAAATGGTATTTACTATTTACTTTAATAAAGTAAATAGTATTTACTATTTACTTTATTAAGCACTCAGCAATGAAAGTAACATGGATGGCATTTGACTCAAAGAAAAGAGTTAGAACTGGAATAGAATAAACAAAGAAACAAGGATTAGGTGCATCCAAAATGGAGATTAAGCCTCTAAGAAAAAAGCTTTGTAAAGAATCTGGCATCCCTTTAACACATTCAAATAAAAATCAACCTACTTATAGAGCTTAGTTGTGCATTGGTTTTTTCTTTTATGTTGTGATAGCACAACATTGTATTAGAAGTCAACTAAAGATCTGAATGGTCCTACTGTAGTAATGTATCAATACAGCCTTCAAACAATTTAAGGTTGTTTAGAAATATGTTGGAAAATTGGGGAAAATGGAGACATAACCTGGTGTGGTAAACAGAGACATTAAAAAGAATGTGGAATTGCAAGCAGCTTTGATTTGTCTAGTACACTGAGGGAATAGGCAACAGAAATGGTAATACATTCTAATTTTAAGAGGAATCTGAGAAACAGAAGGGATGATTTGGGATAGTTTGAGAAATGTGAAAATGTTATGGTGTATCACAAAAGAATATTGCATACGATAAGCATACCACTTTTACTAAGAGTCAAAGAGAAAGTGTTGTTATCGATGCCTAAATCAATCAAGAATAGAGCTGGAAAGGATCTTGAAGGTCTTCTAATCCAACTCCATGCTCAAGCAGGAGACCCTCTACCCTTTTAGACAAGTGGCTGTCCAGTCACTTCTTAAAAACCTCCAGTGATTAAGCACCCACAACTTCTGAAGGTAAGCCATTCTACTGGTTAATTGTCCTCACTGTTAGGAAGTTTCTCCTTAATTCCAGGGTGCTTCTCCCCTTGATTAGTTTTCATCCATTGTTTCTTGTCTTGCCTCCTAGTGCTTTGGAAAATAAGATGACCTCTTCTTCTTTGCAGCAGCCCCTCAAATACTGGAATACTTATATCATGTCACCCCCTAGAAGGACTTGAGTTATAACAGATAACAGAGTTAAAACTTTTAGTGCACTCCTGTGACTTTAGACAATGATGTGACTTTTTAATTAAGGACCGCGTAATATGTGGAATAAGATCAGAAACAGTAAGACCAAGATAAATGATTTATCATTGGAATGCACTGTTGATGTTTGTGGAATTGAGGAGCTATTTGCAATTCCATTAAAAGACTTTGCAAATGCTGATAAGGAAATTGATATTTGTAGGAATGAAAAGGGAGCCTAAACTAAAGTGAACTTCCAGCCATCAGTTGTAATGCCAATGATCAGAAATTGGAAGCAAGAGTTTCTCATATTAAAAGAACAAGTTAAAAGAGGATGTATGGAATATGGAAGGCTAAATCATTTTTAAAATAGTGTAACAAAAAATTACAATTAAAGCATTCCATGCATTCCATGAGAGTCTTTCAGAATTTGTTTATTAGACTGATTAAAAAGGAAGATGTAGAAGTTGAATGGATTTATTTATTTTGATAATCAGTAAACAAATGGGCAAATTGGAGTATCTCATTCATAAACTGATGTCAGGTTGTAATGTCAAATTATGACACAAAGATTGAAACCATTGTTAACACACCAAGCCCATAGAACAAAACTAAACTTCGGCAGTTTTTAGATATGTCTAATTATTTGTCACAATTTGGTACAGGAGTGATTATTGTAACAAGTGCTTTAATTGATTCAGCAGATGGAATTTACCTATACACAAAAGTTCATTAAATAATTTCAAAGCATTTTTAGCAACAGTATCTGGTTTAGGTGCACTATTGCCAAAAGAAGGATTTCCAAAGACATGTAAGTCTAAAGTTACGATTAACACACAGCAAAAGAACATTAGCTATTGTTTTGGGTATACAAGATTTCAGCAGCACATTTAAGGAAACAAATTTTAGATCATAAGTTTAGATCATAAACATTTGGAACTTTGCAAAATAAAACAAAAGCAATTATAAGTAGTTTTAAAGTATCGGAAGGAATTGATACTGATAATTGGAGATGTTCTATGTAGGGTTTCTTAGTTGGTATCATTTATGTATGGATTATTCTGAGGTTGCAGTATACAACATGACTTTTTTTTCCTTTTTAAAATGCATTTTAAATAATTTTTATTAACCCATGTTTAAACAGACATGCATAAGATTAACAATTCACCACATACAAAAGAAAAAGAAAAAAAATAAGTAAGTAAATATTTCAGTAAATATTTTTTTAAAGAAAGGAGAAATAGTATATCCCAAGTTCACCAGATCCGGTAAGTTTTTAAAAGGGGAAAATAAATTACAAAATCTGTCCTACATTTTTTTTTTCCAAAGGGAGAAATAATGATGTGGACATCTGATTTGCATATATCTGCAAGAGAATTTAAAGTAATTAGAGATGCTTCATTGAATTATAAGACCTTACAATGTTTAAAGAATACAAATGCAAATTTACTTTTAAAAATGAAAGAATGATATTATCTGAAAGGTTAAGAGTTGGCATCTTGAAATAATAAATGAGGTCATCTAGCTCTTGAATTGAGATGAACTGAAGATGTTGTCTTTGGGCCAAGTATAAATACTCAGATAAAGATAATTTTGTAATCCCAAAAGGCTTTTGGGAACTGTAACTATAATAAGCCAATATAAATTACAATAGCAGCTTTGCAAAAATTAGGTGTTGATGTAATTAAATTTCACTTAAAAACATTTCACAGTGGTAGATTATTATTCTAAATTTATAGAAGTTTGTTATTTGGAAATTGTTTAGACAAACTATGGTTTTACATTTTAAGCCTCTCTTCACAACACATGGAATCCCTGATGCTTGAATATTTGAAAGGTTGAGACTTTGTGCCTACTAGTTTCAGTTCAATGGTGGGTTGCTACTGGTTCGTCCTGGATGGGCGAACCGGTAGTGGTGGCAGCAAGAGGGTTCACCCACCCACCCGGACCTCCCTGCGCATGCGCCAAGATGTCTCTGCGCATGCATGCCCACGAGCGAACCGGTAGCGACAGGATTTGAATTCCACTACTGGTTTCAGCTCACATTGTGCTCACACAAGTCTGTTTTTAGAAAAGATTATATGAAGGGAATTTTTGAAAAGACAGTGTGGATGGTTTTATTTATTAGTTGGGTCTTTATAGAAATACTTCTACTTTGAACAATAAATTACCAGCATTGTTATTAATAGGGTGGCACAGCGACTGAGCAGTTAAGAAGTTGGGCTTGTCAGCTAGAAAGCTGACAGCCCAGGTTTGTGACCAGAGTGCCACATGATGGGGTGAGCTCCTGTCCTTGCCCCAGCTCCTGCCAAACTAGCTGTTTGAAAGCATGCAAATGTGAGTAGATAAATAGGTACCATGGTGGGAAGATTACAATGCTCCATGACGTCACACTAGCCACATGACCATGGACATGTCTTTGGTTAGTGCTGGCTCAATGGCCTTGAAATGGAGATGAGCACACACACACCAGTCTAGCAATGACTAGAGGAATAAAATCTGCAGGGATTCCTTTACCTTTTTTTAATATGTATTAATAATACATTGATGTTTTATGAACTAGCTCACCAACATCTAGCGTTAAGTTTGCAAAATGATCAAAGAAGTGCTAATGAATAATTGAATCACATTCAAGAAAAACAAAATAAGTTTAATAACCGAAGGCTAAAACTTTACCACCTCTGGTTGTGGGTGATCATGTGTATCCCATACATAGTGGAATGTAGCGACAAGTCCAGATTTTAGATCTCCATCAAACTCCTTAATCCTACTCTCTATAAGCAGCTGAAAGAACAGTTTATTGATAGCAACCAAAGAATCTAGGGAGATATGACCAAGGAAATATAGATGGCATTTTAAATTTATCAGAAATTGAGAACAGTTCAGAACTGAACCATGCTTTCTACCAAGGTTTTAAGTTACCTTGGCAAAGAAGATACTGAAGTGGTGGCTAAATTCTGTCTTTTTAGGATCAATCATCAACAGTAAACAAAACAACAATCAAGAATTACACCACAACAGGGGTGTGTTCTAATGTTTTTTTACTACCAGTTCTGTGGATGTGGATTATTTTGTGGGCGTGGCTTGATGGTCATGTGACAATTCTTTAGGATTTAGCAGAGGTACTGGTCTACCAGGCTTTTAACTGCTTGCAGAGCTGTACCGGTCTACTCATTTATTTTTTGCAGGCATCGGTCTACTCATTTATTTTTGGAGGCACTGGTCTACCCTTTTATTTTTGCAGGCACTGGTCTGCTCATTTGTTTTTGGAGGCCCGGTCTACCACCACACTGCCTTTTAACACTGATCAGCTGTAGGGCGGCTCTTTGAGGCAAGAGTTTAAACAGTTTTTTTCCTTCTAGCCTATCAGCTGGGACTCAGGAGGCAGCAATAGATTGGGGGTGGGGCCAAATAAAAGGTAAGAATAATGCGGGGGGAGGGGTGGGGGCGAGGAGGGGAGGGGAGTGGGAGAACCGGTTCGGTGATGTCATATCGTCACCGCTACCGGCTCAGCCAAACCGGGCCGAACCGGGAGGAACCCACCACTGCACCACAGATCATCACTTGGCGGAGCAGCAATGAAAGCCTTGGAAAAGATATTCAGATGCCATGAGGCCTATACCAGTGTTTCCCAACCTTAGCAACTTTAGTAGGTATGGACTATTGTTGGTGTTTCCCATTCATTGGATGTCTATGGAGATTCTCAGTCATCCTGGTCACAATATCTTTCAAAAAGGCAACTGGACTTTTTTGTTCTGTTTGAAGATGTTTCATTTCTCATCCAAGAAGCTTCTTCAGTTCTGATTGAATGGTGGAGAATGGAAGGACTTATATTCCTTGAAGTCATGTGGTCATTACCCTGTTTCTGAGAGAGCTTTCTTCTTTGAAAGAAAGCACCTTTAGATGGTCACTAGTATGTGGAAAGAAAAAAAAGGAGATGAATGGTAATGAAAATCTGTATAATATGCACAGTAAAAATTGAAAATTATAGTTTTCGTGCAAAGTGAAGCATGCATCAATGAAACACAATGAACATCCACATGTGCTTGTTATTTTAATGTTATTCACACCCCAGTGTTTAAAGGTGACTTGACATTTTCATTATAGTTCCTTATTTTTATTTGGTTGCATCTAAGTTGAAGGAGACATATTACAGCTATATATATATTCCATCTTCTGAACACAAGGTTATTATTTTGATGCATTTTAAAGGAAAGCTATTGCCTAATACCGGAGGTGGAATGCAAAAAGTAGATATGCTGTGGACAACAGATTTAAGAGGTTGCCGAATTAAGTGGCAAAACCCCAAAAGACAATATAAGGATGAGTTGACAGAGATAGGGAAATAGAGAAATGATAAATACTCTAGTAGAAAGAAAATGGCATAAATGCATGGGTAGCAAGTAAGTGGTCTTTCAAACTACACAGCCATACGCCTACTTTGGAGGGATGTGCAAAGAAGCACTGCTACATTTCATTATGGTGCTTTGATTTGACACAGTAAGGTTTGCTTTGTCATCACAGCGCTCATCCTTTGATATATCAAGCATGGGTGTGTTCTAAATTTTTTTACTACCGGTTCTGTGGGCATGGTTTATTTTGTGGGAGTGGTTTGATGGTCATGTGACAATTCTTTAGGATTTAGCAGAGGTACTGGTCTACCAGGCTTTTAACTGCTTATATAGCTGTACTGGTCTACCCATTTGTTCTTGGAGCGTCCCGGTCTACCCATTTGTTTTTTGAGTGTCCTGGTCTACCCATTTGTTTTTCGAGAGTCCCAGTCTACCCATTTGTTTTTCGAACATCCTGGTCTACCCATTTGTTTCTGGAGCGTCCTGGTCTACCCATTTGTTTTTGGAGCATACTGATCTACCACCACACTGCCTTTAACACTGATCAGCTGTAGGGTGGCCCTTTGAAGCCCTGCAGCAAGAGTTTAAACAGTTTTTTTCCTTCCAGCCAATCAGCTGGGACTCGGGAGGCAGCGAAAAATTGGGGGTGGGGCCAAATAAAAGGTAAGAATAACGCGGGGTGGTGGTGGGAGGGCCCAGCTCCCAAACAAAGAGAACCAGTTCAGTGACGTCATATCATCACCGCTACCGGCTCGACCAAACCAGGCCGAACCGGGAGGAACCAACCACTGATATCAAGGTATTCAGTCTTGTTGAAGCATTGGGGATAGGGTGGGGGAGCAGTGCTGATCCATAATGACTGGTCACTGCAATTATAGGGCTTCTGTGCATTTTCGGTGCATGCACAGAAGTCTTGCTTGTTGGTAAAAACAATATTATGCAAACATTCATCTCTGACATTTGGAAATAGAAGGCTGTTTGTTTCACTGAAATGCTTTGAAAGGCTACTTGAATTGAAAACACTCTTACTGAGAACTGTGAGGTCTGTTATCCCAGCAATGATATTTACTGGATTATTTTTGTCTGTTTGACATAGTTAATTATCGAGGTCAGAGTGCTCACTTTGTTCTACATAAATTATTGACCACTAAAGTGATATCAGTCCAGAAAATCAACCCCACAAGAATATTAAAACTAGACTTTGTTGAAACAGATTATAATACAAGATTGCAAGTCTAATTGCTATCCTTCCCCTTCTTCTTGTACACAATGAATAAGGGTGGTCTTAACCTGAGCCACTTCTGAATATTATTGTTTCCCAGGACTTAAAAAAAAAAAGATGTATCATCAGCCCCTCTGTGGCTAGATAAAGATTCTTGCACCCCTCTGACAAGGGGTGCATCTCATTTACTCTCAATAGTTTTTTTAAAAAAATTATATTTATATGCCGCCCTTCTCCGGAGACTCAGGGCGGCTTACAATGCGTTAAGCAATAGTCTTCATACTTTTGTATATTTATACAAAGTCAGCTTATTGCCCCCACAAACGGGGTCCTCATTTTACCCACCTTAGAAAGGATGGAAGGCTGAGTCAACCTTGAGCCTGGTGAGATTAGAACTCGCAGTAATTGCAGGCAGCTGGATGTTAAATGCTGCCTTAATAGGAGGCATTAACCTGCTACGCCACTCAGGCTCCTATGAATAGTTGATTTATGAATGGCTCTTTTTAATGCCCTATAGTCATGAGGGCGAACCTATGGCACGAGTGCCACAGGTGGCACACAGAGCCCTCTCTGCAGGCATGCCAGCCATTGCCTCAGCCCAGCTCCACCACGTATGTGTGCGCACCTCCTGCTGGCCAGCTGGTCTTTGGGTCTGTGCCATGCATGTGCAGGGGTGGGCACATGCAGGAGATGTGTGTGTGTATTTGCGGGGGAGGGGCGCGTGTGTGCAGGGGTGCAGGTTGGTGCAGGAAGCTTTCCAGACCCAAAATGGGGTGCAGGGGGACACGGTGCCCTTGTGCCCTGTTTTGGCTTCCAGGTTGGTGCAGGAGGCTTTCCAGGCCCAAAACGGGGCGCCTACGCGGTGCGGGGGGGGGCGCATGCGCAGGGGGGCACTCGTGTTGCATTTTGGGGGCTCGGGCACATGCATGTGCATTCGCGCACGCGTGTGCGCTTTGGGCACTCGGCACCAAAAAAGTTAACCATCACTGTCCTATACCACCAGCCCCAACCTTTTGGCCACCAGGGACTGATTCTGTGGAAAAAAATTTTCACAGACCAGGGAGGCATTGTTTTGCATGCTACCTACAGTAGATCCCATGCATGCACAGTTGAAGCTTTGCTTGCTTGCATGGTCCGGTTCTTAATGGACCCATGGACTGGTACAAGTCCATAGTCCAGGGGTTGGGGACTCCTGCCCTATAAAAAAATAAGACACCAACATCGTAATTATTGTTATGCATATAGGCCCCAGAATTCCTGAAACTTTTGCAACATCTTTTGATGGTTTAGAAAGATATCTTCCAGTATCCAAAAGTGGCAATATTTATCCAGCATTTCAATTATTAGTCTTTCTAGCCATATCTAGAAATGCTTTCTGGAAACGCTTTTCTCTGTTCTGAGCTTTTCCTCTTATAAATTTGTTCAGTTTCAGCATGCAGTAAATTAAATTAGTAAGCATCAGTAATATCTTGGTGCATTCGCTGTAGTATCAGCTCAGAGCATCACTATTATTCTTTCATTTTGCTGTATACTATTCTGCTTCACTAGCTATGACTTTGCATTTCCCACGGAGGCAACCATGCCAAAATAGGAATATTTTTTTTTTAAAAGAAATCTGCCATGGTGAATTTGTGAGAAACAGGAAAACAGATTCAGCATGGCAAAAATGATAGCAATAAATAGAATCCATTAGTATTAGTTCTTTGAATTAGAGAAGAATTTATACAAACAAATCACCTTAAGATATATTTGGGGGGGGGGGGCATGTTTTTTAAAGTTGTATATTAAAGTGTATTTTGGCTTTTTTTAAAGGAGTTAGCTAAGGAAATTTGCATGACCAAAGAATCCATAAACAAATAAACAAATCCTGACTTCAGGCATTAAATTTCATTACGAACAGTGTGATAAGAAAAATTTATATTTAACAAGTTAGGGAAAACATGCAGAACAAATGACAAATGAATGAAAAAGAATGTGTATAAACTTTTTTTCAAAAAAAAATAAATCAATTTAGCCCCAAAGACTTAAACATTACTTTACATATGATGCAAAACAGATGAGATTTTTTAGTGACGTACAATTACAATACTATTCTAGTCCTGCTCTTTTCTATTTGTCATTGTTTTGCCACTTCTATGAAATTCATCTGAAATTTTCTGTCCTCATCCATTTACTTAATCAGAAAGTCCAATATTTCCCAGCCTTGACATAAGTTTCTGTTTAAATTATTATAAATCACTGTTCGATTGATATTTTATTCAAACTACTTTTTATTTTTACTTTTTCTGTAAATATTAAAGTATTCAGTCATATTGTATCGGGTGTTAAATGCATCCTTAAATATTTTATTATTTAATATACCAGTACATTAATATTAAATTAAACAAAATACTTTTTTTCACCTTGTACAATGTCTTTAAAATATATATCCAATTTTATTATTTATACTTTTATATCTACCTTGATATTCACATCCTGTAAAGCCATAGTTCACTGTAGAAAAAATTATACTACTGTGTTATGACAGTCTGAAGCAGTCAATTGTTTTTTGTTGTTTTTTTTAAAAAAAGCTCTACCAGCAATCAATTAAAAGCAGTAAATTTGTGGAAATAAGGTCATACTGTTGAGAATATGGACTGATATGTAAGAGACTGAGTTTGGTGTAACAGTTAAGATTCTGGGCTAGAAACTAGGAAACTGTGAATTCTAATCCCATTTTATGCACAAGGTCAACTGGGTGACCTTGGATCAGCCCTAGGAAGAAGGCAATGACAAGACTCTAGAACGAGTGCAGAGAAGAGCAACCAAGATGATTAGGGGACTGGAGGCTAAAACATATGATGAACGGTTGCAGGAACTGGGCCTGGCTAGTCTAGTGAAGAGAAGAACCAGGGGAGACATGATAGCAGTCTTCCAATATTTGAAGGCTGCCACAGAGAGGAGGGGTTTAATCTGTTTTCCAAGGTACCTGAAGGCCAGACAAGAAATAATGGATTGAAACTGATCAAGGAGAGATTTAACCTGGAAATAAGGAGGAATTTTCTGACAGTGAGAGCAATCAACCAATGGAACAGAAGTTGCCTTCAGAAGTTGTGGGAGCTTCATCATTGGAAGCATTCAAAACGAGACTGGACTGCCATCTGTCAAAAATGGTGTAGGGTCTGCTTGGGCAGGGGGTTGGACTAGATGACCTACAAAGTCCCTTCCAATTCTGTTAAGCTGTATCTGAATCTAAGCTACTTCTAAAAAACCTTGCCAAGAAAATTGTGGAGACTTGTCCAGGAAGGCAAGGCTGACTTGAAGACAAAATAAACAAACAAACAACTGTCCATCTCGTCTGAAGGCCTGGGGAATAACCAGGTCTTCAGGATCTTATGGAATGCCAACAGGATGGGAGCTAGTGGATTGCAAGGGGAACCTCATTCTAGAGGGCAGGCACCAGAGAAAGAGAAGGTTCTAACAGATTGCACATTAAATCAAAGGAAGCCAGAGTGTGTCATCTCTACCTGTGTATATTGGTTGAGCAGGAAGATTAGGACTTGACAGTCTCAGTTAACATGACGCTATCCATAGTTAATAGTCAGACAAATATATTATGGGGAGATATGATTCTGAAAATGAAGAGCATTATAGCTTGTGGATCAGGGGTGGTATTCATTTACCTTCGCTACTGGTTCACAAATGTGAGCGTGTGTGCGCTAGCTTTGCTCACATGTGCCACCTCCACCCATGCGCAGAGCATCAAAAATGGGATGTGATTATATCTGGGAGGGTGGGCAGAGCCTCCTGCAGCTGCCGCTACCAGTTCGCCCAATCTGGATAGAACCAGTTGAATACCACCACTGTTGTGGATGAAATGGGCCTTGTTTTAATTTTCCATCTGTTTTAACAGATTAGAATATCTGTAATTAAGAAAGAGAACTCTGCAATAGGAGGGCCCAAATATTATTGGAATCTAGGACCGCCTAGGACAGAATCCTTGGCCAAAAAGAGACTGCATTTGTCCTATTAAGAGATGCCTCATTCCCTGTAGCTCTGTCCCCCTCTCCTTTTCCATGCATAGTATGATCTGGCCTTGAAGGACAAGTTTCAGGAAGGGAATCAGTACCACAAATAAAAATATTTCTCTCCTCTTTTCTGAACAATCGTAAGAAAGAGTATTGGAAGAGAAAAAGAAGCATTCTGGGCCCAGTGTTGCAATTTAACTCTACACCTTTTTTTATTGGTCGTTCACAAACTAAAAGTCACTCACCGTAACTCTTTTTTACTCTGAGCAATGATAGAGAACTTTAATTAGATATTTGGAAAGGTAATTAGAAATTACATATATGGTTACACTTCAAACCTATTAGCAGTTAAGGCAGTATATATAGTTCAAAGCTTCCCTGCATAAGTATTAAGCAAATTAGAAGGCTTAATCACTATGATATTCTTTTCTGAGCTATGTACTACTTTATTTCAAAAAGGACTTGGGATTTATAACATTAATTCGCCAAACATTTTATGGGATCCTTTCTGAAGCCTAACTAATTTTTCATTCATTGCATCAAGTGCTACATTGATCTCACTGGGAGCAAGGGAAACTTTTCTCCAGTAGATGCAAAAAGATGCAGTTTGATTCCTGATATTTCAGATAGCTTTATTAATGGTTGCCCATGCACCTGGCATCCTGGTGGCAAAAATGCTAATGTGATCAATTTGTAACTTCATGCACTGCACATGTTTATGGCTCTATCTTATCTGTCAAAATATTAACGTTTTGTTCACATAATTAGCTTATGCACTCAGTGAGTCCTCACAATGACCTTAGTGAAAGGCAATTTGTGTATTCTAAATTGGAAATGCTAATAAGATATCAGAAGGTGAATTTGTTTATTGATTTAATGAAGCCCTAGCATGTCATCGTTTTTTTAAAGATTAAAAAAAAAGCATGTGGGATAGGGAAGTGTCCACTATAGTTAACAAACAAACATGAATTAATTTCCTATTCAACCATTGATTTTTTTAAAAAAAATTATTTTTTTATTAAGTTTATACACGTACATAACACGTGCATTTCTATTAACATCGGATGTGCAGTGTTTATACATATATGCAAGATATATACTTGGTGTCAGTTAGGCTACTTATTCCTGTTATTTAACACACCTTTTGCTCCTTCTTTCAGTTTATCATTCATCCATTCATGCCACCTTCCCCAAACAGTATAGTAATCTGAATTTTCATCATCATTTATTTCATGGGTTAGTTTGCTAATCTCTGCGCACTCCAATATTTTCCTAATTATAAGTTCTTCTGGTGGCAGAGCTTTCTCTTTCCAGTATTGTGCGTAGGCCAGTCTAGCAGCTGTGGTTATATGTATTATTAGGTGGTTCTTTTTCTTTCCATAGGTCCTCTTTACTATTCCCAGGAAAAATATTTCAGGTGTCAATTCAATATCTTCTCCGATTATTTCTTGTAACTATCTCCAAATCTTACTCCAATATCTTTTCACTTCAGGGCATGTCCACCACATGTGAAAGTAGGTGCCCTGACCATGGCCACATTTCCAGCAGTTTGGGTGTATGTTGGGGTATATCTTTGCTAGCCTAGCAGGGGCTAGATGCCACCTGTGGGGCATTTTGTATTGATTTTCCTTATACGTCGCAGCTCTGGTCAATTTATAATTCTTATTCCATGCCTCTTCCCATTCATTTAAGTTTATGCTGTGTCCAATATTTTTCTGCCATATACTCATTTGGTTTTTGAAACCAAAAAAACCCCAAAAAATTAACCATTGATTTTTATGCAGCACTGTTTTTTTCCCCCTATATATAATAGTTATAATAGTTAGTGGAGCTGGGATACCAGAACATGTTCCAGGATCGATGTTCCTTCAGCAGCCTTTTAAAATCTCTTTTCCTTTTAAGGATAAAAACTTTGTGAAAAGGTTATTAGGAAACTATATCTCTTATGATATTGTGAAAGAGCAATAAATTGTTATTTATTTTTATGGTTATATTTTTATATTTTTTTTGTTCTCAGCACATTTGGAAAAATACTTCAAGTTTTTTTAAAACAGTTCAGACATCACACTAACATATTGTGATTATGTTATCATAATTTATTGAATGAACCACATTTAGTGAGGTTCATAAAAGAAGCTAAGCCATAGGCAAGAGTGCCATAAAGTGACACCTTTCAGCTTTTCTGTCTCATGTACCAAAACAGCTTTTAAACAGGTCCACCAGTTTTGCTAACCAGCAAAAGGGCACAACATTTTATGGAGTGGGTCAGAGCTTCATTTCTACGGAGTTTTGATTGAAACATCCCTTTGAAGTGCCTTTTGAAGATTCTTGTTTTAAGGAGTGGATTAGCCATACTGGTTGCTTTGTCTTAGTAAAATAACATTCGGGCTTCCTCAGAAGATGCAAAAAAAATCCACATTTCCCAAAGTGAAGTGAGCAGAAGGGACAGATCAGCTCTGTGTCTTTCTTATAATTGAATAATGATGGTGAAAAGTTTTAGGCATATGCAAAGCAAGTTACTGCTTACAATCTCACAGACTGAAAGACATTTGCAAAATGTGCTTTTCTTTACACTTTTATTAGACTTTAATACTTGAAAATCTCCATGAATTAAACTACCCAATATGGTTCACACTCATTAATTAAGATATGCCTTGTTTCTGCATTCATTCATACCTTCTATTCAAAGAAAAATTTTGGTGACCCAACACAGGTTTGTTATGCAAACCTGTGATAGTTTTTCCAAGTCCAACTGTTATATAACTTGATTCCCTATTAGCGCTTGTCAAATAGAGCCTACAGTTTGCCATAGCTTAAGGTATCACTAAATCTAAAATTCAGCCCTAACAGTGTATTGTTTATGCAGCCCAGTAAACATTGAATAATGAACACAGAGCATCATCAAAGATAAAGCTACACTTTGTACACTTCAAGTAACATAAATTGGATGTTGTGCACTCTCCAGAGTCATTTCTGGTGAAATGGGTTCATCTCATTCATAAATTGTATAAATAAATAAATAAAAATATTTGTCTGGTCTACAGAGAATATTCTTTTTATATTTGCTGCATTACAAGTAAACTATACCTCTGACTTTTTCTCTTTTTCCCCCCGGCTTTATCTTTCTTCATTTTATCATGGCAAATTACATCCATCCATTCATTAAAATGCATGATCATTAATGTGCCTACTTTTGTTCAACTCATTTCATTAGCTACCATTTGTCATCTTTTAAGATAAACATGGTTGATAACTATAAAAAGTTTAATAGAAATTTAAATACATTCAGTGCCAACATAATTATCTTGGTAATAATTCCCAAAGATGAAAGATAATAATAGTGAATATTAATTTTATTCCTAAAAGGGGGTTTTATATAAAAAAAATAGAAAATATGATAATTACAAGTATTACAATAGATATTTAGAGAAAGAACTAGACTAAGAGAAGTGTTATAAAAAGCCAACTTAAAAGCGTATAAATGCTGGGTTACATGAAAAATGGTTATCAAACACTAAAGTGAATCAAGAATGATTGCAGGGATTAAATATGGCTAGTCTAGAGAAAAGAAGGACTAGGTGGATGACATGATAGCAGTGTTTCAACATTTGAGGGGTTACCACAAAGAAGAAGGGATCAAAGCATCAGAAGGCAAGACAAGAAACAATGGATGGAAACTAATTAAGGAGAGAAGCAACCTAGAATTAAGGAGAAACTTTCTAACAGTGAGAACAATTAACCAATGGAATGACTTGCTTTCAGAAGTTATGAGTGTTTCATCACTGAAGAATTTTAAGACAGCCACTGTCTGAAATGGTATAGTTTCCTACTTGAGCAGGGGATTGGATTAGAAGACCTCCAAGTTCTTTCTAGCTCTATTTTGTAACTAATAGCCATTATTTAATATGAGTTACACAAGGATTTCATTACCTTGATATTATTTTATTTGTTTATTAAATAAATGTATATAATACTTTTATATAGCCACACAACTCACATGCCGATAACTCAGGGGTGAAATGTAAAATGCGTTACTACCGGTTCTGTGGGCGTGGCTTGGTGGTGGGGGGTAATGTGACTCGGTGGGCATGGCCAACTTTTTTTTTTTAACTTTTCAAAGCATTTTTTCTAATGCTTTGAAAAGCCTCTGCCAATCAGGCAACTCATCTGGGATCATCAGAGACTTTTCAAAGCATTTTTTTTTTATCACCTCTTTGGCCAAGAGGTTGTAGAAAAAGTGCTTTGAAAAGCCTCTGATGATCCCAGCTGAGCTGCACAATCATCAGAGGCTTTTTTTTTTTTACTTTTAAAAGCATTTTTTCATCAGAAGAGGTTGTAGAAAAAATGCTTTTAAAAGTAAAAAAAAAAAGCCTCTGATGATCGTGAGGCTCAGCTGGGCATGAGGAGGGGATTATATTTGCAGGGATTTTTGCTACCAGTTCTCCGAATCACCCTCCGCCATCGCTACCGGATTGGGTGATCCAGTCCAAACTGGGAGCATTTCACCCCTGCAATAACTCCATGTGAGTGGAGTACATATGTATTTCAGTTATATATCATAAAATAAATTGTACCACACTAAAAAACCTTTGTAAAGCTAATTTGGAAAGGAGTCTTCAAATGTATTGATACACTGAGAATTTAGGCTGAAATTATTTATGGCAACTGAAGATGTACCATGCTATAAATAATTATATACCGTTATCCTGGTCCAGAACTTTGACTACAAATGTATCACTTAAGATGTTACCTCTCAACCATGGAGGGTTACTTGGTGATTTGGCATCAGTCATTCTCTCTCAACGCAACCTATCTCACAAGATTGTTGTTGTAGGGAAATAGGAAAGGAGATCTACACTGCTTTAGGCTCCTAAATAAAAATCAAGATATAAATTTAATAAATTGAACAAGTGCTTGCCCATGATATTCATAAATGAATCTTTTGTGCATAGCCATTCATTTCAATGGCAAGAATCAATCTACATATTCCGAGAATAAAGCTAAAATAAATAAAGACTAGTTTCTCTGATGAAGTGAGCAGTGTTAACTACAGCCTTCTAAACAGATGGTTGTAACAAAGTGTTGTAAATGCTCAAATATAAGAATTTATTTCCGAGTGAACATAGCTGAGAACATTAACTGAAAGGCAAAGAATAGCTGAATGGAACAGCATCTCTTTTTCTTGATTTTTCACCAGTCAAAAAATGGAAGGCATTTTGGAGGGTCTTCTTTAGTTCCAAATGGCAAATATAAATGACACTTATAAATAGGGTATTGTGATCCATTTGTCCCTTTTGTATGCCAGTGCTCAGTGCAAACAGGAATGGTATATCAGAATTATCCCATTCATCTGAATCAAAGTAGTCAATTCCTATGAAAAGTGAAGACCTGCTTGAGTTCAACACTTTCTTGGTAACAGAAAAGAAGTGATTTGATAGAACCTTCTGCAGTATTTTGTCTTCCCAAGCTAGATAATAGCCTTAGGATTTCCTATTTAGATTTTTCAAGACCAGGCATATTCAACCAGAAAATGATCTATCCCTTAACACCTATTCTACTGAGAAGAACTGATTTAATTGCTTTACACAGAAACTCTATATGTAGATAGAACAGCTTGTAAAATTAGATCATTGTGAGGTTTATAGATAATAGCTAAAGTAAATATTTAGATAATCAGTGGAAGCTTATTGAAATATAAAAAGAGCCTTGGTGGTGCAGTGGACTAAAGTGTTGTTAAGTAGCACTTAGCTGCCAGCTGCCTGCAATTACTGCGAGTTCAAATCTCAAGGCTCAAGGTTGACTCAGCCTTCCATCCTTCTGAGGTAGGTAAAATGAGGACCTGGATTGTGGGGGCAATAAGCTGACTTTGTATAAAAAAAGAACACCGCTTTGGGGGGGGAGGGCAAAAGCCTTACTAAGCAGGTATATACAAAAGCATGAAGGCTATTGCTTAACGCATTGTAAGCCGCCCTGAGTCTCCAGAGAAGGGTGACATATAAATCGAACCAATAAATAAATAAATAAACAATAAATATGGATAAAACATTCAAAGCAGGACAATTTCTATTTTTAACATGGGTTAAAAATCATTTTGTAATCAGACCAAATGGTTCTAATCACCTTGTGAACAAGGCAGTGGTGAAATCCAGGTTTTTTTACTACTGGTTCTGTGGGCTTGGTGGGCGTGGGGTGCCTTGGTGGGCATGGCTTGGTGGGCATGGCAGGGGAAGGATACTGCAAAATCTCTATTCCCACCCCACTCTGGGGCCAGCTGGAGGTGGTATTTGCCGGTTTTTTGAACTACTCAAAATTTCCACTACCAGTTCTCCAGAACCTGTTGGATTTCACCCCTGGAACAAGGGTCATGGCCTATGTTATACACATTATGTGGAATAAGTCTATATCAGTTTTTCTTAGTCTTGGCCACTCTAAGATGTATGAACATCAGCTTCCAGGGATTCCCAGCCAGCCAAGAAATCCACACATCTTAGGTTGCCAAGGTTGAGAAACACTGGTCTAAATATTTGGCACACAAAATGTTTGATTCATCATGAAAAGGCTATTCATGTCATAAAGGGGCCATAATTCACTTTCTTGTTGATGTCACTAGGTAACAAAATATAACATTAACAACAAAGGCTGTCTGCCAAAAAGAATAAAATATAATGCATCTATACTTTCAGCATTAATGTTCAGCATGTCCTGTTCAACACCGATCTGGAAAGACTTTACATGATAGTAGTGATAATGCGATCCGTATGGGAGGTGGTTTTCAGAAGTCCTCCCATAAAATGTAAAATAGATATATTGATGCTTAGGATCAAACTGTTTGTATGGTTATCTTGCTTAGTAATAATCCCATCAGCTTCCTTCGATGGAAACATATTTCTCAAACTATCTAATAAATTAGGGCCATAATCTTTAGTGTTGTCTGAAATCACTGCCTATTTCCCTGGGTGTTATTAGTTCAGTAGAAAACATAAAAAAGTTAAAATGTGACTACAGGGTTCTGACCAGAGGGGATCCACAGAGGGGATCAACAGTCAAAACAGTGGTCATAACAACTCATGACAACTTATTTAAAGGAACAAGTCTTGATTTTTTTTAATATGTCCACTTGTGGATAACCCTGGGTTTGACCATTATCCTGGAGAAAATATCTTCAGCTGCAGTGCAGCCATCCAAGAAATCTACTTTGTAGAGCCAATCTGAATGTTCTGTAAATTATACATTGCCTACCAATCAGACACCTTGACCTTGCAGCCTCCTTTTCTACTTTTGAAAAATGACTGAGATCTTCGAAGAAGTGGTTCATTGCAGTTCACACGATGAATTCCCTGCTTAACATCTCACATCTTTGAAAGTGATTGCTTTTGAGGTTGTACTTGTCATTTATTATTCCTTTTTACTTTTGATTTCATTGGTTGATTGCATGATCAAACTTGAAAATGTATATGATCTGAGTCCTTATCTATTGCTTCACTTGCAACTTCCCCCCCCAAAAGTCAGTTTGTATTCAGAGAAAAAAAAGTTAAAGAACCTTGAGCTGAACTTTCTTCTAGACTTAAAATCTTCCCATTTAAATTGTATCAATCTTGGATGTAATTATGAAAGATGCAAAAGCTCCATTTTGATAAGTATTCCTGTGATTATGATTAATTGCATCCCAAACTTTCACACATGTACAAAATGAGCAATTAGATATAGTACACTTCTTTCCTTACCATAAGACTAATAAATTAGCTTATAAATAGTGACAGGATCATTTGAGTGTAAGAAATTTCTATATTACTTCATATCAGTTACAAAAGATTTTTGAACATTTGCTCTCATCTAAGAAATTTTAGCATTTCCACAGACTTTCTTGTTATTATTTTAATATGCAGTCAGGCACAATGTTACAAATTGATTTTGGAAGTTCCACTCTTTAGTTATCATTTCAGTCTTTGTACAGCTAGAATTATACTGGTGTTAAAACACAGTGTAATTGTCAAGCCTGAATGTTATTTGGGTGTGGGATTGTTTGTATCCTGGGGTGTTCTAATGTTTGACACAGTTTTGAGCTTGAGGAGGATGGAGCCTTCAATCACCACAGCATAACTAGCTGATGAGTCATGCACATTCCAAGGTTCACTGACCGGAGGAGGAGAGAAGTCACCAAGCAACCAGCTCTCATCTTGATTGGACAATGTGACAGATAGTTTTGGAAACTTGAGAAACTGAAACTTATATTGGGGTGAAAAGCCCGGGAACTTTAGTACTGGCTTTTCACCAGTAGTGTCAAGATGGTGTATATAAATAAATTTGTTCTTTGAGGAAAAGCAATGCCTCCGAGTTCGATTTGTAATAGGTGCATTACTTGGAGCCTGACAGTGATGTGCAAAGAACATTATTATACAATGCTCCTCTTTCATTCCATAGAACTTTTTCTTTTTTCTTCCCTCATTTGTTTAGGAAAGAGAAGAGTGGACTTTTCCTTCTTTATTTTTTAAAATATCTTTTATGTTCATATTTTTTGAAACATAGAGGATAATGGTAAGAATCTATTGGGACTATGTTGGATGTATAAATCTTTTCATCCCCTTGTCCTTTTATTCTAAATGGAACTGTTATAAGACCACTCTTCTCTCTACTGACCCAAATATCACATTAATTTTAAAAAATGCAAAATACAGCCACTTATATTTACATATTATGTGTAATTTATTTCTATTAAGATCATATATATATATATATATATATATATATATATATATATATATATATAATTTTATTCTTTTCGTAGGTCTTTGTGTATTTTTGTTTCATCCAGGTTTTTCCTACATAAATCAAGATCTTTATACAGCCATGGTTCAGTGAAATCTCATTCACTAGATTTTTTGGCTTTATCAGACATCAAAGCAGCATTTTGCTGTCTGTTGTAAGATTTAAGGGAGACTAAGATAGCTATTTCTGACTTGTTTGCCTTCTTCAGTTAGCCACACCCTCATCTCCTGACTCCTGACATTTACAGGTCATTTATTTATTTATTTATTTATTTATTTATGTATGTATGTATGTATTTATTCATTCATTCATTCATTCATTCATTCATTCATTCATTCATTCATTCATTTAACTTATATGCTGCCCTATCTCCAACGGACTCAGGGAGGCTCACAACAATAAAATCCACAATAACCACAGTACAAAGTTAAAATACCTAATTACCTAATTAAACCAGATAAAAGTTAAAAACCGATATAAAACCCCATCAGTCCAGGCCATATTATACATGTATAAATAACTATATACAGTACATAAATATATAAACAGTGATACTTTGGTACTCAACTGCTTTGAAATTGTTCAAATTTTGTACTCAATGCATTTTGACATGAAAATTTTGTCCCAGTACTCATTGTTTATTTGGTACTTAATGCATAAACTAGAAATTGTCAGTGTCAATTGCCTTGTGACTCACTACATTATTTCTTAAGGGAAAAAATTGTTTGGTACTCATCATTTTTGATACTCATTGTGCCTCCCTGAACTAATTAATGAGTACCAGGATACCACTGTATTAGGAACAAAGCCGATAAAGTTAATCTTTCATAAAAGAAACAAGTTTCTATAAACTCTAGGTATGAATATAAAACTATTTAGTGCTTTTGAAATTTTGGGTAGTTGTCATTTAATAACAATATCTCAATTTCTCATTATGAATGGGGTTTTTTTGTCAAATTAAAGAGTAGGTCTACTAGCTCTGATTTCCAGTATGCATACAGTGGGCTCTTTAGAAGAATATTAAACCAGATCAACAGATCAACCCTAAAGTATATCATCCCTATATTCGAGCATATACATACTTTATCTTCATATGGAAGACTGGAATATCAAGGAGATGCCCTACCTTTTTTTGTTAGTTTAACAATAATAATTATTTATTTAACACATTTGTATACTTCTTTCATTAGAAAAACAGTATAACTAAAAACAGTGTATGAATCGCTGGCTTTTACTCAGTTTATATTTCAATTTATGTCATTTAATATAGCTTATTTCAAATTGTGATGGCCTGATGATGCTATATTTGCACCAAGCCTACTTTGTTGTGTTCTGTGTCTCACTAAGGGCAGTCATAGAATCATAGAATGTTTTGTCACATTTTTGTTACCTTGCTTAGAATTCAGCAGTAACTAAACATGATTATAGTTAAGCTGTATGAGAGAGTTAATTTTCTGTAAGTTTTACAATTTTTACTGATATAGAAACCCGCAGTAGATAGATAAATCATTACATATTCCTTCAGTATTTTACTATTGATTTCTTTCTCCTTCTAGTCGTTTGCTGAGAATATTTCTTCCTTCTGAAATCCAGCAGAAGAACAAAGAAATAATTTCTCATTTTACACATCAGTCTTTTCAGTCCTTTTAAGGATTGTTGAATGAGTTTACAAGTATTTTTCTTTTTTCCCCAAAGCCAATATGCAAGGGAATAGCTAACCACAGCCCAAAAGATAGTAACTATGTATGCTGTTTTTGAAATGAGCTGCAAAGTAATCACCAGCTCCAATCTTCTCCAAGAACAGTTTAATAAGCAATTATTATTTGTGAGACAATCCTCCTGAGAAATAGTTGTGCTCTTTTGCTTTTATTGTTCAGTGGTAATGGAAATTGACATGAAAAGAAAATAGTAGAGTGGTTTTTTTAAAAAAAACCTATTTGTAAAGAACCAAAACATTAAAATGTTGCTCAAGTGACTATTTCTATTCTGCGCAATCGGAACATTAGAGATCCAATAGTCACCTTCCTCCTTAACACAACACTTGCATTGAAGAAAATACTTCCTATTGAAACTTTAAATGCTGATAGAAATGTATATTGATTTCCCTGAAAGGGGTGAAGAGATTATTAGGAGGAAAAGGAAAAGAAGAGGCTGATGACTTCACATCTTGTATTCAGAAACTGTTGGAATTCAGTCATTATTTATCGATCTGCTGAAAGCTGAACAAGCTAATGTGCTGAGGGCAAAATCCTACAGAGCAGACGAGCCACAATCAATGTGAATGCGATGTTACTTGTGTTTCTCTCATCTTTTGTAGGGGTGATAAAACAAAAGACCATGACACATAAACTCATTGAAGTGGCAAAGGAATGAACTCTGGCAGCCTGAACCTTTTAGATTCAGGTGCCTTGTGGAGAAATAACCCCTTACAAGTGTAGCAAATCAAACTAACTTTAGAAAAGTGAAATAATGTTCATTAGGTGAAATGGAAAAATATGACCATTTGAAGAATGTCTACAAATAATAGCAAATATATGGGACAGTGAAAGCCATATATGTATATGCTAATTTAAGGATGTAAAAATGCAAAATGTATGCCTTCCTTCCTTCCTTCCTTCCTTCCTTCCTTCCTTCCTTCCTTCCTTCCTTCCTT
>WNWU01000002.1:40085375-40098048 GCA_012654045.1 Ptyas mucosa
CTTTCTATGCAGGTCAAAAACAGTTCCTTGGTCAGGTATTGGCTTCAGATATCCTTTGATAACATACAAGATAAACCACATTAATGTTCCAAGTAAACTGCATTGTAAAGTTGATGGGCTCATAAATGCAGAATGGGGGGAAGAGAGAGAGAGAGGGAGATGGAGGAAGGGAGGGAGAGAGGGAGAGAGAATTAGAGAGAGAGAGAGAGAGAGAGAGAAGGAAAGAAAAGGAAGAAGAAGAAGAACTCATATAAAGCTGTGATAACATTCAGGGAAGATATTGCAAAATATTTCAAAACTGATAAGAAGTAAATACTTTCTTATATAATTAGATCTTGGAATAATCATAGATACAGTCATATCAAGATTTCTAGTTTACAGTTTTTCATCCATGTGGACATGTCCATTAATAATTTAAAAGGGAGAAAGAAAAGCCGATATCCAAGGAAATGCTTGTAGAATGCCAAATATCTACTTCAGCAACAAGACCAGACAATTTAGAACCCCAAAGAGAATGGAGGCCCCAGAGTGAGAAGAATTTTAGATGAAAGAGCTAGACATACCTAAAATGCATATTTATTATGGATGTTTGAAGCAGCACTGTTCTGCTTTAGTGAGACATGTTGCCTAGATATACAGTAGACAGAAACCTGACTTAGATACAGTTCTTCACTTTGACACATTGAGGTGTTTCATTCTGAAGAATTGGTGTACTGTGCCTTGTTAGGGTTTTGAGTCAGGGCCAATCGTCAATCAGATGCTTCACTGAACAATACAAGAATTCATTTGTCAATTACAATGAAGTGACACAACTCTTCCGCTCCAGTGTTTGTAAGTGGAGGACCACAATTTTTCACTGAAGTGCTTCAGAGGAGCACATAGATTGAAAATTTATCAAGTCAATTCATTTCTTTAAAACTCCATTCTTCTGTAATAGTCTATGGTCCTTGTGAATAGTCCACCTGATGTTCCTTGTCCCAGGAGCAATTGACTAGGGTTTTATATTTAAATTCACAGAATTTGAATCTGAGTGGTAAGATTGGCTCGTTCTGAGGTTTTGTCTCTTTCCATTTTAATATTTATCTACAATAATATTTTATATAATACATGTAGACTGTACTGAAGTAAGTAACTACTATAGCTTGTGTATACTTCTGAATGAAATAGGCCATCATTGCAGGTCTATCTACACTCACACTTCTCAAATTTAATTGCATCCTAGGAATTGAGAGCAAATTATACTTCAGAGCAGGGGTGAAATCTAAAATTTGTTACTACTGGTTCTGTGGGTATGGCTTGGTGGGCGGGGTAATGTGACTGGATGGGCGTGGCCATTTTTTCCCTTTTAAAACCATTTTTTACATGTAAAACCATGTAAAAAAATGCTTTCAAAAGGCTCTGACGATCCCAGCTGAGTTGCCTGATCGGCAGGCAACTCAGCTGGGATCATCAGAGCTTGGCTCGTCAGAGCCATTTAAAAGAAAAAAAAAAGACTCTAATGATCACGCAGCTCAGCTGGGCATGGGGGGCAGGGGCAGGGATTTTTGCTACCGGTTCTCCAAACTGCCCGCTGCCATCACTACTTACTCACCTGAGCCGGTCCGAACCGGGAGCATTTCATCCCTGCTTCAGAGACAAAAGCCAAACTACAATAATATTGGAATATTTGCAATAACACCTTTGGGTCCCATAAAGAAAATGACTCTTTTTGTTTGAGTCAGAAGTGTTTGGGGAGATCAGGAAAGTTGCTATGGATGATAGTTTTAACGAACGGGCTATGTTTATTTGTTTGTTCCTTCATTCCTACAGATTTCCAGCTTTTAGAATATACCTGTATTCATAACAACAAGTGAATAGATATTTTTAAACCTGTCTTAGCTTATATGGTAGGGGGAAATCCAGTATATTTGTATGGCATCAGGCTTGGGAAACTTATTATTAGTATTTCAGCATCACCTACATATTTGCTGGTATTTACATTATTAATTAAAGTGACAATTGAGCTTTATTTAAAGGAGATCTATTTCTAACTCTTGTACTTTTTTCAGATATTCTAATTCTGACAGAGCTGTTAATGTAAGCAGAGAAAGATTGTTCAAGAATGCCAAACCAGTTTTGCTCTGTTTATCAGAATTAAATATATTTTATCACTAATAGAACCTGACCCCTACATTCTGCATCTTTTTCTATTTCTCAGCTTAGTTCCAACAGCAGTGAAAAAGTTGTGAAAAATTACTATAAATAAATAATAGAAAGATAATGGAAGAGAGAGGAATGGATGGATGGGTAGGTAGATGATAGATGGATGGATGGATGGATGGATGGATGGAGAGATAGATACCATGTCTTATATTTTTTTGAACCCTGAAATAAGCACTTGGCCTTATTGCCATATGCTCAAAAGCCCAATTGGGTTTATTATCAGGGGATGTCTTATTTTGGGGAAAACAGGGTAGATGGATAGGTAGGTGGGTGGGTGGATAGGTGGATAGGTGATAGGTGGATGGTTGGATAGATACATACAGTATAGATACATAGATGAGAGAAACAGACAAACAGACAGACAGACAGAGCAAGCCAATTTGGGGTAGTGGTTAAGGCATCAGGTTAGAAACCAGAATACTGAGAGTTCTAATCCCTTCCTAAGATATGAAGCCAATTGGGTGGTTTTCTCTCAACTTCAGAAAAATTGCAGGGACTTATCCAAGTAGTCGCTAGGAGACCAATCTGACCTGAAGTAAAAAAAAATAGCCAAAAAGCCAGCTGGGTGTCCTTGGGCTAGTAGTCACGGTAGTCAGTCTCTCTGCAGTGGCTCCTAGGAAGGAGGCAATGACAAACCACTTTCTGTGAGGAGTCAACACTGACTTGAAGAATATAGATATAAATGACACAAACAGAGACAATAGGGAGATAGAAATAGAGATGATAGAGACAGAGACAATAGAGATGAATACAGAGACAGAAACTATATAGAAGTGATAGAGATGACAAAGATAGAGATGATAGGAGTAGAGCTAGAGCTAAAGATGATAGAGATAGAGACAAAGGCAGAGATATAGAGAAAGTAAATTTTATAGTCCTATCCTTCATTTATATCCTTCGTTTACAAATTTCTAAGACCATATTGCTGACATTTTTGCAAACATTAGTCCTGTGCCATCCTCATAGGTAATCAGTGATCATTGTTTTTACTACACTAACCAAAGATTTCTCTCTGCTACATAATGTCTTTTATAACACTGTCTATACATCTAAGGCTAAGCTCTTTTATTTGAATCAGTCATGGTTAGATAGTAATAAACCACAAACTATGTTATCAAATATTCACCTAATTCTTAGCTCAAAATCTAACCTCATCTATTATACTTGGACTAGAAAAAATTAAATCATCCTCCTACATAGAGTACCCCAATCATAGGTGCAAAAATTCAGAAAAACACACGAAAACTTTTTACTGCCAATTTTTATTTAAATTTCTGCAGTTCAGAAAAGTAATCTTAGTCGCTAGCCATCTTGATTCAGAATCTCTTTCCCACCCTCTCCAGTCACACAGAATATTGAGAAAGATAATTAATACAGATTCTTTCTTTCTTTCTTTCCTTCAACATGAATCACTGCATTGTGGTTTCAATTTAGATTGGTATCTCACATCTTTATACTAATTAAAATCATTAGAGTAAGCTGTGTGCTGCAAAAAACAAATAAACTATCTCTAAAGAGAAAATACAGGGATGCAGTGGCTCAGTGGCTAAGACGCTGAGCTTGTTGATCAAAAGATCGGCAGTTCAGCGGTTCGAATCCCTAGTACCATGTAATGGGGTAAGCTCCCGTTACTTGTCCCAGCTTCTGCCAATCTAGCAGTTCCAAAGCACGTAAAAAATGCAAGTAGAAAAATAGGGACCACCTTTGGTGGGAAGGTAACAGCATTCCATGCGCCTTTGATGTTTAGTCATGCCAGCTACATGACCACGGAGATGTCTTCGGACAGTGCTGGTTCTTCGGCTTTGAAATGGAGATGAGCACCGCCCCCTAGAGTCAGGATCGACTAGCATATATGTGCGAGGGGACATTACCTTTTCTTTAAAGAGGGGACATTACCTTTACCTTAAAGAGAAAATATTTGGGTTCTGAAGTAGAAATGGAGATGCCAAGGGATGAACTGCTATAAACAAAAAGAAGATGGCCTATTACTAAAAAAAGTGGCAAAAATGCATAACTTCAAGGATACTATGACCTTAACTTTAATCCTGCAAATCTGTTATCTTAGTGGCTTAAATAGATTAAGTGATACTAAATGAACACAAATTTAGAAACTAAAGAACTATGCAAATCAGAATCTTTCCTAGAATAGTGGTCCTCCCTCTTTTTCTTGGTCCTGTATCTGAACAGATGTACTATACGATGAATAAACTATTGTGTCAAAGTTACTGCTGGTATAGCATCTTATTTCTTTCTTACTTAGTTTTCCCACTATTTCTTGGCTTCTGAAATGCACAGTGACAAGGAACTCCCTCCAGAATACCTGTGCATTGAATGAAATCTCATGCTGAATGAGGTCACAGGGCTGCACATTAAGATGAATGCCAAATAATCAGGCATATTGTGAAACACTGTTTAGCATCTGTTACTGCTGGGTATCCCCACCAGACTCAGCTGGGTAATATAGTGGTAATGAGGGCAGGATATGGGGATATTGCGGAGATGAATACAAATTATGAGTGCATAAATTTAACATTCTAATTGGCTTTTATGTGGCTTGTTGTCAAAGGTAAAATTACAGCAGCTTTTCATGATTATTCAAATGTTTGGTTCTCAACTTAATTCTCCTTGTGTGGCTGGAGTATGCTGTTCAGGAGAGAAATGAAAAACATGCCCAACGCAGCACAAAAAGATTGCATGCTTACAAAGCTTCAATCAAACTTTCCCTTGGGGCTTCACCATTTCTGCCAATGAACAGTTAGGGGCAGAAATTTCGTCTGATGGTAGATGGTAGATGGTAGCCTTTTATGCCTCCTGGCCAGTCATCTTGGCAGGACTTTGCAGGACTCCAGGCATGCAAACCCATTAGATTTTGTTTTATTTATTAATAGAATCCTCTGATCAACAAAGCATTCATTCGCAAGAATATAGATATAGTACTAAACATTTATCATATTTTTCAGAGTATAAGACTCACTTTAGTTTTTGGGGAGGAAAATAAGAAAAAAGCTGATTGGTGGGTGGATCGGCCTCTGGGAATACCCCCAATCAGCTGTTCCCAGTGGTGATTTTTAGCAACAGGTTTGTTGGTTGTGAGCTCTGTGCCTTGCTTTTTTTTCTGCCTCTGAAACTTCTGAAACTCTGTTTCAGAAAAAAACATTTTTTCTGGCTCTGAAAGCCTCTGAAACAGAGCTCCAGAAAAAAAAAAAGGCTTTTATACTGAAGCTCTGCTTGGAAGCTTTTTTTCCTGAAGCTTCTTTCAGAGGCTTTTATTCTGAAGGACTATCTGTACTCTGTTCAATCTCCTTTCTTTGATATTAGTATATAGATTAACCTCTTTCGATCTGTTGGTTATTGTGTCATTCTCCAGATTTGTTAGCACAGTTTGGTTAGAACCTTTACTGATTCTTCTTTTGTTGCTTGCCATATTATTTTAGATAAAAGCCTTTCAGAGGCTTTTTTCTGAAACTTCTTTTAGAGGCTTCTTTCAGCCTCTGAAATCTCCATTTGGGAGCCTGGGCAGCGCTATATTCGAAGTATAAGACGCACCCAGATTTTCACCCTCTTTTTGGGGGGGGAAAGGTACATCTTATACTCCAAAAAATACAGTAATTTATAGGAAATAAAAGTCATGATAGTTGCAATTCTTTATTTTGTTTGAAAATAAAAACCCAACTCTGTGGTGCAAAGAGAAAAAAATTATGATGGGCTTGAATACTTAACAAGGAATAACCAAAATTTTATTTGCTTTTACTGAAAAAAACCCCCCAAAGCTTATCACAAAAATTCAAAGAGGGCTGCCTTCTGAAAAAGGGCACTTTGGGACAGGCAACATTCTCTAGAGCAGGGGTCCTCAAACTATGGCCCATGGATATGGTCTGCTGAAGCCATTAATCTGGCCCACACAGGACCACGTGGTCCGTGTCATGTTCCTTCCCCGTGTCATGTTCCTTCCTCCATTTGCTGCTTGGATTACCAGTCCGGTGCTGGCAACAGGCTCTGGAGCCGCAATGTGTGCCAGCTGAGGGGACAGCAGGCTGTGTCTACAGATGGAAACCATTCTCCCGCACCCAAAGGGTGGCAAGTGCATGGTGGCCGACAGGTTTCCAGCTGTAACTGTCCCACCCCCTGCCTCACCTCACATCATCCTGTGGGATGAGCCTCCTCCCCACCACCTCACCTCACCACCCAAACCCACAGGCACTACTCCCATGAGCGATGTCAAGTGAGCCATACACCCTGGCCACACCGAGTCAGTCATGACCACCCTGACCACATCCCTTCCCCTGCCATGCCCCTCCTCCCGGCTCCCCAACAGCCTGAGGGCATGAGTTGGCCCCCTGTTGAAAAAGTTTGAGGACCCCTACTCTAGAGCAATCATTGTGTAAAAAGACACTTGAGTTCCCAAGTCTCAGATCTGTTCATTGACCCCAAAGTAATCATTAATAGGCATCTAATTTAACCACAATGACCTCATCTATTGTGATATCATCACATAAATGATGTGAATTGTATATTTTGCATCATTTATGTGATTAAGGTATGAGAGCACCCTAGTGGCACAGTGGTTAGAATGCAGTATTGCACTAAGTGCCTACAGTTCGATCCTGATGGGGCTTGAGTTTGAAGCTTTCCATCTTTCTGAGATCAGTAAAATAAGGACCCAAATTGTTGGGGACAATAGGCAAATGATGCTTCCACATTATAACCCTCCCCCCCCCCAGAGAGTGTTGCACTATTGGACAGTATATAAGCCTAAATGCTATTGCTATTCCATTCCTCCTGCAGATTTCAAAATGTCTCCCTTTTCTATTCTACCAACTTAAACTGTAATTCTGCAACTCAATACTGCCACTGAGTTCTACCTTTTTAATAAAAAAATGTTGTAATTTACCATTTGAAATTCTGAGAGCAGAGAGATTACATGTCTGACTTTTCTACTGATGTTTTTTCTACTGATTCCAACAAATGCAGGAATCATTACATGGGATGTTGTACTCACAAATTATCATTGCTGTAATGTTGACAAAGACATTTAGTAGATAATAGCACTAGTCAGTTTTTTTCTGATTGCCTGAGGATTTCAAACTAGATTGGGATACATCAGGCTGTGTCTCTGTTCTCTATTTCTTCTGTATTTTCCATGTCTTCAAGTGTCCTGGACTATACTGCTATTCATACAGATGTGAGAACAATTTCCCTTTAGGCTTCCGGCTGTATTTACTGGTTACAGAATGAAGTAGGTAAGATTACCTCCTGTTCCCTATTTCTTGGCCTTGAATGAAGAAGGCTAATAATCATGGATGTCTAGTCCATGTGTTTTCCCCTTCCATTTATTTATGATTGAATGAGGATATATAATTATTAATCATTAGCTATTTTCTAATTATTTTTAATAATTAAAAAAATAAAACCAAAACAACGAGATGTGCTACAAATGATCTGAACTATTCATTGGTAGAGGGAAGGACTGAAAAAAACAAACACTGAGGTCATAATTCCAATATAAATGGTTTGTTTCACAAATCTGTAAAATAAATTGTTTGAATATATTGCGCATCCCCTTTCAAAAATCATAGGGAAAGCCACACGTGTAATTTTCCAGATGTGCAATAACCTTAGGAAGTGGGAAGAACATTTTTGAACATCGCCAACTGTCTTGCTGTTGGAGAATTTTTGTGACAAATTCTGTATGTATGCACATACAATACACCAGCTTTATCTCTTTTGATTTATTTGATATACTACGCTGTGATTGAAGATTCCTGCAGTTTTTACATCTGTTGTACTTACCGGGAATCATTAAAGTTTAGGTATTGTGCCACGATCTATAAGAAATTAATTTTTTCTTCCAGTAGCTGAATAGTGTGTAAGTCTGCAAAAAAGTCCCTACTGAGTAGATACTACAACTGTTTAATGATGTGTAAAATATATTCCACTGTGAAATATTAAAAATAAATTGAAATTAAGGAAAATCTCTCCCATGATGAAATGGATTATCTGGAGACTTTTATACATCTTGCATACATACCAGTGGTGAGTTTCTACTGGTTCACCCTGGTATGGGCAAACCGGTAGTGGCGGTGGTGGGAGGCCCTGCCCATCTGCCCGGACATCATCATGGACATTCTGCGCATGCGCAGAAGCACTGCGCGTGACCGCGCTCCTAGTTCTGAATCAATAGCAAAGGTAAGAGCAACCCACTACTGATACATACATATACACACATATTATGTGTGTGTGTGTGTGTGTGTGTGTGTGTGTGTGTGTGTGAGAGAGAGAGAGAGAGAGAGAGAGAGAGAGAGAGAGAGAGAGAGAGCGCTGTATTCTTCTGATAATATGTGTATAAACTTATATTATTTATTTTTATGTGTCCTAGAAAAAACTACTGTGGTGGATGGGGAAATTGACATGTCTAAATAGCTAACGAATTGCTTGGAAGCTGATATGATTTTTGTTTTCTTTACCTGTCTTCTCTATCCACTTCTTAGAACACTTATCTTTACCAGGTTCTTTTCATATATTTTTAATTTCCTGAATTTCCAGGCGGCAGAGCCACATTTGTTGGGAATCCTATGAATTATTGTTCAATTCATCTGAATGACACCAATGTGGGGAAACATGTTTGAGAGTTCTGTTGGCTATTGGGTGTTCAGATGCTTAATTATTACACAAATGATTTAGTAATTAAAAGCAACAATATGTCTGATGAAAAGTGAATTATTAGGCAAATTGTTTCTGGGAAGATTTCTTAGTGGTGTCAATTAGATGTTGATGAGGGTTGGCTATGGCTTCAAAAAAAATATAAATGCAAATGAGATAAGGATTTTTCCAATGAAACAAGGAGCTCTCAGTCTGTATTAAAATTTGTCTTCAGTGAGCAGATCAACTTCAAAATTCAAAAATTATAACAAAAATTAATTTACAAAATTGATTTTGTAAATTACATTGTTCCTTTCATCCTTCTGTATCTTGTCTTTAGTTCTGGATAATTCCTATGTGCTCACACATAGTGCTAGTGCTATTCCTAGAGGGCTAGTGCTATTCCTAGAGTTTAGAGAATTCTGGCTGTCATTTCTGATGCCCCTTTTGTGAATGATATCAAACCATCCCATCCCATCCAGTAAAGGGGCATCATAAATAACAGCCATAGATCTCCAACCTCTAGGAATAGCAATAGCCCACAAACCCACAGAAAAACTCCACCAGGAGTTATCCAGAACCAAAGACAAGATACAGAAGGATGAAAGAAATTAAGTAATTTACAAAATCAACTGTAACAATTACAACCAATTCTATGTGGGACAAACATCACATTAATTAAAAATTAATTGACCTACAAACAGCCTGCAAACCACTTAGAATTCAAACCAACCACACAGCCAACCAGAGGCAGCACAAATCTTCAACCAGGCCATGCAAGCACCCCACAACCAGCACTTCACTCCCAATGACCCTCACCTGATGTAACCTTCCCATCATGAGACTCTCCCTGATGACCTACACCTGACCCATCACAAGACTCTGACCTGATGTGACCCTGACTTGATATGACCTTATCATCACAAGACCTAGTGACCACTGGAAGCCCTTATAAACAGACAAACACTGACACTGGCATCCCTCAAATTCTGCTGAAGATGTTACCTTGCCTGGTAACAAAACCTTCGGAAACCATCCCACAATCTTGGAGAATGAAAGTCCACCCACATATATAGATCTGCTTGATGACTGCAGCAAAAAGTTGTAAAATCAGGTGGATTCCTAGACATAACTGTCATGATTTACAATGCAATCCAGGCTTCCTTACATTTGTAAGTCAAGGATTACTTATAACAAGTCTAAAGTACAATACATTTGCCCCCTTTTGTGCATTCCTCACTTCCAGCACAGATGACCTAAGGATCTCCACCACTGATCATACTGCTTTTTTTATGATGTAAGCAGAGGAGTATATCCTAATCTGGGACAGCTGCTTTCTGTATCCTCCTGTCTAAGGAGATTGCATGCTTTGGTTAGTGTACATTAATCCTAGGGAGAGCAAGCACAAGCAGCTCATTCAAAGTGACAGATCCATTTAATATGATTCACCAAGTTTTATCCATTCATGGTTTCCCAGCACATCACATTCCTGCTCCTGTGCTGCTTGGGTAAATTGAATTTGTCACTGGGAGAGACAGGCTGTAAGACTCTCCTGCCTTTGGATCATTACTCAAAGCCAGGGTGGACAAGCCACCACACACACCTTAGCAGAACCGTAATAATTATCTAAATGAAGCATAAAGCTCCCATCTGTTATCTAGCTCACTGATGTCAGCTGGGTTATTTTTGGTGTAAAGGTTTACCATTCTTCCTATCACTTAGGTCAGAAGAGACAACTGCAGAACTCCTGCCTGGCTGCAGATATCCTAAATGAATACATCTTGCAAAAGAATGCTGGCACCAAGTGGCTGCAACATCTAGAGGAATCCCAGGGAGTGTGCAATATGGCACAGCCTCAATGCATTATTTTTCTGTAGGACAAGAGGTGAAAACTTCTCCATTATTCACTTGTAATGTAAGAGCCGTGGTGGCACAGTGATTAGAATGTAGTACTGCAGGGCTAACTCACTGCTCGTTCCAGGAGTTCGATTCTGAGAGGCTCAAGGTTGATTCAGCCTTCTATCTTTCTGAGGTTGGTAAAATGAGGACCCAGATTGTTGGGAGAAATATGCTGACTCTGTAAACCGCTTAGACAGTTCTGTAAAGCACTGTGAAGCAGTATATAAGTCTAAGTGCTACTGCTAAGTGCTATTGTATTGATTTCTTGAATTATTTCAACAAAACACCAGTGTTGTCTTACCTCTACAGCAATGAAGTACCAATATCCAAAACATGAATGTTCTCAGATATACAAAGAGCCCATGTAAGATATGTAATGTACTTTGCAAACAACGCATCATCAGGCTTCACACAGTAGGATTCACTTCTGAACAGAAGCTGGCAAGATGAAATGGCTGTGGAGAAGAGCTACTTGTGACAAGAGAGAAGGGGAACACCTGCAAAAGCAGATACTGTACTAGCTAATTGGAGTAGAGGCATTGTCTACAAAAGAAGGAAAAATTGCAGACAGATTGAATAGCACCGGATGCAGTTCAAAACCAGAACTTTTGACATAGAGTAAGAAGAGAAGGTAAGGGCTTCATATTCATGGATTTATATTCTCAGTTAGTGAGAAATTTCATGTCAGAACAAGCAGGACCTGCAGATGAGTACAAAGAAAGCTTGTATGACCTGAGTGAAAGAAATGACATGATACAGAGCAGCATTAAAAGCATCTAAAACAGATTTCTGTTTCTGTTTCTCAGATGTAAGAGTATAAAGATCTCTTTGAAACGTTATTGGCACACTTCTTCAAGGAATGCTTCATGATTTCAGCAAGCAGCCATGGCAAACCTCTTTGGAGATTTCACAGTATGAACGCCATCTCTGAAAATGTTCTTCTCCAAAAGTCAGGTTGTACATGAAGTTAATCATACAGTTTTTATTCTAAGCATACAATTTTTCTTTCACAAACAGCCAGTGCAAGAAGGAGAAATGATTTGATTCAGGACACTGCCATGGGTTAGAATCAAAGGGTTTTATACCCTCCATTCTATTGGAATTCTATTTAACATCAGGGTACCAGCAGTGGTACCCTGTCACATATTCTTGCCACCGGTTTGCCATGTGTGTGTTGTGGCTCCGACCCCCGAGCCCATCCTATTGGAGGAAGAAGACTCCGAACATGAAGGAGAGGAGCCGGCCAGGTCTCCCTCTCCAGGCCCCTCCTCTCTGTCAATTCCTCAGGTGTCTGCCAAAGGAGAGGAGATTGGCCAGGAGCCAGGTGTCTCCGATCAGAGTGAGAACGAGGGTGATAAGTCGTGACTGGATCCACGCCAGCGTCGGCAAGATAAATGTTTGCAGCAGATGAGGAGGCATGCCAGGGATTAAGCTGAGTCACTGGACCACACCCCACAGGCTATAAAAGGGAGTGTGATGGCCATTCATACTCTGTGACGGACAAAGCTAATTTATGCAAGTCACTTTGTGCAACACCTAAATCTGTTGAAGGCTTTTGAGCTGGACTGTTTCCAAATCGGTGTGTATTTGTGTATGTTATCTGGTGGAGGCACAACCTCTCCTTCTTGTAGTAAAGCACTTGGCAGTCGGTTCTCGTGCAGCTGCCAAGTTCCTGATAATGGACATTGTTTGTTTGAGCTATTCTTTAACCCATGGCTGACTGTTTGAGGGCGTGTGTGTGGAGGGGGGGAGACGGGGACAGAACAGTGTGCGCGCGCCTTCTGCACATGCACTTTGGTCTCATGTGCACCTTCCACGCATGCGCCCAGCCTCAAAAATATGGCTACATAGGATGGCACTATGCCAGGGATGGGGGGCAGGGGCAAGGGCAGGGGCAGGGGCAGGGGCAGGGGCAGGGGCAGGGGCAGGGGCA
>WNWU01000002.1:40098058-40138922 GCA_012654045.1 Ptyas mucosa
GGGCAGGGGCAGGGGCAGGGGCAGGGGCAGGGGCAGGGGCAGGGGCAGGGGCGGGCCCACCCACAGTCACCACTACCGGTCCGAACCAGCTGAATACCACCTCTGCAGAGTACCCATCTGCTATTAGAAGTCATGGGGGGAAGGACTCCTGACTTCAGCCGGAATTATTTTATCCTGTGTATAATAGAGAAATGTGGCAGGAAAAATATTGCCATCTCATAATAATATCTTTGTATCTTCAAGTCACTTCAAGTGAGCATCTGAACAAGTCCCTAAAATTTTATTGGCAACATTTTAAGAAGCGCTTTATCATGGCCTTCTCATTAAGATGAAGAGACTGAATGATTCGATGTCACCCAGTGGACTTTCTGCCTAAGGCAAAATGAGAACGTAGTCTCCCAGTTTTTAGTTTGGTGCTTTTAACCTGTAGAAAATTAGCACCTTTTAAACTGTAGAAAATTAGCACCTCCTCCTAGAAGAATGAAATATTTTGAGAAATATGAAAAAAGCAGGATAAAATATTTCCCCTAAAAGAGAAATAAAGATTTTAAGGGAGACAGAAACTCAGAGCCCCAGCAGATATTTTGTGCCCATTGAGGAAGATTGGGCCAGCCTATCTACAAAACAAAAGACTTTCAGCTTCAGGGTGAAAGGATTAAGACATGACCCTTCAGGACATAATAGGATTAACCCACTACCATCTAGCAGCAGAGCTTACTACATTGCACAATCTCCTAAGAACATTGCATCACCCAGCAAACTTCAACCAAACTTAACTCAAACAAACATGACCCCTACGTGACCCCATGGGCGTCTGACGACAGCCAATAGAATATATGTTCTTGCACAGGAACAGGAAGCTCAAGTTCAAAGCCCAAGAAAAGGTCTGAAAACCTTCACTCTCAATTCCATGTGGTCAGCTGCTCAGAATCCATGCGCTTGATGGTTCTGTCTATCATTAAACCATCTTTCCAATCAGCCTCCATGTTTCCAGTGTCTTTCTCCTGGCTTGAAACCGAACCAGATGGATATTTTTTCCAACAAACCTCTACAGTAGACTGGCTCTCTCTTCCATAATCTACCAGAACTGCAATCTAGTTCTGACTCCACTTAAAAGGAAAGGCTGAGCTTTCTAAGTTTATAATAAATATATTTTGAATGGCAAAATAGAAGGTGGAGGAGGATAGTAAAAATATAAGCAAGGGAATTGGGGGAAATGGTTATCAATTGTTCTGTAAACATGTCTTTATTAGGGAGCTGGATTTGGGGCTATCATCAACCACTTTTTTCAAGGAGAGAAGGGAAAGAGAAATGGATTTTTATCCTTATCAAGTAAACATGAAACTGGTGCTGTTGAAATGGTAGGAGATTCCCAAGAATGGAAGAAAGTGATAAACCTAATTGTTTGCATATACAGCTTTCTTCTCTGGGGCACTTTTATTTGCAAATAGAAAGTTGTTCTTCTGATAGTATTGGGCTATCACATGTTAATGGCTCCAGCTGCTTCATAGTGCTCCAGATTGTAGCCTGTGGTTTTGCAGGCTCAAACTAGAGAATCTTAAGGTGGATTTTTAATGTGCCATGAGCTTGTTTTTCTCTCTCTCACTGTCCTTAGAAGGTTTATTTTCAAATGAAAGAACTTTCATATCTGATTGTTGTTTGCCTTCTAGCCCAAATGAATGAGAACACAGATTTTGATTAGCACTGCTTAATTGGTCCAGTTTCCCTTTCTGGGTAATTTGCTTGTGACATAGATGTATTAACTTTGTGCCTCTAAAAATGGAAACCTGCATAAAAATGTCAGCAATTCTTCATTTCTGATGGCTATTTACATTAAATGTTGTTCTACTTTAAAGAGACACTTAAGCAATTGAGGATTGTGCAGACAGCATGCAAGAAAAACTTGGAATTCTGTCTGATATTCAGCATACCATCTAATGGCCAATCTGATAGTTTGGTGGTGTCTGACCTAGCAATAAAATGCAGTTGCCAAGAAAAAAAAGTAATAGCTTTTGCACTTTTTCCCAGATGCTATATGACAGCCTTTTTAAAACTGGCATTCTGCCAATAGGTCGGGCTACAGCATCCCAACCTAGTGCAACAATGGCATTGTTGATTAGAGGAATGGAATATGGTAACTTGATGTATTTATAAGGTCCCAGGTGGGAGAAGGATGATAAAGGAGAAAGAACTGCACAGATTGCTTTACATACAGCCCTTAATATTCAAATAAATAGGTACAAAAGTTATATTTGTTTGTTTCTTTGTTAAAATTTATTAGTTGCCCATCTTTCCACAAGATAACTCTTAGTTAGTTCCCTATTCTCTACAAATACTAATCTACTCCTGTTGGGAGCTATTCTAACCATTCATTCACTATTCAATAGTTCTCATCCTAAAAGCAGCATCACTGCAAAGGATGTATGCTTTCTCATGAGTTTTTAAATGTTAAATTCTTTATATAATGTTTGTTGTTGTCCTATGTCCCCCATTTATTTTTTCCACACTTTCTTAACAAAAACGTCTTAAAGAGATAGTGAGGTGCAAACATTTCTTCAGTGAAGCTTAATCCTTCCTCCACAAAAGGTCCATCACATATGCTTACCAATATGGTTAGTCATACTGGGAATCTGGATTAGTGCAATGTTTTGTTTCACAGGGACAATAGAAGTAGTGGGATTCAGCCGGTTTTGTTTGGATCGCTTGAACCAGTAGCGGCGGCTGAGGGAGGCTCCGCCCATCCTCCCAGACACAATGCACGACTACCGTGCATGCGCGGAAGGCTGTGCACATGTGCAGAGGTGGCATGCGTGAGCGAAGCGAGCGTGCATGGGCACTCACATTTGCGAACTGGTAGGGAACATAAGTGAATTGCACCTCTGGACAATAGCTGCTAAAAATAGAGATCCCCTGTAATAACTTAAGGGGGAAATGTGGCAAATCTAGATAAGCCTAACCAGGAGAAATAGGAAAGTTTAATAATCAAAGTCACTTATTTTAAAAACAAAAATGGCAAAAAAGAAAGGGGGGGAGATGGGGTTGGTATATCGTTTGTAATTCTGTCTTCAAGGGAGTTGCTGACTATCTACTGATGTTTGCTATCTATATAGCAGGGGTGGGTTCTACTTACCTTTACTACCACTTCACAATGGGATTCTGTGCATGCGCAGATCGCCAATGATGACAACCGGGGTGGTGGGCAGGGCCTCCTGCCGGTTTTACTACCGGTTCTTGAGAACCGGTCCAAACGGGGGGCAACTCACCACTGCTATATAGGTAGTATTATCATTTACTGTTGTGCCCTAAGAACCCTTTTAGGTGTACTAAATATCCGGTTCCTTCCACTCAGCCAGTTCCATCCCAGTTTTGTAATATGTGAAGCAAATCTTTTGTTGATGTAGTTGTACCATCCCTGACCCACTCTTAGTAATTGAAGTTAGTTATTAATACAATTATAAAACATCATGGAGACGGACTGCTGTTTGGAAAACAGAAAATAATTTTAAAAATATTATAGTTTCAGAAATGCTTATAAATGTAGTTACATCTATAATTTATGCTGACTTTAAAGATCACATTTTCCATTATAACACCTCCCCACCCCATCTAAGTTAAATGTCTAATTTTGTTTAATGGTGGCTCTTGTTTTGAATGTAGCCCACTCCCAGCTCTTCCTGGCAGATAATCTCAGATACACAAATAATATTCAAGGCATCTTTGGGGAGGGGGGAGGTCAGAGAGTATGGGCTGAAACATATGTCTGAACACTACCCCTTCTGTACTTGTATGGTAACATTGCCTCCCCAAAAAGATTGGAGTCTGAAAATATCTAGGCAACCAAGTGTTTGCTGCCAAGGGAACCATTTAGACAGGATTGAGCTAGAAATATTGAGTAAGATATTTCTCTACTGTGACAAGACTATAGCTATTTGCATTTTACGATCTCTGATCTCAAGCTGCTTCTGATGTGGATTTTCCCTATGTGACTTCAATGATTGTGTATTTTAGCTAACAGACCAATACCATCTAATTGTCTGCTCAGTGTCTCAACTTTACTTGTGTATTTTTGAGAGGCTGTCTGTGATATATATATATTTTTTGCAGGTCTCTATTTTTATCTACGGCACCACGGATTTCTTTGCATGTTAATTCTTAAATGTAAAAAAGGAACTTCTACCTCTTTCCGTTTTGTGACAACTGCTGGGTTGTCAGTGGTTACAGTGCTTTGCTCAGTGTGTGTACCACCATCCTTCCTCACTAAATTTCCTTGGGTGCTGCACTTTGAAAAGACTTGCTGAGGTTTTGTGCAGGGCTGCAGTGGCCATGAATATAGGTCAATCAGGAAACAAGGCAGGGCTTGCCTAGCTAGAAAACACAACTTTTGGGGGAATGCCCAAAAAATTCCTCCTTGGCTGATCAGCCCAGCTGGAAAGAAAATAATATGGGGAAGAGGAAAAGGAGGGATGCCCGTCCCACCCCATTTCGCAGCAGCCACTCATAATTAAACCAATAGTAGGCTAGCCAGTTAGATGGCAATTACTAACTGGCCCAAATATCAGTGCCAAGGATGTTTTTCGAAACACAGGCTTATTTGTTAAAATCAAGTCATCTGGTCATTCAAGATGAGGGATATCAGCATTTATAAGGAAACAGAATTATAAGAATAGGTTCTGGTAAGTATGGTGAGTGGAGAGCCTAATGGGTAGCTTTGGGGGCAAGGACTGGTCCATAGAGCAGTGGAGAATGAGAATTTATAGCCAGCTTATGAAAATACCAGCCAAGCATAATGCAAGGAAAAGGGTAATTGTCTATGAAGATTCTTAGTCATCCAGGTCATGGTTGTTCCAAAGTTAATTTTTCAAAAGGCAACTGGGCTTTGTTTTTTTTCTTGAACACGATTCACTTTTAATCCAAGAACAGAGGATGCTTCTTGGATGAGAAGTGAAACGTCATCAAGAAAAAACAAAGGAAGTTGCCTTTCCAGATGTCTTTTGAAAAAGCAGCTTTGGGACAAGGATAGTGCCAGCCTTGAAAAACATGCTGGGAAGGAGAAAATATCTAAGAAAGAAAGGAGGAACAACATTGGTTGATGGTGTTTTTTTCAATTTCCACCCTTCTTTCTCATCTCCTCTGAGGACTCTGCAAAAGTAGACTCTTGGATATATCTTCCCTCCCCTTTATTATTTACTTTATTCATTAAACATGAAACTCAGTCAACTGAACATTCAAAAATGCATCACAAATACCATTGACTGGTTGATACGGGTTGCTGCCAGCGTCCTAGGTATCAACCAAGTACCTTCTTAAGATGTATGATGTTCCAAGTAGTGCACTTTTTTGAAGTTCCACTGGTGTTATTGTAGGAAGCTGCAGTTTGCTGATGTATCTTATAAAATTCTTGGACATGGTACCAAGTGCCCCGATGACAATGGGTATCACTGTTACATGTTTCATCCATAATCGCGTAGTTTCGATGGCCAAGTCACGATATTTCATGATTTTTTTCAGTTCTTTTTCTTCGACTCTGGCATCTCCTGGTACTGCAATGTCAATAAATTGTACATTTTGGTTTTCAACAACTGTAATATCTGGTGTGTTGTTGGTCTCTGTGGAAGAGACTATTATTGTTGTTGTTATTGTTGTTGTTATTACAGCTAAGCTATTTTGCTAAACAGGAGGCAAGATTCAAGCTATATATTCTCAGTAGATTCTCATTCAACAGGCTGCTGTCTCCCAGCCGTTCTGCTATCCAGAAGATGCTTTGAAAGAAGCTTTTATTGTTCAAATGATCCTTCTGATTTTGCTCTAGGGACGATCGTTCTCCAGCAGGTTGGAGATTTGCATAAGGACTTCTGCTTTGAACCTTTTACTCTATCAAGCTACAAGTTGGCAAAAGGAATTCTGATATTTTAAAGAAGAAACAGTTATGATCAAACATGCTATTTAAAAGTGTTGCCACCTCTCAGAGAGTGTGCCACATGCTATAACAGCCAGAATGATGATCCTGCAATGTCTAAAATGTCTCAGAGACTTACACGGTATTAAATCAGATGGGCAAAAATGTGCATTTTCCTGTACAAGCATAAATCATTTGTTTGCTTCAGCTGTCCTGCATCTATCTGTGATTGGAAAGGTTGGTCCCCACCCCTGTCAATACCGCTTCAATCTGTGATATTCTCTGAGCCAGAAAAATGCACTTCTCACTTCAAGAAGCAAATCCACATACTTCAGCAGCAAAAGCCATATTTGTGGGCTCAGGCCTTCCACAGATACCCACAATCAATCCTCCTCATTTCTTGCAAGAGGCATGACTAATTCTACAGGGAAGAAGGTTTCATAGCTTTGCCATAAGAGGAATCCAAATGGACATTAAGACAGTCCATTTTATCTGGCTTTTATGACTGCTATAAAGCTGTACATGACATAGGGCCAGGTTACTTGGGAGACCATCTGTCTCCCATTGTGTCTGCCCTACCAGTTCAACTTGGCAGGGCTCACATGCTCCAAGTTCCATTAATTAAACAATGCCACATATCAAGGTCTCAAAAGTTCATCTTCTCTGTAGCAGTACCTGGCCTCCAGAATGAGGTTAGCTCTGATATTTGAAGGGCTCCTACCATGGTATTTCAAAGGTTCTTAAAGATTAGGCTCTTCACCCAAGATGATGAATGTTACCTGTATTCAAACTCAAGGATTTAATTTTACATATTGAAAATCTCAAGGCACAAAAGTTTCAAGGAATATGGTCCCATTCTACTTTACATACTAATAGCAAGGATGGAAATATCACTTTGGGAAGGAGTTGCTAGATCACCTGAGATTCCCCTTTGCTTGATGTCTTAGTAAGCGACTGATGAAATTTTAAATTGAGTAGCTGGAAATGTAAAGCTGTGGTGGAATTACCTCAAAATATGTGTTGAAAACCTGTTGCTTGATTGGTGAACTGTCCATATTTGTACTATTATTACTTTATTTAAGATCTTAGTTTGTTAATAAAGTGTTATCCTCTTCTCAGGGGTGTCAAACTCAATTTCATTGAGGGCCGCATCAGAGTTGTGTTTGACCTTGGGGGCTGGGGTGGAGGTGTCTGGGGTGACCAGTGATCAATGTCACTCATGTCAGGGGTGCTCTGCCAGTGAAAAACGGGCTCTCAAGCTCTGTTTTTGGCTGCAACAGCCTCCTGCACCCTCTGCCAGCTAAAACAGAGCTCAGGAATCTGTTTTCACTGGCAGAGGCACTGCGGACCAGTCCTTTGCTGTTTCCAGGGTGCCCCTGCAGGCCAGATCTAAGCATCGTGCGGTCCGGATCCGGCCCCCAGGCCTTGAGTTTGACATCTCTGTTCTATCTATAAGTCATGGATGCCTTCCTGTGAGAAGGGTGATATATATCTTCTTCTAAACTTTTTGCTAATATCTTGTTTTTCTAGCCTAATGATGTGCCAATGACAAGTACACTGTAATTAACTGATGTTAATGAAAAACATACAGCATCTTTGGGAAATACTATATAAAAAACTCTCTTTATAAATTTCTTCTTCTTCTCTTCCTCCTTTCTGAAATGAAACAAGTTCAATGCAGAGTACTATTCCATATCCATGGGATGCAATGGGGGAAAAAGGAATATGGTGGAAAGAATGAAATACTTCCTTTGAGGATGCACATATTGCTGCAACTTTTTGTTTCAAGTCCTCATTTATTATACATCCTTCTGAATTGTCAATCCATTATATGGAAAAGGCTGTTCCATCTATATGAAGGGTTAATGCTCATCTCACCACTGCCTTTGCCAAAGCATTCTGCTACTTCTATATGTCTACTACCTACAATTGCTAACTAAAGGAAACTATTAATTTATATGTACCTATGCAAATTTTATAATAAGATGCTTATTTAAATTCTATGCAAGCAAGATTAAATAACAGCCGGTCAAAATGAAGCCAATTAAAAAATATTTGTACCTCAGCCAGGTTTTCAGAAATCAGTGGTTTTCCTTCAATAAAATTACTCCTGTTCCAAAGTGTGCTTTCCTTTAGATAATTACTATTATCTATCAACCATCACTATAACCAATAATTATATTGGAAGTAAATACAGTGTACATTAACATTAAAAGATACTCAAGGCAGCAAGTAATCCTTAAAATTCTACATCTAATTACTATAAAACTCAAAACTATATTATTATGCTGAAAATATGAGGAAAATGGTTGAGGATTTCCTTTCTTTAATATTAAAAAATATTCAGAAGATTCACGTTTGATGCTTAACCAAAGAATCTAAATTTGGTTTTTAAAAGTCTGAGGGTATTCCTACAAATTATGCAATAATAAGGTTGAATTTTTCAGTCAACTAAAGTTAAGCCAACTGTTCTAATGAAAGTAAATGAAATTCAGTGTAGATAAAGTAAGGTTTTACACTTAGGCAAGAAAAAGCAAATGTACAAGTAGAGATTAGATGAAATTTAGCTCTATAGCAGTAACTGCGAGAGGGATCTTGGCATCCTAGTGCACACTTAAATATGAGCCAGCAGTGTGCTGCAGCCACCAAAAAAGCTAATAAAATGCTAGGCTGCATTAACAGAGGGATAGAAGCAAGATCATGAGAAGTGTTATTACCGCTTTATAAAGACTTGATAAGACCACAGTTGGAATACTGCATCCAGTTTTGGTTACCACAATGTAACTAAAAAGAATGGTTTAGAATGGAAAGAATGCATTCTAAAGAGCAACAAAGATGATTGGGAGGATGGAGGCTAAATATATAAAGAGCAGTTGCAAGAATTGGATATAGCTAGTCTAATGAAAAGAAGGACTAGGGGTGACATGATAACAATGGTCTGATATCTATGGGGTTGCCACAAAGAAGAGGGAGTCAAGCTATTCTCCAAAGCATTTGAAGGCAGGACAAGAAGCAATGGTTGGAAACTAACCAAGGAGAGAAGCAACCTAAAAATAAGGAGAAACTTCCTGACAGTTAGAACAATTAATCTGTGGAACAACTTGACTCCAGAAGTTGTGGGTGCTCCATCACTAGAGGCTTTTAAAGAGATTGTTTGAAATGGTATAGGGTCTCCTTCCTGAACAGACTACTTCAAGGTCCCTTCCAACTCTATTATTCTGTTAAAGTCCTCCCCAATTGTAAGACTACTGTGTATCATTATGACTATAATGTTAGCACTGATGGGCAAGAATCATCAAAAAATATGAACATGTTAGGATGGAAGTATTGATATTTGCCCTGCAAATAATCATTTTAGTTTTGCACTCTTCAGTGCTAAGGCTAACATTACATGAAAAACATGTTATGCATGACAAACTAATCCAATTCTGATGCTAAAGGGTAAGCTAATTATCCATTATTGTCACATCACATATTTTGTTGATTACTATCCATTTTATCTAATATCGCAGCCACTTTGAGAATGAATAGATAATCCACATCTGCTGATTCTTTCAGCTATTTTCCCATTCTTTCATGTCTATATCTCATACTCAGTAAGCCTAGAGGATGAAAAAGAGGCAGGAGCAATGGATACAATTTTGATTTGCTGAATCCTCCAATCTCTTGTCTATGATTAGAGTCCAAAAGGGAGACTTTAAATTCATATCCCATTTGCATTTAGAAGACACTCTAGACAGGGATGTAGATGAATAAACATAATAAATTCTAATTAAGTTCTTTAACTACAATTGAACAGTCCAAATTTGAACATGATAAGCTTAATTAGAATCTACTTTAGAATGTAACTATTTCTCTCTTTCATACGGCTAGAACAAACAGTAACATTTTTCTTAAATATTTTCAATGCTGGGTGATGAATTTCAATTTCTTTTATACCAGGTAAAAATTGTTTGTTTGTTTTTGAGTGGGCTGTTGTTATATTAAACAAACAGTAATAAAAATGCTAATGCCATAGTAATGAAAACAAGTAGTGAATTCAACTGCGGTATCACTCAAATAATGATAGATGATTTAATATGAATTAACAAATGAGCAGTCCATATTACAATAAGAAACTAAAATTTAGGGAAAATAACATATAAACAAGTAAATAAATTTCTTAAAAATGACATGTCATTCTCTCTAAGTACTCCTTGATTTGGCTTAACAAAAATGAAAAAAATTGCTTTGTTTTGTTTAAAGTGTATTTAAAGCATATCTTCATGTTTTTCAAACATTCTGCCACTAGATTTCAAAAACAGAACATTTGAGCTTGTTATTTCAAAGGTTGCATAAATAATTAATATCAACTTCCACCAGCTTCATATGAATTGATGTCAGAAGTGTAGGATCTGCAATTAATTCTCCCAAGACCTTTAAGAAATATGGATCTTCAGGAGCAGCAATTCCATCACAGCTCCCACCACCACCATGAAATTTATTAGAAAAGTATAAATTGAATAAACATCTGATATTCAAACTCAGCTAGAAGTGACATAAAACTTATTTCAATAGAGCTAAATTGATCCAAAGTAACATTATGCTTCTTCTCTCTGCATGTTGCCTTCCCATTTAAAATGTATTTATTTTATTTTATTTTTTTATTTTATTTCAAACTTATATACCGCCCTTCTCCCTGGGGACTCAGGGCGGTGTACAGCCAGAATTTAAAAACATAGAATACGAACATTAAAAAACAATTTAAAAAATATATAAATTTGACCCCATACTTTAAAAAATGACAAACCAATTAAAAACATTTAAAAATCTTTTTAAGCCAGCCCGGCTTGCTGGAAAAGAAAGGTTTTAAGGGCACGGCGGAAGGCACCGAGGTCTTCGATTCTACTTATCTCTGGGGGCAGCTGATTTCAGAGGGTAGGTGCCCCCACAGAGAAGGCTCTCCCCCTGGGGTCACCAGCCTACATTGTTTGGCTGATGGCACCCCGAGGAGGCCCTTTCTGTGGGAGCGCACAGGTCGATGGGAGGTCATCGGTAGCAGCAGGCGGTCTCAAAGATAGCTAGGCCCTATGCCATGGAGCGCTTTAAAGGTGATAACCAAAACCTTGAAGCGCACCTGGAAGACCACTGGGAGCCAGTGCAGCTCATGCAGGAGCGGTGTTATGTGGGAGCACCATGCTGCTCCCATCACTACCCACGCAGCTGCGTTCTGGACCAGTTGGAGCCTCTGGGTGCTCTTCAAGGGGAGCCCCATGTAGAGACTGTTACAGTAGTCTAGGTGAGAGGTGACGAGGGTGTGAGTGACTGCACAGGGAATCCCGATCAAGAAAGGGCCGCAACTGGTGAATCAGGTGAACCTGACAAAAGGTCCCCCTGGTTACAGCCGTCAGATGTTCATCCAAGGAGAGCTGCATATCCAGGAGGACTCCCAGATTGTGGGCCCTCTCGCAGGGGCCAAAGACTCACCCCCAATAGTCAGTGATGGAGTCAACTGACTATATCGGGATGCCGGGAACCACAGCCACTCAGACTTGGAAGGGTTGAGCTTGAGTCTGTTCCTCCCCATCCAGATCCGCACAGCCTCCAGGCACTGGGACATCACTTCAAGGGCATCATTGGGGTGGCCTGGGGTGGAGATGTACAGCTGGGTGTCATCAGCGTGCTGGTGGTATCTCACCCCAAAGCCATGGATGATCTCACCCGTGAACCAAGAACACCCCTGACCTTGCAGTACCACCTGGAAAGAATATTCATTCAGGAATATGCAAATGTTCTGTGGTCTTTAAAGAGGAACAGGAAGGAGGATCCAGGAAATAAGGACCTGATGCTAAAAGTGAAATAATTACTCCTCGATATGTTTACATTATAGGTACAATGTATATGTCTACTTATAGAGCAATTGTCTTTTTTACCTCCCCTGACATTGCTAAAACATTTTCAACCTGTAATCAACAACTATTCCAATATCATTTTCACTCCATTTTGTCACTTGTTTCTTTGATTTCTTGCTTTGTGGTTGCCACTGTTAAATTTCATTCTGTTATTTTCAGTCCATCTCTTTAACATGATTGTTTCTAATCTTATTTCTGTCTTTTAAAATGTTGGCTATCCCACACAATTTGGTGTCATCTTCAACTTCATAAGTATTGCTCCTACCTCATTATCCAAGTGATTAATAAAAACATTGAAAAGCAGAGGTGTGAGGATCAGTTTTGGTTGGTGAGCAACTGTTGAAGAAATTCTTTGCATACAATTTTTCAGCCAGCTATGAATCCACTTGATTGCCATGCAACCAGATTCACACTTGGTAATCAGAATATTGTTTTTGTGTCCAGCGCAATAAACAGTATGATTCTCTTACAGAAAGTGTCCAATTCTAGACCATTTCAATTCACTGATACATGTCAATGTCATTTAAACTTTTATTATATTGAGTTTTCCCATAATTCTTACGTTCGGTGGTCCAACTCTTACTATGTCTGCAACTTTAGACATCATTTTTCTACATGGAAATATAAGCAACTAATGAAGTCCTAAACACATTTTAATTTTTGCTTATCTGTAAGCAAAATACCATTAGTGTTTCCTTTTCATTGCTTAACCAGAAAGACATTAAGATTCAGTAAGAAGGTAAAATAAGAGATTACAAATTTGCTTTTCTTCCAGGTCAGTTCCCAAGCCAGACCACACAACTATCTTAAATAAATATTTTAAAAATTGTTATTTATTTAGAACTAAATAGCAGTAAGCTATTAAACAAGTCATTTACTTTTAACTACAGCAATAGAAAGCAATATTTTCAACCTTTTCTCAGGCATTTTAACAAAATTGTTATAAGGGAAATAATATATATATATTAAATTTGAGTGTGCTAATAAAGAATTAAGGGCATGAGAGCAAAGGGGAAAAAACTTTGTCCTTCTCATGATACTCTAAGAACATGCTTATTTTGCTTAATGGATAATCCAGGCCTGGAGTTTTGGATAAGTACGATCCATGTTGTCTATTAGTCCAGCAGTCTAGTATATATAGAGAGAGGCTCTATGAAGGTATATAAATATTTTAACTCAAGGCTATTCCAAGATATCGGCTGATTTTCCAATGCCTATTATCTGAAACTCAGTATAATTTTTAAAATGTATCCATCAGCAGTTTTATTCATCAGCTTACCTCAGCAACTTTTGATAACCTCCATCCCAATCCTTTCATCTAACTTGTAGACATTTTCTTTGTTAGTCATCCTTTGCTATCAAGTCAATAATTGGGTGATTCAAGACAAACATAATATTATAAAATTTCATCCTTGAACTTCAAAAGCTCCATTAGCAATAGTGGAAATACATCATCCTCTAAGTAAAGATTGTAGAATAGCTACTTAGAGTGATAGACATGCACAGAATTCCCACATTGACCTTTGAAAATAATTACAATGCTGATTGCATTTTGTGCATTCTAGCATCAGAATCTTTATGAGCTTCTCTCATTTTTCAGGAAATGAAAGCCTTATAAAGTCATTTGCATAGAAAACAAATACATAAAGGAATTGCCATTATGAAAGATAGAATTAAAGGGTCTTCAGCACAAGAAGCATTCTGTAAAACACAAACACCATTAATATGGAGGAAAAGGCAACTGTAATTTTAAAAAAACAACACAGAAATTGAAATTGAATTAGGTACCAACAATGAACATGTGATGGCAAAAAAAGTATAAAACTTGCTAAAGATTTGAAATAGAAGGTGAACAGGTGAAAGACTGCATGACAAAATGGACTATTAATTGCACGATCTAAAATACATATGGATATTTGGGAGAAAATGTGAGTAGCCGGTATCTAATTTACAATGTGTCATAATTTAAGAGAAAACTTTTATTAAATAATGTATTGCTGGTATATGACACCAGAGAAATTATACAAATCAGTGTCAGAAATGTTTTCACAGGAGGAAACATTTTACCAGAAAGTGAGTGGAGGAGGTGTAGTGACATGAGAGTGCTGAGAGCTGTATGCCTATGTGGCCTGAAGGAATTTCCCCTTACCTCTGGGTATATGTTGTTGGAGTTAGTATATGATAAGAGGGGAAGCCATTTTGTTTAAAATGATTAATAAGCAAATTTAAAAACGCACATAAACTAATTCCCCTGCACAGCAAGTTTAAAAAAAATACACCTTCCCCTAGCATTTGCAAAAGTTTGATTGCCAAAAATGAAAGTGAACTATAAGAAACTGTTTCGAAGAGAGAAATGAGTCTAAAGCAGCTTGTCATCTGTGAATGTAGATATGCCCTTCTACTTATGACAGTGGGACATTTCTAAAATCCAGTGTGAACTTATAATCTAATACTTTAAATGCTGCCAATAAGAGGGTAAATGTGCCAGGGCAAAAAATTCTAGCAGACACATTTCAACATTTGAATGTCAGCATATTGTACCACCAGACAATTTAATCATCGCTAAAAAGCACAACAGCACTTAGAGTGCCAGCTGAGAGGTATTTAAAGGGCAAGGACCAGACAGTTGGAATGACAAAATAAACAAAGGAAAACAGTCAAAACAGAAGACTTAGCATTCAGAATTCCTTGCCTGATGTATGCCCAAAGTTATGTATTTATTCAGAGAATAAGAATTTCATATACACGGTTTTGCTTGATTATGTACTCTCCATTTTTAATCACCCAATCTAGCCAGGTGGTTCATTAGAGTAGGAAAGGAAATTACAAAACATGGATTTGATGCAAGCTTTACTTTGTTTGTACATTCATCTCAACATTGCATGTAAGTCACAATGCAAATATTTATTTATTTAAATTTATATAGCTTATTCATAATACATTTCAACCTAGTTTAGTATTACCTAGTGGTCTCTTATCTAAGTATCAGCTCAATTTGATATTTTTTAGACTTCTAGAAAGCTAACAAAGACGGCCAGGTACTGCCTGTCTCTACTGAGACATATTGTTATTATAGATAATTTAAAAAGGAATCATAGATCTTTAAATATTTATTTATTAATCTTTATTACTAAATTTATTTGCTTCTCATCTAGTTTCTAAATGTACAGTAGAATAATACACAATAAATAAAACTGCAATAAGTAGAAGGTGACCAGTGCAAGAAGAAGCAAGTGAAAAGAAGAACTGCAATGGCTATCTTTGATCAGGAAGGTGAACACTTCATAATCAGTCATGCCTTCTCAAATTGTTCTCTCACACCAACAAATTTTTCCCAGTTTGGGAATCTATAAACCATACGGTAATGCTGATGGAATCTGAACCATACGGGGCTGCTGATTGTCCGTCTCCAGTCAATGATGTTTGATTTGAGATAGGTTAGGAAATGGACTGAAGACCTGTCTCTTACACAAGAGTTTTTAAGGGTTTTATGTTGGTGGTTTTTAAATTTGCATGTTTCCATACAGATATAGCTAAAAGAATCTACCGAAAGTCATTTTTTTAAAAAAGTAGCATATCTATTTGAAATACTAATACAGAAACCATCCATAAGATCATATTTTATAAGCCATTTCCATTAAATTCGAGATAATCCTGCTTTTAAGGGCAGTGGCAAAGCTAAGGCTGTCTGGGGAAGTTTTGAAAATTAAATGATAGTTCTAACACTCAAGTCTTACAAGGCAGAGTTGAAAAAGGTAAACGGGTTTAAGCCTTCCAAAGAGTTGATTAACATTTCAAGAGAGGCAAGAAACAGCTTGATGTATGCACATGCTGTGCTGGTTCTTGTTGTATATAAGTAGAATCTATGAAGGGCAATCCATGGCTTTTTGTTGATTTCCAAAAGTAGACATTTCTTTTTGCAGACTCTCAGTGCATATATATAGTATTTGTTTTATTCCATAAAAGTTTAATAAGTAGGAGCAGAGAACTCCTCTGACAGATAATCCCTGTATAAAGACAGTGACAAAGTTAAGGATGTCTGGAGAAGCTTAACTACAGCTATCATGTTATGCTAGAGGCTTGCATGACCTTCTGGAATACATATCGGAAAGGCACTGCAGTGGGAAAGGTTAATGACAAAAATTGTGTCCCAGTCCCATAGGTTGGCAGAGAAAAGTTATTCTGTAAGTATGAATGAGTATGTAACCTGCAACTTTCACCTGCCACTATTTTTCAACAAATTTGCTAGCATTAATCATAATATAAATCATTTATAAGAGGAGGTTTGGTTAGGGGAAAAAAAAGATATGCAATTGGATGAAAATGAGCTTCACTTTATAAAGTGTTCCTCTCAGACTACTCTCTTTTTTATGCAGACCTTGTAGAGTAGAGTAGAGTAGAGTAGAGTAGGGTAGGGTAGGGTAGGGTAGGGTAGGGTAGGGTAGAATAGAATAGAAAGAATAGAATAGAATAGAATAGAATAGAATAGAATAGAATAGAATAGAATAGAATAGAATAGAATAGAATAGAATAGAATAGAATAGAATAGAATAGAATTCTTTATTGGCCAAGTGTGATTGGACACATAAGGAATTTGTCTTTGGTGCATATGCTCTCAGTGTACATAAAAAGACAAGATACATTCGTCAAGAATCATAAGGTACAACGCTTAATAATAGTCATAGGGAACAAATAAGCGATCAGGAAACAATCAATATTATGATATAAATTGTAAGGATACAAGCAACAGAGTTACAGTCATGCAGTCATAAGTGGGAGGAGATGGGTGATAGGAACGATGAGCAGACTTATGTGTCTAGTTGTCTTGGTGTGCAGTGCTCTATAGCGTCATTTTAAGGGTAGGAGTTGAAGCAGTTTATGTCCAGGATGTGAGGGGTCTGTAGATATTTTCACAGCCCTCTTTTTGATTCATGCAATATACAGATCCTAAACAGAAGGCAGGTTGGTAGCAATTGTTTTTTCTGCAGTTCTAATTATCCATTGAAGTCTGTGTCTGTTTTGTTGGGTTGCAGAACCAAACCAGATATTTATAGAGGTGCAGATGACAGATTCAATAATTCCTCTGTAGAACTGTATCAGCAGCTCCTTGGGAAGTTTGAGCTTCCTGAGTTGGCGCAAAAAGAACTTTCTTTGCTGTGCTTTTTTGATGATGTTTTTGATGTTAGGTGTCCATTTTGGGTCTTGAGATAAGATAGAACCTGGAAATTTGAAGGTCTCTACCGTGAATACTTTGTTGTCTGTGTTGTTTGTTCATATGAGGACCACATGTCCCATATGTCTCATTTCTGTCTGTCAATCTGAAAAAAGTGGCTATCTGTGCTGCATCTTTGTGTGTGTGTGTGTGTGTATGCCTTATAGTCAGTGATGTAGTGTGTTTGGACAGGTCCCTGCAGTTTTCTTGGCAAAATTTCAGAAGTGATTTGCCATTGTTTGCTTCTTAGGGTTGAGAGAAAGTAACTGGCCTAAGGTCATCCAGCTGGCTCCCATGTACCTATTGACTATATTTATTTCATATAATAGAAGAGAATTTGTTCTTCTAAAACATCTGAATTAGAATATTTAGAATCTCAGCACTTTTTAAAATCCAAAACTTATGGTCACCATTTTATTTTCTCTACCGCTATCCCTTTATCTTACAATGAGAAAAGCTAAGCTTTTCTAGTACTTCATGTTAAATAATACATTCTAATGACAGGACTAAGTAAATCAGAGTACAGCAAGGGAATTAATTTATAAATATAAAAATCTATTAAATAAGCATTTAATTTCTCAGAGTACAAATACTGTTTGTTTTCATTTCTTTCATCCCTAGGAATCAAAGTACATATTTGCTTTTCTTTTTATAAAAATATAGTGTAGCCAAATAAAAGTCACATCATCTAAATTTCTATTTGAGTTACATCATACCTTATTTACTGAACCTATTAATTCAGCCCAAGAAAGTAACACAACTGTGCATGTCTATCAAAAATAAACCCTGCAGACTTACATCAGTTGAACTGAGTGTCAAGGACAGGGATAGGAATGAGCTTCTGTAAGTTTTGTGAAGAAAAGTGATTTTCATAATATCTTGAACAGAAGAGAATTTTAGGGCATTTCTAAATGGATTGTTTCTTGTGGTACTGATATAAGGCTACTATGTCACTACTTAGTTCCTCTGAGGAAGATGGGTGGTTAAGAAATAGAATGAATATGAATGAATGAATGAATGAATGAATGAATGAATGAATGAATGAATAAATAAATAAATAAATAAATAAATAACCCATCTTTCCCACTTAGCCAGGTTTTTTTTGTTTTGTTTTTTTGTTTTTGTTATACATTGAAAAGATTACCAAACAAAGATAATACCTTTAGACTTTCCCTCCCATAAAATTATTGATCAGGTCAGCTTTATTTCAGTCTTTAGCAAGCAGAGCTATATAATTATATTTTTAAAAAACCAAGTCCCACACGGAGCATTTTAAAACTCTAAGAAATCCAAGCTCCCACCCCATCTGTTACTATGCTTTATGTCGATGCAATGCTTTTTTCAATGTAATGTTTTTCTTATTGATTTTTGTCCATTAAAGTCCATTAAATCATAGAGCTGGAAGACACAATTCAGCTAGTGGTTAGAGAGAGACTTCCTGATAGCTACTCGCTATAAACTTTTTTCCTACGTTATTATTTTATATTAACACAAAGCCACTGGGAGAGGTTATCTGTTGGTCTGGAATATGGTAGCGTCATTATTTATGGCCTATGCCCCATGTAAGACCAGCCAGTCAGTTGCTAAAACAAAAATTAAAGTAGGACAGAATGGTTTGTTAATTGAGATTCCTCAATTAGGATTGAGATTCCTCAATGAGGTTCCAGTTTTATCTATGACTTAGCACTGTCCTGGACATACACATAATGGTGCAGTTTCTGGCCAATAGTACATTTGCCCAATTTTAGCTAGTCATTCATAGCTTTATACAAATGAACATTGCAATGGAAGTCATACCTCCCCCCTAGTTGATCCAGACTACTGCAATGTGCTCTACTTAGGATGGCCTTTGAAAACCATTTAAAGCTGAAATGATAGAAAATGCTGTGGCTCATTTGCTATCAGGTTCTAACTATCAGGAGCCTGTTTTGTCTATGCTTAAAGCTCTCCGCTGGCTGTTAATAGGTTCCTTGGTGCAAACTGCTGCTTCTAAGCTATAAAATCCTATATTACTTGCCTCCTGCAGGCTCATTTTTTTCAATGCATTCAACATAGAAGAAACTCTTGATTGTACTGCATTTTCATGAGATGAAGGTAGATAACGCCAGGAAAATGTTTCAATGCTATTGCACCCCTATTTTAGAACAGCTTCCCTATGGTTATTAATGTAGCTTCTCCTTTGATGGGCTTTTGAAAATCAGTGAAATTCAGTCAATTCCAAAGGCTGTTTGGCGATGTAATGTCATGTTCTGTGTAACTGTGGACTGTGATTGTGAATAATGGGGTCATTGTTAAGTAGTTCTATTGTGGGATTATTTATAAGGCATTATTGAGTATGATTTTTTTATATTGTTTACCATGGATATTTTAGTGTTTATAGTGTTTATCACTGATGTTTTATTGTTTTACATGTTATCCTGAATTGCACTTGGTTTAATTGCTTTTTCTTCTAATAGGTCAGCAGCATGAGCGATTTCAGCAGCAAATTCAGATACAAATTCAGTATCAAATAAATAAATTTAGTCCTCTGCTTGGTGCATTTCCAAATAAAAATATCACCTATAGATAACCGTACAGCCTTTCCTTAAAGTCGTACACCAGAATTAAGCCCATCACATTTCTGAGTAATTAGCTTCACCCTCAAACTGCAATTTGTTTTGGGATAGTAGCAAATGTCATTTACCAGACACCAGATTTAAGTCCAGTTTCTGATATAGAAACCTATTGGGTGATTTATTTATTTCTTTAAGCATCTTTTGATTTTTGATCTGCTAAACATTTGCACTTGCTCCACGTATATATGTAGAGAACCACAGAGATGAACTTGGAGAAGGTATCAGAGATTACTAGCAAAACATGAGCTCAGCTCAGGAAACAGAATATAGTGAGAAAGAAATGCAAGATTGCCTCTGTTTAATATCAGAGAGAGGGAAGCTAAAGATTCTCAGGCTTTCAAACTTCTATTATTACAGCCTATAATGACAAGGTGATGTTCCAGTATTTCTATGGAATTTCCTGCCACAGACTATGTGAAAGAATTGTCATCAATCTTGAAAATGTGATAGGTTAAACTCATGTTTTGGTAACTGTCTGCACACAGCTTCTCCAAGGTCATGTGGATCTGTATAATATGAAGATTATTTTTAAAAAAAACACACAACTGTGCTATAAATATGACTTCAGAACCTTGCCCTTCCACCTTCTCAATAGAGGGATTCTATTTTTTATTGTTCTCTTTTCAAGCTTTCAAACACATCAGTTGTTGTGGCCCATCAGCGGCCTGTGCAGTTAGTAGCTGATTCTGACAGCGAGGAGGCTGCTGTGGTGCTGCGCCAGCAGCCTGTGCAGCTGTCACTCGAGTCAGACAATGAGGAGGCTGGAGAAGATGTGGCGCCAGAGGCAGGGATTCAGCCAGGGCTTTCAGAATTTCCAGAAACTCCCATAAGTGAAGAGGAAGAAGAGGAGGAGCCTCTTCTCGATGCAGAGCTGTTAAAAGGCAGGAGTGGCTCCTCAGGAGGAGGTCTTCTCAAGAGTAAGGCTTGGAGCTAATTGGCCACTCCCCTAGCCTATTTAAGGAAGGACGATGACTGATGCAATTTGCAGAAAACAACTTCGTTCATATTCCTTCGCGTCTTGATTCCAGAAACGTCTGATTCAGCTCTTGTTTCTCTCTTGTCAATTTTCCTGCAAATTGCTTCTGGGCATTCTGCCAACCACAGTAAGATTATGGTTATTTGAAATACGGTGCTTCAGAATTGAGTTATTATTCTTGGGATTCTTGTCGGCTGTTAATGAAGTTAAATTAACAGCCCTTGTTCAGAAAAGACTGATTTAAATTGTACTTGTGTTCGAACAACTACTAAGAAAGCTCATTAGTAGTCCTTAATTAGTAAACTAAGGTTTTTATGGACTTTGTGTGTGCTGTGTTCTTTGGGGTCCGTAGCTGGGGCAGAACATCAGTCAAATGGGAAAAAATGGATGGACTTCCTTATATATTCCCCACCAAACTCCACTGACAACCTGTTTGTTTGTTTTCCCAGTATATCTGATATTCTTTGTATAATCTCTGCTTACTGATCAGAAAGTAAGAAATTAATTACCCACACTAGGAAATCAATAGTTATTGGGGGGGTTATTTTTCCATTCTTCGAAGCTGATCACATAGTGCCTCATAACACAGAAGTTCCCTAATTAGTCTTTTCTAGATCTTTCTCCTGTTAAATTTTGTTGGCAAACTCTTATTTCCTCTTCCTCTTTGCCTGTTCTGTAAAAAAAGATTTGGAATTATATTTTAATTGAGTTGATCTAGCTTAAATAAAATGTATTTAATGATACAGTTAATAAAATGTATAAAATTATGAAACACATTTGTGAGGCCTAATGGAATTGCTTTCTTAAAAATATTCTGTCACAATGTATAACCAGCCCCAGTACTTATACATAGCATTTGATAAGTGAAATGTTAGCCTCAAAACAGAAAATCATTTTTTTATTAATCAAACCAATAGCAGTTTTTTTCTGTTTCCTACCTGCCACATCCATGTAAACCAAATCTAAAACCTTGAAATTATTGATTTCCACCTTCTACTAAATTGGACTTCAAGGTAGACACCCGATCAGAAAATGAAAAAAGCAACAGGAAAAATACATTTAATTGTTCTAGGAAAGGAGGGAGAAATAACTATTCTAGCTGTATTAGAAATGGAGAGTCTAATCTGATTTATGATGCAGGATTTTCCTTTTCCCTTGTAGAGAGATGAATTTTAGTAAAAGGCAATCTTCTAGTGGAAGGAATAACTTTACGTGTGCTAAATAGACAAAAATTAGGAAGCAATCCCATAGCTGGCAATTATCTGAAGTTCACTCTCTGCGCTTTTAGAAAGGACTTTCCAAGTGGTTATTCTAGCTGCTGTCAGGGTTCCAAGTACCCCCAACAAAAGAAAACTCCAAGGCTTGGATTTCCTCAAAGTTACTTTTTATTAGAGATGTCATATCAGCACATCTGGGAAAACCCAAATCTGAAAGTTTCCAGGTTTTTGCCACCCAAGTGAAAGTTCAAGACCCTGCCCAGCACCCTCATGTCCATCACATGGTCTAATCATCCACCATCCAAACTGGAGTCACCTCCCAGACATCCGACTCCAGGTGCCAGGACAATGCATCCTTGACTCCCTGAGAAAGGAATGTTATTTTGACTACATATCACCCATACTCTATGCAATCCCCCCTCCCATTTTCCCACAGAAGAATATGTGGCAGGCCTGAAGGTCCAAATGTAAAAGATGGCTTCCAGGTCTGACAGCTGCATCATCCTTAGAATGTAATTGAAGTCCCCTGCCATGGAAATGTCTGTCCCCTGATTGTTTCAGTCACAACACAATGAGGGTCATAATAGAATTTGACAGATATTTCGAACCAGGATTGTTATAAGATACTGTACAACAAGGGCTGGGAGAAAAGTAAGCCCAGCCAATTTCAGAGGACAGCAATTCATAGCCACCATTCAGAACTGTTAAAACTAATACTATACTTCCATTTAATTCATTTTTAGGCAAAGACAGTAGGGGAACATACTATTACTTATTCCTACATTTATTCTCCCATTACAACCAGGAAGTGCACCATGGCTAAGTTAAGCAATATGAAAAAAACAAATTCTGAAGGTTCTTCAAGTCTTGGAAGACTATAATCATAAAAGATTGGCTGAAAACTGGTTTGGGATGAATTTATTGTCCCATTATCATATGGAAAGAATATACGCCCAGCTTGATAGCTGTGTAAATGATTTAAATATTCATTACCCAGAGCAAATATACTTTCAGATTATGTAAAATCGCCCATAAAGAGGTCAGAGACAGTAACGTACAACACTGAGAAGGTATGTGTGAGTGGTGGGCAGATCTTAATAGTGGTTCCTTGTACCAAAATTAAGCGTTTCCTCATGAGTTTCAAAGAATGCCTGAGGGAAGTTCCACACAATTGACATAGCATTGCAAAAGAACTTGATAAATAATACTATCCCTTCTGTGGAACTGATATCCTTAAGCCATCACGTTCCTGAAATTCTTCCCTGTAGTAATGACTGTCTATCCATACCAAGCATGTTTCAAAAGTAAGTGGGTGCTATTCTGTTGTAAAAACAGAATCATCAATCATTTTATATTTCAAAAAGGTTGTGACACTGATCAGTATGTTTCTGCTCATAGGTTTGTCTGGCAACTTATCTTTCTCAGTGTTCCATGTATGGAGTGGAGAGCATAACAGAAATCCTTTTATAGGAATGGTTTTAATTCTTGGTTCCAGAAGCCTGCAGCAGCCTAGATTCCTTCTCAGGGAATCCTTGAAAACTTGGGATGTTTCCAGATTCTTGCAATATTGTATATGTTTTCTACAATTCACAGGAGAGGAGATATGGAGCTGAGTGTCCTCTGTGTTATCTGACTTCCTGAGGGCAAGAGAACTTGCTTGGAAGGCTCTAGCCACCCAACCACATGACTATTTCTGATTTTAGCAGAACATATAGATGGGTAACTCATGCAACATATTCCATGCTAAAAGGGCCCTGAAATGCTGATAGGAAGTTAAAAACAGCAAGCCCAGATGCTTAAGTTACTAAGAAGCCTTTAGGAGGCCATTGATCAGATCTGCAGGCTGCAAGTTGAGGCTTCTCTGTTCAAGATAATCTTTCTACTAGACTTTTTGGAGAACTCTGGGATTGGATAAATTTGTACAGCCAAAAGCAATGGTAAGCTAGGTCAGACCATGAAATATTTCTGGGTAAGATCACCTCTTAAGATAATGGTATGTGTCTCTCTGCTACATTGTGGGATATTTCAAAGTCCCTTAAATATTGTACATTAATGACACCATTAAGAGCACATTTGATAGTGAGCTGAGCTTCTTATGTGATCCACCTCTTGAGGTAATTGAAATCTGAAGTGGCAAAGTCTTGCAGCTTGAATCAAGGGTACCTTGTAAGGGGTTAAGACAGTCAGTAAGCATTACAGCCCAGATTAAGGGAGTTGTGCAATTGATGTATTTCATGAGATGATGACATGAAGAGGTGACATCTCTCTTAATTTAGGGTCCCTCAAAAGCTGAAATCTCTTGAGGCTCCCTGAGTTAACTGACTGGGGAGAAGTCATGCAGTTAGTAAGGAAGCTCATAAAATATTACAGTTGGGATTCTGCTGCACCAAAATATCATTTTAGTAAAAACCAATAGTATTATGCCCCAAATTTCTCAAAATATGAAACGTCAAGTGTCTTATTGTTTCTTCTCTTCCTTATCTGCCTCTCACATGGCCTACATTTAATGGATCTTGCATAGTATTCAGCATAATTTACAGTGCAGAGTTTTTGAACAAAATCGTGTTCTAAAAAGCAAGCTAAATGAGATATCAATTGTATTTCCATAATTGTTGATATTCAAAAGCTCTTGCACTGAGCTAATTCAGAGTTTTTAAACAGAAAGATGACTTTCCGTGAAACTACAAGGTTTCATGTGTAAATATTAACTGAAGTAGAATTCAATTAAAATGAATAGTATTGAATTATAATACTAAATTAAATTTGGCTTGCATTTATGCTCACTTCATGATTATTGGCTAACTAAGCAATATATCTTGCAGGGCTTTATTTTAATTTAGCCTGAATTTCATTATTTTTTATAAAAAAGTTTTCCTAATTAGAAATCCAATGCCGAATTACTCATGAAGGTTAGCTATGAGTTTTTTGTTGACTCAAAGAAACCTAGCTGATTTAATTCCATGCTGGTGGCTTTCTATTGCTGAGACTTTTCTCCAAGGGAGATAAACTAGATCCTCCATTTCCATAGATGCCAGTATAGCCCCTTGGCAGCCTTGGCATCTTGGCAAGAGAACAATCCTTGAGCTGCTTTCGCACAGACAGGAGCTTGGTTCCTGCCAAAGAAGTCCAAGATCCAACATTTTCAATTAGAACTTAAAAGCCCTCAGCTTAAGTTGCCAGATGCCATTAAGTCCCACCTGCAGCACTAGTCTGTTAGCAAATTGCAGTATAAACAGAATTATAGACTTCCTGATGCTACACACTTATCCCAGAAAAGCACTAATGCCTTTAAGAGCAGTATAATAAGCAGAAATTCAGCAAGTATTTTTTTTAATCAGTAAGGATAAATGCTTTAAAATATCTCATTCTATCTGACATGCAATTCTTGAAGGCACAGGAAATCTGACAGTAAAGAAGTATCATCATATTAGGTTGCAAGATGCTATTACTCTTATTTTTGTCCTTGAGCTTCGGACATACACATGAGAATAAACTTGTTACCATTTAATCAGATAAATTTTAAAAATGCAGAAAAGGGAAGGATGCATGAATACACTCAGCTTTGATTTCGGCAGACTGCAGAACTATCAATATAAGACCAGAGGTTTTGCTATGCAAGGACCTTACAAGAACCTGCTAAGGTTCCTGATTTTAGGTCAATGAGCATTCCCACATTATACCTCTTCCTGTTCTGAATCAATTCTGGGTCTAATTTTACAATCTCAATTTAATAAGTGGGGTGATTTGTTTCTTATTCAGCTGCAGTGTAATTAAAAATGCAGGAAATATTTTATTTAAAATGCTGTAGCTTTATGGAACATGTGAGTGGTCCATTTTCTCTGTTACCTTAGGTTATCCTGCCTTCCAGTTCCTAGATTTCTTCTTACCAGACTTTTCAAAGATGAGGGTTGCTTGATGGCTTTCCAAATCTCAGACAGAGGAATTGCTTTTATATATTCTGTGTACAGAAACACACATAACATGGGAAGGATGTGAATGGGAGCCACAAGTGACTAATGTGTTTTCAGTGGCATATAATGGGGGTAGGCAGGGTAATTTGTTTCTACAAGACAAATTCTAAATTTTGTGTTCCCAGCATTGTGCAACTGGAAAAGAGAAGACGATTATCTTAAAAGTGTCTTAAACACTTGTCTTAAAAGTGTTTTTGAGAGATTAAAGAATGGAAATAATGGGAGTACGAAATAGTCAACATCACCTCAGTTCTGAGGACCCATATTCTATCCATATATATATATATATATATATATATATATATATATATATATATATAAATACCCCCTGGTAGATTTATTAGACTTGTGATCTCTATTCAAGATGATTTGAAAAAAGATAGTAGTACCTTTCTTAAGAAAAATAGATTGCTTTGCTAGTATGTGCTCTGCAAGATCAGAACTACACAGATTTAAAAAGATTGGTTGCTAGTCACATTGAACCTTATTTCTAAATGATGCATGTACTTTAAAAGGTTGGATGCGTCAAGCATAAACAAATTATTTTAATCTTTCGAATAAGTACAACCTATAAATGTCTGAAACCAAATATATAACGTAATTACAGTCTTATCACATGTGTTCTGTCCCTGAAAATTATTTTCTTTCTTAAACAGACAACAAACATCATGCATCTAAAATGTGAAATGAAGTATAAAAACAAGTTCAGAAAATAAGCCCTTGAATGGATTGTTTACCTTTTACTGAAATGGATGTCATGATTTCTATATGAAAGAGAAAACTAAAACATTTGTCATGATTTAATATCTAAAAGGTTATGGTTATGAATATAGGTTTGATTATCGGGTTCAAATTCATCATATGTCTGAGAGCCACATTTTCAGGCAATTTAGACATAATACTCTCTAGTGGTGGGTTGAGATCTCTTGTACTGAGAGGCATCCATTTCTGTAGTGAAAAAGATTTTATTTGCACAGGCACAAGCATGTAGGTTTCCAAGCAATTCTGAATTCTGATAGATGTCCTGAGCATTTTTCACAGTTTCTTGACTACAGGTATTATCAACTACAAAAAATGCTTAAACATTGAAGAGAGAAGCCTCTTTACTTTCCCATGCAAGCATTAGAAGGATTTTCAGATCTTCCTCTCAGCAGTTATACATACAATCCTAAGCAAGAATCTCTAAGATTGTATCCCAGTATCCCTTTTTTCTATAACCTAATCTTTCTAATTATCAAAACCACGAGTCACAAAATCGGTTTCCTTTTTGTGCAAACAGTCCATAGGGGTTTCCAGTCATTGATGAACGTTAATAATGACCTTTCTCTAATCAATGAAATTAGTTTGGCCATCTCAGCAAGTTCATTCAATTTCACCAACCATTTTTTCAGTTTAGGTTGCTTTCCCCCCCCCCCCCTTCTCTGTTGGCAGCCACGTCATTCTGATGACTAATAATTAATTTATAACCTATTTACTGTGCCAAGTTTTTTTTCACATGCACTTTTACTATGCTATATTTTCCCCCTCCCACCATATACCTGTACATTTCAGGACTGTTTCCTAAGTGAACACTTTTGATCTTGTCCCTCTGAATTCCTTTCGGTTACGATTCTTTATCAGCATGCTTGCCGTAGTTCAGCTTTTTACTGAGAGTGACTTATTTTTGATACAAACCTGCTTGCAGGTGATAGAGATTTTATTAGAAAAAGAATAAACTGTTACATTTAAATGCCTTCCACAAATCCAACCAGAGATCTGTTATTCAAATCTGCCAAACAGAGTAATCACAATCATGGGGAAAAGGTCCATAATATATATAATCATCTGTTGACAAAATATAACAGAGAAAGAAATAAAATATAATAATTTCATTCCAAATTATCTCTAATGCATTATCCTGGAACCAGTGAAGTCAGTTTATTTCAGTTGGGGGGGGGGGGATAATAAAATAAACCTGTATATATTGGGACATAAAATTCATTTTTCTTAGCATCATTTAAGACATTATCAAAATTTTCTTTCAGACTTAGAGAAAGTTTAAAAAGAGCTATAGCATACAAAGATTTTCATGTTTCTGCTTTTTCTTGAGCAAAAACATATAAATGACAATTAACAGAATTCTAAGTATGCTAAAGGCATTATTTGAAAGAGGAAAGCAGCAAATACTTCAAAGAAAGAAAACTCAGAAAAATAATTAGAGAGGCTTAAATTATTCTAACAAGACAAGACTGAGAAAACTGCCTACACTTTATATTATATATATATGGTTCTCTTAAATCTTTGGATGGGGAATTTTGCAGTTACTTTGAAATAACGCAAAATATGGTTAATGTTGCTCCAATATTACCATTGTTTTCTGAATGGTATAGTAGATATAAGAATAATGGTCTAGGAAGCTTTGCATATGGTGACTCATGCCATCCTTGCTTCAGTTTCTTCAAAGACTTGAAATATTGCTTTCTCTTGATGGCTTGCTGATTAGATGATCATATTTCAATTTCAATTTTATTATTTCTGAGATAGATAGATAGATAGATAGATAGATAGATAGATAGATAGATAGAGCCAGCCAGCCAGTTTGAGGTAGTGGTTAAGGTATTAGAATTAGAATTTTTTATTGGCCAAGTGTGATTGGACACACAAGGAATTTGTCTTGGTGCATATGCTCTCAGTGTACATAAAAGAAAAGATACACTCATCAAGAATCATAAGGTACAACACTTAATGATAGTCATAGGGTACAAATAAACAATCAGGAAACAATATCAATATAAATTGTAAGGATACAAGCAACAAAATTACAATCATACAGTCATAAGTAAAAGGAGATGGGTGGTGGGAACGATGAGAAGATTAATAGTAGTGCAGACTTAGTAAATAGTTTCACAGTGTTGAGGGAATTATTTGTTTAGCACAGTGATGGCATTCAGGAAGAAACATCAGGTTAGAAACCAGGAGACTAGATAGATAGATGATACTTTTCTATTTTGATATTATTTGTCTTTCTGTCTATTATCTATCTCTGTCATCTGATTTACCTCCTGCCTTTAACAAGCACGTGAAGTGATTTTTTTAAAAAAAATCAAAATACAAAGAATGCTAAATGTATTAAAATATTTCTGAAAATATATCTTTAAATTCCAAGAGTAAAAGCTAAATGAAACTCTAGGAATTTATATTGTGTAAAGCCACAGGAGAGAAAGACACAGCAACACCTAGATATGATTAATAGTGTTATCTGTATATCCACAAAGACTTTAGGAGGGAACAAGTATCTACTGATGCTTGTTAATGACATGTCTAGTTATATATCACTAAGTTGACTGGATAGAAAAATCAATGCCAGAGAAATTTACAGCATATCTCAACGGTCAGGAATAAGTTTGTAAGAACATCTTATATTCTGTGTTCAGAACATCAAATCCATACTAAAAGATGCAGCAAAATACTTAAACATGGAAGATAATGAGCAGCTTACAACAATATCACATGTCCCCCTTCAGAATAGAGGAGCAGAGAGGAATACTGTGGGGTTTTTTTAAATGGAGAATGTGTTGTACCAAAGGTGCATTCTGATTTACTATCTATTATTAACTTAGTCAAATGCATTGCCATTGTTGTATGTTGTATAATTATCCCATACAGGGTTGAGTCCTACCCAGTTACCTGGGAATGGTTTGAACCTATTAGACCTGAGGAAGTGGACAGTGTCCTTAAGATTGTGAGCATACTTTTTAGATCCTTGTGAAAGCAGCCATAGGAGGAGCTCTCAAGTTAGTAGGTCCTAGCAGTGGTTAATTCTTCTTTGAATTAGATAGTTGTTCCTTTCCTTCTTCAGGAGGCTTTGATTCACCACCCTCTTCAAAAAGCCATAATTGTACCCCAATACTGGACAACCTCTGCCCAGGTCCAACCTCCCTGTTTGGGGGGAAAGTGATCAATAAAGTAGTTGCACAACAATTGAGCTTTCAGAAGTCCCTCAAGACTTGATTGTGCCAAGGACCCCAGGCGATGGAGTCTTAACTTGTGAGGTGTCTTCATTATCATTGATATTCCTCAATCTGTTGTATTATTTTTCTTTTCTTGTTTAGTTTTTCTTTTCTTTTATAGTTTTTAAATAATAATGTCAGGGTTCCAAAAAAACAACCCCAACGAAATAAAACTCCATGGCAATAAATTCTTCAAAATCCCACTTTATTAGAGATGTCATGTTGGCACATCTGGGAAAACCCAAATCTAAAAGCTTCCAGGTTTTCCCCACCCAGTTGAAAGTTCACAACCCTGCACCAGACCCACAAGTTCATCACATGGTCCAATCCATCCTTCAGGCTCAACTGGAAACAATCCCCAGTCAGTCCCATCCAGGTGCAGGCAAGGAATGACTCCCAGAGCAAGGAATGGCTATTCTTCCACCACTCCAAAAAAAAAAAGCTTTCCCAATTTCCCATTCTAATATATGTGGCAGTTAGGAAGCTAAAAGAAAAAAATGGCTTCCAAAACTGACAAATTATATATAGGGGTTTTAGCTAACTATGTTTTATTGGATTGTTATATGCTGTCCAGAGTCACTTTCTGTGAAATGGGCAGCCATATAAATTTGATAAAGAAAGAAATAAATTTTATCCCTACAGTATTTTTAAATATTTGGATAATTTTATGACACCTTTGTCACTATTTTTAAAATTATATTATTTATACCACATTTGATTATATAATATTGTCTTACAGTCTAAATAAATTTTAAATAAATTTCTGTTCTTGGTACAAACTTAATTCAAGATTATCCTCCATCAATTATAACAATACAGAACATGAGGATTGAAAGAAAACAGCTTTCTCTGGTCTTGAAGTCAGAATCAGGTAGAAATTATCAGAACTTAGGCTATGCTGGTATTAGAAAAGAAAATTTTTAAATTTGTGTACCCAGCATTATTTATTTAACTTAGAAACAGGGAGAAATATACTTCAAAATGTAGCACTTTTAGATGAAAAGGGATGAAAAAATGTCTGCTTGTATTTTGGGAATAAATCTGGAATGACAAAGTTTATTTTACTAAGAATAGACTATGAACAGGCAATATCTCTTAAATAATAGCAATAGCACTTAGGCTTATATACCACTTCACAGGAATTTACAGCCCTCTCTAAGCAGTTTATAGAGTCAACATGTTGCCCCCAACAATCTGGGTCCTCATTTTACCAACCTTAGAAGGATGGAAGGCGGAGTCAACGTTGAGCCGGTGAGGATTGAACCCTTGGCAGTCAGCAGAATTAGCCCCAATACAGCATTCTAACCAGTAGTGGTATTCACTTAGCTTCGCTACCGATTCATAAATGTGAGCATTCACGTGTGCCACCTCTACACATGTGCAGAGTCTTTCCCACATGCGCAGAGCATCCATGATGATGTCCAGGCGGGTGGGCGGAGCCTCCTGCTGCCACCGCTACCGGTTCACTTGAACTGGGTAGAACGAGTAGAATCCTATCACTGATTCTAACCACTGTGCCATCATGGTTCTATAGCATCTTATAGATGTGGCACATTTATGCAGAGTCTTCAAACTCTCTGGAATAGTGGATAAATTATTGTCTATAATCCCTGTCTCCCCTTATACAACTGGTTTATGTGGGGCATAGAAAAGCCTTTACCCTGGCATGAGTTGGTGCTAGAGGTAGATATTAAAAAGTACCCCACTCCGAACAATTCTGCCCTTATGGGATGGGAAGATAGAAACAATGGAGCACATACCACTGTTTTGCCAAGATTATAGCCAATGCCATATATGCAACACCTATAATACATCCTTGCAAGTAGATTTTCCAGGTCGCCTCAGGCATTTCTATGCATTGCTTCAATTGTCTGATAGGACTCTTACCTTAACATTCAATGTGACAAAATTTTGTGTGGCAACTTCAGATGCTGGTGCCTGCGGGTGCCTGCAACAAGCAAAATCGTATCTCTCGTCGGTTTTTGTCTCTTCATTTCCTGAACTGTTTGCTTCCTTGCAGTTTTGCCACCTGCTTATAGATTATTTGCTTCATGTCTTTAAATTTATACCGATTTTTTAAATGAATTATTTTTCAATTTATATAAGGAGTTTTCATAAAATGCAAATTTTAACCATATTTGAATCATACTTTTAGTAAATCCAGGATTCTCTATGATGGGTTATGTATGCCTGTTTCTCCTACACTGTGTCATCCTTTATTTGGCAAATTATAGCTTTATATTTCTATACATTTCTTTATATTTCTATATAAAACTGTGTTGTATAGTTTTATGCTGGTCTTTAGCTGTAATAGTTGGGTTTTGTTTTGTTTTTTGGGGGGAGGGGTTGTATTGCGTTACATAAATAGCAAGCTCTGGAGCATCTCACTGGTAAATAACAAAAGTCAATAGTCAGATTTATTTTTGTTTACAGTAAGAAGCCAATATATATTTTCCTTTTTGTAACAATGTCTTGACCTTTGGGGAAAATGTAACTATCTGGTAGACAAGTGTGGCAAAAAACAAGGCCAAATATTCTGCCTTATATTCTGCAAGATGGTTTCTAGTTATAGGAAAAAGGGCCCCAGTATAAATATTGATATTGGGATCCTATTTGGAATTAACAGTATTAAATTCAACTTTGCTGACATCTGGTGGGAGTCATAGTAGCTATTGGATTTAATGTTTTTTTAAAAAAAACATGAGTGCAATTAAATTGCTAATATTAATCAGAACTGTGAATTCTTTGAAACTATTTCTGATATGCCTAAATTGAGTACAGCAACAATAAATCATGTTTTTTTTCCAATCTTTGTTCCCTGTTCCTTTTCTCTTTCCTTGAAATAGACCACAGAAATCTTTATTGCATATTAAGTCAAATTCATAATGACATTGCAGTTGGATAGGGGCTTGTTTGTCTGTTTAAGCCAAACTTGGCAATATGCTCATTAAGACAGAAAAGAGAAAGCATAATTTGATAATCATTTGGCCTTGGCAAAGGCTGTTCCTGGGGAGATTAAGTCTAAAGAGTCACAGATTTTTGAGAATGCAGGTGCTAATCCATGGAAGCCTCAGCAATTCTACTGTTGAAAAGACAGATTAAATAGGATTTTCAAAGTCTGTCGCAGTTGACCAGTAATTAAAATCTAGTTGCAGGGAGGGCCCTGTTGCTTCCTTTTGGCTTTTAAATCTGACTTTAGTGCAGTTATGGGGGAAATTGGAAATTACCAAGTAGGAGTTGGGAGTAATGAAGAAAAATAATGGGATGCTGCTAAATAAGAAGTAGTGATTACAAAATTACAGTGTATAACTCAAAATATTGTTTTTGGTAATATAAAGGAAAGATTAGGGGAAAGTCTGCATGTGATGGAGGGAAACACAATAATATAGAATCCTGACTGCTAGAAGGAGAAAACTAGATTCCAGATTTGGAAGAGGCTGTTAGATTCATAGCATTAGATGGTGGTTAATGAACAGAATGATAAAATGGAATAGAGGACAAGGAATACTATAAAAGAATTGAAGGAAGTTAATGAAAAGGGACAAAGGACAGGCAATGTCAGATAAGAAGTTTTTAAGAAAGGTAATTTTAAAAAGAAGAAGAAATAAAACATAGGTAGTACAAAAGGAAGGATTGGGTGAAGGTATTATAACAGATAGGAATTTGAAAGATGAACAAATCAATTAAAAATGACTGGATTGCCATGAAAGATTGGCCATTACCTAATCGATACAGTGTACTTCATATTTATGTATTATTTATTTATTAGTTCAATTTATATGCCGCCCTCCTCCGAAGACTCAGGGTGGCTTACAATGCACTTATAGCAATAGCCTTCATTCTTTTGTATATACCTGCTTATTAGGGCTTTTGACCCCCCATAAGCGGTGTTTCTACAAAGTCAGTTTATTGCCCCTACAATCCGGGTCCTCAATTTACCTACCTCGGAAGAATGGAAGGCTGAGTTAACCTTGAGCCTGGTGAGATTTGAACTCGCACTAATTGCAGGCAGCTGGCAGCTAAGTGCTACATAACAGCACTTAGTCCGCTGTAGCACCAAGGCTCTTGATTGTTTGTTTGAATATTATTATTTGGTTGATTGATTAATGGATCAAATTTATATGGCTGGAAGTAACTCTGGGCAGTGTACAAAATTAAATAAAACAAATATATAAAAATCATAACAATATTGTTAAAATTAAAATGTATACAAACCATGACGCATGGAGAAGTAAATATAACAAGTACAGTAGTGAAGCTATCTTAAAACATATCTAATGTGTCAAGATTCTGTCCATATGGTATGAACCAGAGGTGGGTTTCAGCAGGTTCTGACCGGTTCTGGAGAACCGGTAGTGGAAATTTTGAGTAGTTTGGAGAACCGGTAGTAAAAATTCTGACTGGTCCTGCCCCCATCTATTCCCTGGAGATTTTACAGTAACCTTCCTCTGCCATGCCCACCAAGCTATACCCACCAAACCATGCCATGTCCATCAAGTCACACCCACAAAACCGGTAGTAAAAATTTTTGAAACCCACCACTGGTATGATTAGAAACCATCTATTAGAATTAGAAACCTGAAAAATGACTGGATTGTTCAGTGCTGCTCTTGGGCTGCCCACTTCCTCAGGCCCAACAGATACAAAATATTTTGAAATAACTGTGCAAGACTCTTCCCCAGGCATCTCCTCTGAACTTGCAATAAAGGCAGCATATAACTGCAAGCAAATCAGATATTAGATTGTGTAGCAGACCAACAGGAACAAAGCCCCAGCAGAAGCCTCAGCAGCAAAACACATCCAGCAATCGCATCCACCAGAATCTGCTTCCACCAAAAGCAACCGACAGCAGCATCCCACAGCATTCCCCAACAGCTTGCTTCTCAACTCACTAGCAGGGTCAACCTTAGCATCTAGCAGCAGCCCACTCCAATGAAAAAACAGAACAGAAATCAGTATCAGGTCCAAAAACAGTGCAAAAGCCAGTGGTCAGTCTAAAAAACCTACTGCCAAGTCCAAGGCTGGTGCAGCCATCCAAAAATGACTTGAAATGGGTGGCCAGTAAAGCATCAAAAAATGGTATGAAATGCCATAAAATGACAAGCAACAAAAATAGTAAAGGCAGCTGTATTCTGTCCTGACTAGGTGGCTCAGTGGCTAAGATACTGAGCTTGTCGATCAGAAAGGTCGGCAGTTCGGCGGTTTGAATCCCTAGTACAGGTCTCCTGTGTGAGGAGACGGTTGGACTAGATGACCTCCAAGATCCCTTCCAACTCTGTTTCTGTTAACCTGTCCTCTCTCCTCTGACATGCTGCACTTTCATCCAGTTTGGCCATACCTCCAGCCTCCAAACGTTCATCTGCACACCATCCAAATAAATACCTCAAAAAAAAATAATAATAATCCACAAACACAGTACACAAACCACATAAACAATCATGAGGATAGCCCAACTTCTCCATCTGCTTCCCTATCTGCAAGATAAAGAGAAGGAGGTTGTGGTAAAGAAAGTCCAACAGAAGAGATGGTGAAATGCAGTTGCCATCAATATTCATTGAGACATGATGGAAGTTGTAAATCAATGTTCTCTTATGGATTGATCCACAAACTGATGAAATACAATGTTGAATATGCAGCACCAGAAACTTTCATTCTTTGTTTCTTTTATCTAGCAATCCTTAGAAATGGAAAGAGCAAACAAGGGATTATCTTTTAGCTCCTCTCTTAGTGTTTCAGCCAGAGAAAAAGAAATAGGAAAACACTCTCAGATTTTCAATTTTCTCTGGGTTTTTTTTTAATGAAATAATAAAATTCTTCTTTCTTCCTGAGAACAGAAAACTTCAGGGGTCTACAGAAATGTAGACTTTGTATCAGAAAATGTACCATTTTTAATAAGCTTATATTGTCTTTTTTAGATTTTAAACATGTTGCTTTGGATAAACGTAATGTGGTATATGTATCTATGCATTTATGCATACACTGTATGTACCTATGTATGTATTTCCCAAGGTCCATTAAGTCCTGACCTTGCTGTTCTTCAAAAAACCAAAAACGTTCTGGCTTTCTAGCAGGTGCTCGGCTATGGAGTTATCATTATTTTGATTTTTGATTTTCCTTGGATTGGATTGTTATTTGCTATTTAGTTATCCTTAATGCTATATTTTGGCTTTAAAGTATCATGTGTGAGTTATTTTGATTATGTGGCCATACAAATCTAATAACTAACTGAATGAATGAATGAATGAATGAATGAATAAATAAATAAATAACAGTGTTAAGTATGAACCTTAGTGAATGAAGTTCAGGATTCCAATATGGAGATTTATGCAGATATGATATGATAGGATATCCCCACCTCCAACAAATTCAGAGCATTACTGGAATCTGTTAAGCAGGTGGATCAGCTAATTAATTGGTCCGCCATCTTTCTGAAAAGAAAATGATCTGTTCATGGCAATAGAGTCACAAATGGTTCTCCACCATCAAAAATACACCTTGTTACTGTATACGTTGGGGCTATTTTAATAATAAACATAAGAATGTTATCACCTTTGTATATTAAGATCTTACTATGCAAAATAGAGATAAGGTCATAGGGGTTGTTTTGGAGATAATGTTTATTTTTGTAAATATAAAAGTTTACATATGAATTAGATAGAGAGTTAATTAACTGTGCTAATACAGTCCTGGAAATGATAATGTTATTGGAATTTTGATCCTCATTACACTTGGAAATCACAAATGTAAAAATGATATTTAATCCAAACCATCTTTCTTAATGCTGATTTTGTACTTTGAATGCAAAAACCAATCAATAAATATAGATTTGTCTTCTTTATGTAGACTGCAGCAAAAAAAGGTCATCTTAAACAGGCTTTAGGATTAGAAATTATGGTCATCTAGTAAAGTCACAGTGCTATTTGTTTTATGGATGGAAAGAAGTACATGTTGACATATAATAAAACATCAAGCTCCAATGAATAAGGTAGAAACTTTTGTGCCATCTTGGAATGAGCTATTTTATAGGAATTTGTAGGCTTTCTTGGAAAATGGTCTGTGAAACTTCAGTTTTCATCTCAGTTTTGAAAATTTTGCACAGTTGATGTATGATGCTTGCCTAGCCTGCTTACTCAAGCCTCAGAATGAGTTTATTTTCAATATCCCCTCCCATCAAGTTATCACTCATTATCCAAAATCATAACTGTAGCAAAAATGAAAGCCTGCACAGTTAATGGGTTACCCTGACATTATCAAACAGTTGGGTCTTCATTCATTAGGCAAGTTCAATAGGGTGCTAAATTAGAAAGAATCAGAAAGTAGGGTAAAACAGCACTGATAATAACTGAAGTGCAGGGATGCTAAAGTGAATACTAATTTTCTTCTGCTCAGACTGCAGCATTAACATCTTTGATAGAACTGTCTCATCCATTCCCATGATGCCTCTACACTTGTTTCAGCTTGAGCTAGACTTTTGGTTTATAATTGCCTTCTTTGAAACTTCCCCACCAGACATTTTCAAAGTCAGATTTACTTATATTAAACATAGCTTCACTTTGTCACATCATTGTGTGACAAGATGTCATCAACTTTTCTGCTAGTGCAGTTTCTGGAGCAAACGTACAATATGGGCATACCAAGATGCAGCCGTAATTTCTTGTGCCTCTGCATTCTGGACCCGCTTCTATTTCTAGATAATTTTCAAAGACAGCTCCATTCAAAAGTCATTTCAGTAATCCATTTGGGAGATGACTAAGACCAGTGTCTCCTGGTCCAGGAAGGGGCCCAATTCTACCACCAATAGCCTCCCACCGACCAGTACGCTCCCATAGAGAGGGACTTCTCGGGGTGCCGTCGGTCAAACAGTGTCAACTGGCGGCCTCCAGAGGGAGAGCCTTCTCTGTGGGAGCACCCACCATCTGGAATGAGCTGCCCTTGGAGATACGGATGATCCTGGATCTTTGTGCTTTCTGCCGTGCCCTCAAAACATTCCTATTCAAGCAGGCCGGCCTGACCTAACCTCATTTAAAACTACTTTAAATTTTTAACTTGCATCTGCCCTATAAATTGAGATGTTTACTTTAATTCTATTTCTGAACCAAACTATTTAACTGTAATTTTGATCGATTTTTTAATTTAATCTGTTTCACATGTGTTTTTTGTTCAACTGTTCACCGCCCTGAGTCCTTCGGGAGTAGAGCGGTATATAAATTTAATTAATAAAATAAAAATAAAAATAAAATAAATTAGCATATAAAATGAAGTGGTGCAAAGGTTCTTCTGGCAATGGCTGCCACCTGTTCTTCAAACAGGAATTATGAGTCCAGAAAGATCCTTAAATTTTATACCAGTTCTGTTTAGGATAGTTCAACCCTATCCAGAATTAAAGATGGACAAACCACATAACCAGGAGACCCTAAAAACCACAACAAGGATTCAAGGCTTAGCTGAAACATGTTCTTCTCCTTTCCCTGAGAACCTTCACAGCATCACTTGGTCACCCCAGGAGAGCGATTACAAATGAGTATTATCAACATACTCATGATGCTGCCCTCCATGTCATCAGATAACTCACCCAGATGCTTCATGTAGATATTAAATAGGAACTGCAAACTGCAAGGAACCTCACAGAAAAGGGACCAAGGGCTAGATGTCCCCAATCCCCATTAACCTGGGATAACAGAGTCTGAATAAGAGAGGAGGACCAGTGCAGAACTGTACCTTCCACTTCTAATCCCCATAACTAGTCCAGAAGGATAATGTGATCAATGGTATCAAATACTGATAAAAAAAATTAAGAGCCAGGATGGATGCATTGCCCCTTTACTGCTCTCATTAGAGTTCATTCACAAATGCAATCAATACACCAGGATCCAACTATACCATCTATCTACCGGCGTCCCAATATAGTCAGCTGGTGCCATCGCTGACTATTGGAGGTGAATCATTGCCTCCCACAGAGAAGGCTCACAATCTGGGTGTCCTCCTGGACACATGGCTGTCTTTTGAAGAGCATATGACGGCCGTGGCCAGGGGGACTTTTTATCAGGTTCACCTGATTCGCCAGTTGCAGCCCTTTCTGGACCAGGACGCCTTGCACACAATCACTCATGCCCTTGTCATCTCCTGGCTCGACTATTGTAATGCTCTCTACATGGGGCTCCCCTTGAAGAGCACTTGGAGGCTCCAACTGGTCCAGAATGCGGCTGTGAGGGTGGTTATGGGCGCAACCCGTTGTGCCCACGTGACACCCCTCCTGCACGAGCTGCACTGGCTCCCAGTGGTCTTCCAGGTGCGATTCAAGGTGTTGGTTACCACCTTTAAAGCGCTCCATGGCATAGGACCCGGGTACCTTCGAGACCGACTTCTGCCACCTGTAGCCTCCCACCGGCCAGTTCACTCCCACAGAGAGGGTCTCCTCAGGGTGCCTTTGGCCAAGTTATGTTGACTGGTGACACCCAGGGGGAGGGCCTTCTCTGTGGGAGACCCAACCCTGTGGAATGAACTGCCCCCGGAAATGCGTAAGATCTCCGACCTCAGGATATTTCGCTGTGCCCTTAAGACCCTGCTGTTCCGCCAGGCCGGGCTATCAATGTAATGATTTTAAATTGGATGTTTTAAATTTTGGGGGTTTTAATATTGAGCCGAAATTATTTAATAATTTTAAATAATTTTAATTGTTGTTTATCTTTGTGCTTTTAATAGGCTGTACACCGCCCTGAGTCCTTTGGGACAAGGGCAGTATAGAAATAAAATTATTATTATTATTATTATTATTATTATTATTATTATTATTATTATTATTATTATCATCATCATCATCATCATCATCATCATCATCAATGTATCAAGCCTTTGCAAGCCAGAAGGGACAGGGGTTCAGCACAGAGGTAACTGAGTTAACAGTTCCAACAACCTTGTCCACCTCTTCAGGATCCGCAAGATCAAGCTCATTCCAAATAACCAGGCCTGACTGCATCTATGCATTGCTGGGTACAAATGGCTTTTAAAACTCTCCATAAATTTTGTGAGCAGAGAAATTGGCAGATGATTCTTCTCAATTTTTCCAGGCTCTGGAGACTTCTTCTATAACTCCTCAGGCAAAGGCCTTTCTTTTGGCAGTGTTATTATGTCGTTCTGAAAACATTCAGTGGAAAGAATTTTCTTAAGATGTCTTCCTTTGGGAATTAAATCTAGTGTGGGAAATGGTTATACAATGCCAGATGACAGTCTCAAATGTTCCTTAGCCACCTGACACATAAATAGGTACAGAACTCACACATTCCATCCATGGTGATATCTCTGCAATCTTTTTTTCCCTTTAAAATAATTTCTAATGTAGACTCACTTTCATTGGATGAGAATGTCTCTGTCAGACCTAAAATTAAATCAGTTCCCTTTAAAAACATGAACTAAACTAAGTTCTCTGGCATCCCCATCTACCCAATTATCTTGCATTGATGTCCTTACTACCAAAAGAAAATTTACAGCAAGCATCAGGCAATACAACTATACTTTGTAACCAGCTTATGGTTCACATGAATTATATTCAAAGACATCTGTTTCTAAGGGAGCTTTGTGGATTCATTTCTCTTCTTCAATATAAGTAGCAGAAGCTAATATAAACTTTTTTTATTAGTTACCTGTCCTTGCTCAGCTAATGGTTAAGAAGCCTGATCTAGATGAAAATGCCTTTAACTTCCACTTTGCCTAATAAAACATGTTCATGGATTAATCAACTACAATTATAGATGATTGGTTTTTTCCGCTATTAGCTCTAATTAGTGTTAAAAAGGAAGCTTTGGAGTATTAGGACTCCATCAATGCCAAAGCTTTAAGTAACACAACCTCTGTCCCACCAGGTCATCATTTCAGAGATATTTCTTTACCTATACAGAGAAACAGAAATGACCACTGATGGACAAGAAAACAGTGGGACAAGAGTGATTTCTAACATTCTGCCAGCTTCCCTATTGAGATTCCCTGTGGGAAATTGGCAGGAAGTGTCAGAAATCCCTCCTCCCCTCCCTCCCTCCCTCCCTCCCTCCCTCCCTCCTTCCTTCCTTCCTTCCTTCCTTCCTTCCTTCCTTCCTTCCTTCC
>WNWU01000002.1:40138932-40154304 GCA_012654045.1 Ptyas mucosa
CTTCCTTCCTTCCTTCCTTCCTTCCTTCCTTCCTTCCTTCCTTCCTTTCTTCCTTGTGGGTGAGGGAGTGAGGGATTACTAAAGCGGCTGGAAAACTGTCACAGAATGTTGAAAATAAAGAACATGTGCCTGCAGCAGCAGCACAGCAGCAGCCAGTAGCACTGAAGCAGCCACAACTTTTCCAAATTTCATCGTCTCAGGAGTCACGGGCTCTTCATTTGGACACATTTCATAAATTAGCCCATTGGTTCAAAAATGATTTCCATTTGATGCACTGTTAAAGGTCATGACAATGAGTGTTTTGGTAATAGTAGACATATCGGGAGAAGGAGAGAAGCCTTAAGAGGCCCTCCCTGTTGCCAGTCACAGAATGCCCTGTATGAGCATAAAAGTGCCAAAAGTACTGGCAATGTAACAGTGACATTTTGCATGTTTGCACAAGGCACATTATAGTAACAGCTGCTTAGACAGATTTCTGCATTTTTTTGCTCCACCACTTCCCAATGTATTTCTATCCTTGGCATTCCCTTTCAAAAATAGAAAATACCAGCTGTTCCTTCTGGCTGCCAAGGCTGAAAACAGCATATCTCCCTTCTCTCACCAAATAAATAACTTATTGACACATGCTGCAAATGCTCAGCTTTGCAATGGATTCCCTTTCCAACGAAAAGATAACAACAATAAAAAAAGACAGTAGACTATTGCCTCTCTCCAGCAGAAGGCTGTTGATCTCCTGCAGACATGAGAAAGCAAAGTTTAAAGGCTACAAATAGTGATATAACACTGCTCGGTGACTGCTGAACTCAGTGGTTTCAATAAGATGAAACAAAAAATGCTCACAAAATAGATTTTTTTTAGCTTACTTTGTGCTCCAGGAATACCTCTGTCAAAATTCGAATCCATATATTGCGCATTTATTCTTCTTTCAAGGATTTTCTGCTTTGGGGTAAGTTAGGAGAAATGAATCCTGTCTTGACAAAAAGGGATCACTGATGTAGGTTGTGCTTTCTGGAGAAGGCATGTTAGCTCAATAAAAGTACCCTGGATAAATAAGGTTAAAAATCACTGGAATCTCTTTATTCTCACTGCTATCAAAGTAAACTACTTTGATAGTTTACTTTGTGTTCCTTAGATCTACTATATTTTAATTATTGTAATTTCTAGCCAATATGGCATATTAGAGATATCGTTGCGGGACCTATGAGTTGAGCAAGAGTAGTATAGACCAGATTAATTAGATTGATAGATGTTCCTTCATGGCAAACAGCAGTTTCTTAATAAGAATAGAGCTGGAAGGGAACTTGGAGGTCTTCTAGTCCAACTCCATGTTCAAGCAGGAGACCCTATACCATTTCAGATAGGAGGCTATCCAGTCTCTTCTTAAAAATCTCCAGTGATGAAGCAACCACAACTTCTGAAGGCAAGCTGTTCCATTGGTTAATTTTTCTCACTGTTAGGAAGTTTCTCCTTAATTCCAGGTTGCTTCTCTCCTTGATTAGTTTCCATCCATTGTTTCTTGTCATACCTTCTAATGTTCTTCTTTGTGGCAGCCCCTTAAATACTGGAACATTGTTGTCATGTCACCGCTAGTCCTTCTTTTCTCTAGACTGGCCATACCCAATTCCTGCAACATTCTTCATACGTTTTAGTCTCCAGGTCTTTAATTATCTTAGTTAGTTTTCTCTGCACTTCTTAACTTGAAGACAGAGACAAATTATTACAAATACTTTCAGGGATAATTCCTATCCTTTGTTTTTAAAACTTTGTTAGGAACTTGTTCTTTTGCTCTTTCACTGACATGGATAGGGCTAAATTTTTTTCCTTCAACAGTATGACCCAAGTCAAGTAGATATTAACAAATGTTATAGATCCCTTCCCATGTAATTTCATCTGATTTGATTATCTGAAAATATTGCTCTAGAAAAATAAAACTAATCATTTGTCCCTAGAATTCATCTTGTGGAAGGAGAGGAGGAGAAATCAGCATTGGTGAAGCAAACCATGGACTAATTTCATTTTACTAGGTAAGCACTATAAATTGGTCTTATTTGTAAATTATACCCAAGTAATTGTATCAATTTTGTTTCATTTTGTCACTTATTGTAACACCCGAGGAGTTTGAAATGTGTTTCCTGCCTTAAGGTGAGTCATTCTGATGAAATTCTGAAACACACATTCAAATAGTTCCCTGCATAAACACTGTATAGAAGATTATTACAGAATATTTTTTTAAAAAAATTATTAGTAATATTTACTTTTATTTTTTCTTGCATTGTGTTTCCAGGCTACCAATTCAAGTTAATTCAGCACAGAGCACATTTCACATGCCCAATTTCTGACAACGTTGTTCCTGTTTGTTGCCTGATTATTTGCAATCAATAACATTCTAGGTACTGGAGTCGTTGCAGTTACAATCATTAAGTGAATTAGAAAAAGAAATGCACTTGGTGTATTTTAACATTTTCACAATTGGAGAACATTGTATATTCTTTATTTCTCTTCTCTCTATTTCTATGTATGTACATATGTACAGTATATGCATATATTTTACTTGTATATGTATATCTAATATTTATAATTATATATATATATATAATTATGTGTGTGTGTATGTATATATAATCTTAAATGTGCTAAATATTCCAGTTCTCATCAAAATCTATTTGTCCATGCAGACTCAGTAACCTATTTGCTCTAGCTTGTCTGCACTGCTGGGATTAGAAAATGGTTCTTAAACTAATGCATATCAAAACTGGAATTTCAGCTTCAGCTCTTCATGCTTAAATAAATAATTCTTGTCCTCTTGCTTGCATTCAATTATTAAGAGGTTCTGGAGTTCAAATCTCATTCTGACCTTTTTGCCTTTTCAAATTGTGGCTTTCTCTTTCCCTTTCCCTTCCTTCTTCTTTCACTCCTCCTGCCCTCCTCTCCTCTCCTCTCCTCTCCTCTCCTCTCCTCTCCTCTCCTCTCCTCTCCTCTCCTCTCTCCTCTCTTCTCCTCTCCTCTCTTCTCTTTCTTCTCTTTCTTCTCTTCTCTTCTTTCTTTCTCTTCAACACTTAGTTGCCAAATTTTGTTTCCTTCTTTTGGTGGTTGAATAATGTATAAAGAACAATATTTACTATATCCTGTGTATTAGCAAGGCATTTTACAACATTTATTAGACATGCAAATGCAAACACATACACACGGCATTATGTATATAATAGTATTACCACATTCACTGTGAAATATCTATTGGCAATATCCCAGCAAATAGGACTTAGCAAAACAAAACCAATTTATTTTAGAACTAGGAACCAGATAGCACTTGGATATCAATATATAAACATTGAGAATGAATGGAATTGTGAACTCACTTCACAGTGTTTTTTAAATTAATCTAAAGGGTATATACTGTATATTGTAGAAAAGTATGTAAAAATCCTCATTATATTCATGTGGCAGGAGAAGTCTTAGTAGAAAGAGTGCATGTAGCTAATCAGTGCAATGTGCAGGAAGGCAACTGAAGGCAGTCCACTGGAGTCAAGATAATAATGAATTTATTTCTATGGAGTCCTTTGAATTCTCAGGGTTTAGGCTTTCAGCCAAATGCATCCTCCCTTTTGTAGTTTCAGATTTCTAAACAATTAATCAAATTATAATTCCAATAAAAGAAGTAACTCAACATTAGCAGTATGATAGAGCTCAGGATCCTTTGATCTCCCCCTTCCTGGATGATGTATTCAGCTACAGAAATTTAGGCAGCCCTTTTATATTCCTAAAGGCGTGTTTTTATGGAACCACGCACATCAGGGTTCCCTGAAACCCCACAACTCATCTGTGAGCATGATGACAGCTACAGATAATCCCTTCCCATCTTCCCTCATCCCTTGTTTATATGTGCCATGTACGTGCCATGCATAAAAAAGGAGGCTAGTGGAAGGAAACTGTTCTTGAATGGTTGAAAGCATTTTGTACTTCTGAGCTAAAAATCCTAAACAAGACACCTAGTCACCATTTTGTTCATCATTTTCTTTCAGCTTCTATCCTTTTTACCTCAACTCAGGTTTCCCCTCAGCTCAGTTGTGGAACAGTAACCCAATGGATACACGAATCATAAAAAAAGCAAAAGGGTAGAGATTTTTATGCAGATTTCCCCCAAAGCCAATGTGCAATCATTAAGGAACTAAGAGAAACTAAAATTGATATATCTTTCTGTTCTTGAGATAGTTGTCCATTTGTGTAAGGTATATTAGTACACTGCCATGAACAATTGTTGGATCTGAAAAATCATTTCTCAAGATCTCAGACTATTCTGACCCTTATAAGAGTCTGTTGGATTTCATAATTGGTTCAACTATTAATCTTCTTAAGTAAGTTAAAGGTAAAAGTTCCCCTCGCACATATGTGCTAGTCGTTCCCGACTCTAGGGGGCGGTGCTCATCTCCATTTCAAAGCAGAAGAGCCTGCACTGTCTGAAGATGTCTCTGTGGTCATGTAGCCAGCATGACTAAACGCCAGAGGTGCACAGAATGCTATTACCTTCCCACCAAAGGTGGTCCCTATTTTTCTACTTGCATTTTTTACATGCTTTCAAACTACTAGGTTGGCAGAAGCTGGGACAAGTAACATGAGCTCACCCCGTTATGCGGCACTAGAGATTCGAACCACTGAACTGCTGACCTTTTGATCGACAAGCTCAGCATCTTAGCCACTGAGCCACCCCATCCCTTCTTAAGTGGAGGGTATAAAATTTGTAAATCGAACAGCTCTTTCTTTCTTTCTTTCTTTCTTTCTTTTTTCTTTCTTTTTCTTTTTAATTTTTTCTTTCTTGTCTGAAACCTGGAACTCCTTCCACATCTATGTATGCATTTAATTTGTAGAATATCTAATTCCCAAATGACTGTAAGTACAGTTATTGCTGTTATTGAAGAATAAGGAGGAGGGGGAGGAGGAGGGGGAGGAGGTGAGGATGATGACTGATGATGATAGATTATTTCAGTAGAAATAATATTTCTCTAATGGAAATCTGAAGTTGATACAAATTTTATACCACAAGAAGAAAATCTTCAGAAATGGCTTCTTAATATTCACCTGATTTCACAACCGCAAGAAGGAAAATTATGGGCATGTGAAAGTATTTACAAGGTATGAAAATACATTAAAAGAAGAGTACTGAAGAATACATGAAGCAAAAGGAATTTCTATCATTTGATAGTAATGAAAATGAAATAAGTGAGAACTGGGTATAGCTTGTCTAGAGAAAAGGACTAGGGGTGTCATGATAGCAGTATTCTAGTATTTGAGAGGCTGCCATAAAGATGAGAGGGTCAATTTATTTTCCAAAGCACCAGAAGGCAAGACAAGAAACAATGGATGGAAACTAATCAAGATAAGAAGCAACCTGGAATTAAAGAAAAACTTCCTAACAATGAGAACAATTAACCAGTGGAACAGCTTGCCTTCAGAAGTTGTGGGTACTTCATCGCTGTAGGTTTTTAAGAAGAGACTGGACAGCCACTTGTCTCAAATTGCAGAGTGTCAACCCCCAAAATGGTGACGATGACAAATGCTGTCTCAGGGTTGCCATACCTGGGGGAGGGACCCCTAGCACAGTATATGGGTGGTGGGGAAGAACGCAATGTCACAAAGCTCTTTGGACCAGCAATGTTGGAGGCTGTAAGCAGTGAGTAAAGCAGAGCCGATGAATAGCTGATTCCGCCTGACTGCAAGCCAACCAACGATCAGCTGATCATGGTTGCCTGCAAGCAGGCCAACGAACAGCTGATTGTAGCTGCCGGCAGGCCAACGAACAGCTTATTGGGCCTGCCGGATGGTCAGCTGCTCCAGCCTTCAAAGGAAGCTGGGAGGTGAAGGCTCCCAGCACTAACTTTATTCCTTTCGACAGCACCCACTGTGTGCCGAGACTTCGGTTCAATAAACCATTGGGAAAATGCAGTGACTGATGTCCTGATTTTGATCTGGGTTCAGAGATTGGATCTTTTTCCTGCTTTAGTAGGTGTTGGACTAGAAGACCTCCGAGTTCCCTGGAGCTTGCCACCCTGAGTCTTCGGAGAGGGGCGGCATATAAATTTAATTAATTAAATTAAATTAAATTAAATTAGTTTATTAAACTTCTATACTGCTCTTCCCCTGAAGGACTCAGGGCAGTGTACAGCCATATTAAAACAAACATGTACTCACAAAATTTAAAAACAATTTAAAATGGATATATAAAATTTGGCCCACAAGGTTAAAAGCTAACAAACACCTAATTTAAAATTCATATTCTAAGCCAGCCCGGCCTGTTGGAACAAAAGAGTCTTAAAGGCACAGTGAACTGTATGTAGGTCAGGAATCATACGGACCTCCATTGGCAGTTCATTCCAGAGGGCAGGTGTTCCCACAGAAAAGGCTCTTCCCCTGGGTGTCGCCAGTTGACATTGTTTGGCCGATGGCACCCTGAGGGGTCCCTCTCTGTGGGAGCGTATTGGCCGGTGGGAGGCTATCGGTGGCAGAAGGTGATGTCGTTAAATTAAATTCCCTTCCAGCTCTATTCTGATTGATTGAAATATTAAGAAAAGTGCATTCCTTGTCTTTGATGCAATTACAGTAAATAATCACTGGTCAAGAGCAATTTTATACCACAGTATCTGGAATGCAAGATGGAAGCAAATATATAGTAGAAAAGAATCCTTATAATTGCTTTAGCCATGTGTCTTCTTAGATAAAATTTTAGCAGGAGTTGGCTGACAATACTTCTTTTCTCAAGTAAAAATGTGAATAAATGTTGCCTACTACTGCATTGTGCCCTAGTGATCTGAAAATATTCAGGCATTATCCATTCCACTAAGAAAGTAAAGGGGCATTTTAGAAATAAGAGTCATCAGTTAAATGGTCTTTGCATTAGGGACATATTTCACTGGTGATTACTGAATCTGGGAAGAGTGAAATGTTCTGGAGTGACTTTAAATGTCAGGCAAGAAACATTCCTTTCATAATAAGTCATAGGACAGCAGCTCTCTTGAGGATGTAAAATTCTGGTTACCTGCTGCAGGTCTTATTGTCAATACAGCAATTTCAAATTTTGTACTTAAGGACAATAGGGTTTAGTGTGACTCTTTCTCTCAATAGACATATCTGCATACAGAAATGGTGACATAAGAGATTGATGGAAACTAGCTTTTAAAAAAAAATCAATTCTGTTGGCATAATAGCATTGCAAAACAGTGGTCTCCATTGAACTTTCAAAATATCCCATTTTTTTGTTTTAAAAAAACAACATATTCCAGGTGTAGAGAGCCAGTTTGCATAGTGGTTAAGGCATCAGGCTAGAAACCAGGAAATATTGAGTTCTAGTCCTGCCTTGGGTACAAAGCCACTGGGTGACCTTGGACCAGTCACTCTCTCTCAGCCTTAGGAAGTTGGCAATTTTCTTGCCAAGAAAACTGCAAGGACTTTTCCAGGCAGTTGCCAGGAATCAATGCTGACTCAAAGACAGACACAACCCCCCCCCCAAAAAAAACCCCTTTGCCAATATAAATTACTATGTCGGCTGACAACTTTATTTATTTAATTAATTGTATTTATTTGCTCCTCATCTCACCTTGAGAAAACTCTGGGTGGCTTACAAACCATAAAGCCAATAAAACATTGCCACCATAAATATTCATAATAACAGTAATAATTTACAATTTAAAAGATGGAGTGGAAGGGAGAAGGATGCACACGGGAGGGAAGGGAAGGTGGTGTTTTAATCCATCAGCCACCTGTTGGATTAACTTTGAGGGCTAACGAATCCCTTTGAAATTTTGTGATGATGTCAGGGATGTCATAATAAAGCAATTGATACACTTTAGAATAGAATGTTGCCTATTCACCAAAAAAATGTTGCAAAGGCTAATACTGAGATTGTCTCTACTGCCATCTCTTCTGACCTCCTACTCCAAGACATTAGACCTGGGATAGTTTAGAAATGATAGAGGTTGATGGGCAGGGGTGGGTTCTAAATTTTTTTACTACCAGTTCTGTGGGCGTGGCTTATTTTGTAGGCGTGGCTTAGTGGGGGGATAATGTGACTGGGTGGGCATGGCCAACTTTTTTTTTTTACTTTTAAAAGCATTTTTTCTACAACCTTAAGAGGTTGCAGAAAAAAATGCTTTTAGAAGCCTCTGATGATCAGGGAACTCAGCTGGGATCACCAGAGGCTTTTAAAGGCATTTTTTTCCTACAACCTCAAAGAAAAAATGCTTTTAGAAGCCTCTGCCAATCCCAGCTGAACCACGCGATCATCAGAGGCTTTTTTTTTTACTTTTAAAAGCATTTTTTTGGCCAAAGAGGTTGTAGAAAAAATGCTTTTAAAAGTTAAAAAAAAAGCCTCTGATGAGGTAGATGGAATAAGCGAGTGGTAACTGGGCCGAGGACCGGTTCAGGGGCATGGCCAGCCAATGTTATTGAAAAAGTTCTACAAATACAAATTTTTCCCCTTTTCCCCCCCCCACCCTAACCCAACATTATAAGATACATATAAAAACAATATATAATTCCATCCCATCCCCGCCCTAACCCTCCCCCTCCTCCCTCTTCCCTCCCCCCCTTGACTTCCATTATATGCAATGCTAATATTCCCAAACAATATATATGTTATTCAACCTTTCATATCTTATTTTTTCTATATTTACTAACATAATCATCAATCCTTCTCAGCTAAAAGCGACATAATATTTTCTAGTCTGATACTTATTCTGTACATACTCAATCCATAATTTCCATTCCTGTATATACTTCTCATGCGTCTGATCTTTTAAAAAAGCTGAAATCTTCGCCATTTTTGCAAATCCAGCCATCTTCTGAGTCCATTGGTCAAGAGTCGGTAAGATATCACTCTTCCAATATTGGGCAATCAACAACCTAGCTGCTGTCACCATATACAAAATCAGTTTTGTTTCACCCAATGTAAAATCTTTAGTTATACCCAATAAGAAAAATTGCGGAGAAAATTGTATTTTTTTCTTTAAAACATTTTGCATAACCCACCAAATTTTTATCCAAAAAGCCCTCACCTTTTTGCAAGTCCACCATATATGATAATATGTAGCATCTAAACAATCACATCTCCAACACTTTGGCTGCACATTAGGGTACATACAAGACAGTTTCTTGGGGTCTAAATGCCATCTATAAAACATTTTATAAAAATTTTCTCGCAAATTCTGTGACTGTGTAAACTTAACATTCTGAACCCATATTTTTTCCCATGTTTCCATCATAACTGGTTGAGAGAAATTTTGTGCCCATTTAATCATACAATCTTTAACTAACTCGTTTTCTGAATCCCTTTCTAACAGAACATTATAAACTCTCTTAATATGCATTGGACCTATCTGCTTAATCTGTTCAACCAATTCTACTTCATATTCCATTAAACCAGTTTGTTGATCTTCTTTCCATCTCATCTGTAATTGATTGTACTGCAACCAAGTCAACGATTTCCCTTCTTCCAACAGCATATCCAAAGTCTTCAATCGCCACCTGCCCTCTTCAAAGTAAAGTAACTCCTTGTATAAGAAACCCCCGAGTGACTTAATATTTGTATTCCACATGGTATCAGCAAGATCCAGCCAGAACGGAATCTTATAATCCCAGTTAATTCGGTGCTTCCTCCAGACTCTCATCAAGGCACTTCTAAGTAGATGACTATTAAACACTTTGTCCACTTTATTATCATAAAACAGATATGCATGCCATCCCCAAACAAGGTCATGACTTTCTATGTTCAACAATTCAGTCTTAGTTTTCCCAAACCAATCAGTTAATTGTATCAATGCAGTTGCTTCATAGTATAATCGAAGGTTTGGAAGTTTAAGACCACCTCTCTCATGAGTATCTTGCATTATTTTCAGTTTAACTCTTGGTTTTTTATCATTCCAAATAAATTTGTTCAGTCCTTTTTGCCATTCTAGCAATGGTTTATCTGATTTAAGCACCGGTATCATTTGAAACAAGAAGATAAATCTAGGTAAAACATTCATCTTTACTGCTGATATTCTTCCAAGCAATGATAACTGCAGTTTCTTCCAATTTTGCATATCTTTTTGTATTTTTTGCCACAGAACCTCATAATTATTTTGAAACAGTTTAACATTTGAGTCTGCGATTTGTACTCCTAAATATTTGACCTTTGAGACAATTTCAAAACCTGCCATTCTTTCCAGTTCCTTTTTTTTTGCTCTCTGTCAAATTTTTAACAATCATTTTAGTTTTTTTCTGGTTCAGCCTAAAACCAGATACCATGCCATAATCTTCTATAATATCTTTCATCTGGATTATTGAGTTCATAGGTTGTGATAGGGTAACAACCAGATCATCTGCAAATGCCTTAGTTCTATAGTCCTCTTGCCTTATAGCTATTCCAGTCAAGGAGTTCGAATCCCGTATTGCATTAAGTAAGACTTCTAAAGTTAGGATAAATAACAACGGGGATAATGGACAACCTTGTCTGGTGCCTTTTTGTATGTTAAAATTCGATGTTAAACATCCATTGATAATAAGTTGTGCATGTTGCTCTTGATAAATTGCACCAATCGCTTGTATAAACCGCTCCCCCAAATCCATTTTTTCCAAAGTCTTAATTATAAAGTTCCAATTCACTCGATCAAAGGCTTTTTCCGCATCCAAAAAAACCAGCACTGCAGAGATCTGTTTATTCTTATCTAGATAGTCCATTAAGTCTATGACTTGCCTGACATTCTCCTTCATATATCTGCCTTCAATAAATCCTGCTTGATCATGATGAATTACCTTTTGGATAACTGGCATCAATCTGTTGGCTAATACTTTTGCAAAGATTTTATAATCTGTATTTAATAGAGATATTGGTCTGTAGTTTTCTGGTTTCTTGAGACCTGATTCTTCTTTCGGAATCAATGAGACAAAAGCTGTTTTCCATGAAGAAGGTATCTTACCTCCTAATTGTATATTACAAAATAAGTCTTTAAGATGCTCAATCATTTCCTCTTGTAAAGTTTTATAATAAACTGCCGTTAGGCCATCCGTCCCTGGAGCTTTAGCTGTTTTTAATCGTTTTATAGCGAAACTAATCTCCTCAACTGTTATCAGTTGTTCCAAACTTTTCTTTTGAGTTGTTGAAATTTTTGAAACTCTCTTGTTTTCTAAATATTCATCTATAAAAATATTCTGTATATTATCTTTAGCATATAACTTAGTATAATATTCCAAAAAGGCTTTTTTAATTAATTCTTGTTGATAAACTTCTTTGCCAGCATATTCAGTGCTCTCAATAATTCGTGTAGATGCTTGTTTCCTCAAAGTATACGCCAACCACCTGCCCGGTTTGTTAGCATTAGTAAAAGTATTATGCTTTGCAAATTGTAAATTAGTTGCCGTTTGGTCTGCTATAAGCATTTGAAATTGATCCTTCAAAAGTTTTATGGCCATTTGCAATTTTCCATCTGTTGGTTTTTGTATCAGTTGTTGTTCTTTCTTTTTTATCTCACATTCCAATTGTAGTCTCTTCTTCTGCTGATTCTGTCTATGTTTAGAGTTCATTTGAATTAGTACTCCCCGCATATAAGCTTTGCTTGCATCCCAAACTATTTCAATAGGGGTACCTTTATTCAAATTCAGTTTAAAAAACTCCTTTAAATGCTTTTTAAGTTCAATTGTATTTTTTTCATATCTAAATAAATTCTCATTTAATCTCCAGGATCTTCTTTCTCTTTTGCTCATCTCGATTTCCATCCAGACCGGACTGTGTTCAGTCAAAGTCCTAGGAAATATCTTTATTTTCTTTACTTTAGGAAGTAAGTTAGTAGTTAAGAGGAAAAAGTCTATCCTGGAAAAGGATTTGTGCCTGTCCGAGTAAAAAGTAAAATCCAATTCATTTGGATTTCGAACTCTCCAAATAGCTTGCAATTCCAAATCCTCTTTCAGCTCAAAAAAAGCTTGTGGTAATTTGATCCCTAATTTGGCCATAGTTTTTTTTATCAATTTTAGGTTGGATTACTCCATTCCAGTCACCCATTATTATAATAGTTGAATAGTTCCATTCCAAAATTTTTAAATGAAGCAACTTATAAAAATTTTCCTGCTGCTGGTTTGGAGCATATATTCCGACCAACAAGATTGGTCCATTATCTGTAATGATTTCAATTGCAATATATCTTCCATCTTTATCTATTTCTATAATTTTAGCTAGAAGTCTTTTATTTATATATATCACCACTCCATTCTTCTTTTCCAAATTTGAAGCAACAAATTGCGTTCCCAATCTTGAATTTATCAAGTATTTCTGATCTTGCAATTTTATATGCGTCTCCTGTAAGCAAATAACATCATTGTGAAATTGTTTCAAATAATGAAATATCTTCCTTCTTTTTTGTGGAGAGTTCAATCCATTAACATTCCAAGACAAAAATTTAAATGCCATTTGACCCTGTCTGAAGTTTTGAGAGCATTTGTTGAAGATTCTTTTCTACAGTAGTAGTCTTCGGTTTAGCTCCTCCCATGACTTCAGCTTGTTGCTTATCTTTGGTTCTTTTTTCACGCTGTGGCTTAATATATTCTTGCTGCTGTTCCCTCATTTGTTTAGACATTGCTCTAGTTATGCGTTGCTCTTCCATTCTAGATGTTGTCAATTCAAGAGCCATCGCCTCCTCTGTGATGGTTTTAGACATTTCTTCCAAAGGAGAAGCTTCAAATGGTGCAAAAGGGTCAACCACAACACCACCTACTGCTCCCATTATCTCTCTTGCCTCCTTTTGCGACTGCCTTATTTGTTCTACTGTTTCTTGATCAAACTCAGCTTATAGTTGGACTTCCTTATCTATTGGTGAAGATGTGCGTGGAGGAGGAGAGCCCGCTTTCAAAATGTTATAATAAAATTCTTCTGCTTTTTCAATAGTATTAAGGCGGTATCTCACTCCTCGCAGCCTCAGTATTACACCTATTGGAGCATCCCACCTGAATTATATATTCTGTCTTTTCAATTCTGCCACCAAAAATCCAAAATCCTTTCTATCTCTTAACATTTTGGGTGGTAATTCTTTAAAAACTCCAATCTCACTTCCATCAACTTGAACAGTAGTAACAAAGGAATTTTGCAAAATTTCATTTCTCATTCTTCTGTCTGTAAAATATATCACCACATCTCTAGGCAGTTGCCTTTGTACCGCCACATGAGAGTTAACTCTGTACACCTTGTCAATCTTGCAGCGGACCACATCTGGTTCTACTTTCAACATAACTGTCAAAGCCTCTGCACAAATTTTCCTAAGATCTTCCCTAGTGTTCTCTTTCACACCTCTCAGTCTGATGGCATATTCCATTGAGCGAAATTGCATCATAGTAATCTCATTTTGCATTTTTTGTGTAACTTCTTCAATTTCAGTCATTCTTGAATCAGAGGCTCTAAATTTAGTCTCCATCTCTGAGGCAAGGTTATCCACTTTTTTGTCAATCTGCAACACTACCTCAGACAGGCCTTTAGCAACTGTTTGAATATCCTGTTTAACTGCTTCATATTTCTCTTGAACAATTCCCTTGACCTCCTGCTCTGATCTTTGAATTTCTTTAATGATGCGGTCATAGTAGCTTTCTTCCTTTGTCTGAGTTTGCTGCTGCACTGTTTGAGGCTGCTTCTGCTTATGAGTGGGGGAATCCCCCCTGCTTGCTTTGTTGCCATTTTGCCTCTTACAGATCTTCCTTTTCCACAAATTCTAACAACTTTTCCCAAAAGATTCTCCAGATTCAGTCAGGTCTAAAACAATCACTTGATACTTTTTTTTTCTTTTTTCTTTTTTTGCTATTTTTCTTTTCCTTCCAGCCGGATTTGTAACTAATAGAATGTAACCAGATACACAGCTCAAATTACTTTCGCTTTCAGCTGCTCTTCGCTAGAGGCAAGCGCCATTTTTTTCCCCCACACTTTCCTTTTCTGTTTCAAGTTGCTTTAATCGTCCAAGTACTTCAAAAAAAAAAACTTTAAATACTTGCAATTTACAAGGAAGTCCAGAACTTTTTCTTTAGTTGTTTGGTGATGAAAGAAGCTGCCGCGCTATCTTGCTCTACCGTTTGCAGAGTTTCCCAGCTGTCCGGAGCTTTAGCGGCTTGAGTAGGGAGTCCCACCCTGTTAACACCCCAGAAACGCCAAAAAAACGCTCTGGGGGTCTCACAGGGGACTCTACCTTATGCTGCTGGCTCTCCTCACAACGTCCTCTTGGGTCGGAGTTTTTTCGAGCCGTTTCAAACCTCCGAAATGGCTCTTTACAGACAGCTGGGCTGGCGGTCTTCAAAGGACCGTCAGCGATGGTCCGCGGCAACACCGGAAGTCCAGCCAATGTTATTACCAGTTCTCCGAACTACTACAAATTTTTACTATCGGTTCTTGCGAACTGGTGCGAACCAGGAGCAATCCACCACTGTTGATGGGAGAATCTAATGGCTTGCCCCATTAGAGCTGTCAGAGAAAGCATGCTGTGGATAGGAATAGAATAGAATAGAATAGAATAGAATAGAATAGGCCCCCGTGGAGAGGGCGCGCAATCTGGGAGTCCTCCTGGATACGCAGCTGTCCTTAGAGGAACATCTGACAGCTGTAGCCAGGGGGACCTTTTATCAGGTATGCCTGATTCGCCAGCTGCACCCCTTTCTTGATCGGGATTCCATGTGCACAGTCACTCATGTCCTCGTCACCTCTCGCCTGGACTACTGTAATGCTCTCTACATGGGGCTCCCCTTGAGGAGCACCCGGAGGCTCCAACTGGTCCAGAATGCAGCGGCGCGGGTAATTACGGGGGCTACATGGCGCTACCGCATAACACCACTCCTGCGCGAGCTGCACTGGCTCCCAGTGGTCTTCTGGGTGCGCTTCAAGGTGTTGGTTACCACCTTTAAAGCGCTCCATGGCATAGGGCCCAGTTATCTATGAGACCGCCTTCTGCCACCGACGACCTCCCATCGACCCGTGCACTCCCACAGAGAGGGTCTCCTCGGGGTGCCATCAGCCAAGCAATGCAGGCTGGTGACCCCCAGGGGGAGGGCCTTCTCTGTGGGGGCCCCCACCCTCTGGAATCAGTTGCCCCCTGAGATAAGAAGAATCCATGACCTCCATGCCTTCTGCCGAGCCCTTAAAACATTTTTTTTCCAACAAGCCGGGCTGGCCTAAGCATAACCTTTTAAGTAATTTTAAATTGGGGTGTTTTTTAAATTTTGGAGCCAATTTAGATATTCTTTTTAATTTGTTCTTAATGTTTATATTATGTATTTTTACTTGGCTGTACATCGCCCTGAGTCCCCAGGGAGAAGGGCGGTATAGAAATCTAAAATAAATAGAATAGAATAGAATAGAATAGAATAGAATAGAATAGAATAGAA
>WNWU01000002.1:40154314-40194980 GCA_012654045.1 Ptyas mucosa
ATAGAATAGAATAGAATAGAATAGAATAGAATAGAATAGAATAGAATTTTTATTGTCCAAGTGTGATTGGACACACAAGGAATTTGTCTTGGTGCATATGCTCTCAGTGTACATAAAATAAAAGATACGTTTATCAAGAATCATAAAGTACAACACTTAATGATAGTCATAGGTTACAAATAAGCAATCAGGAAACAATATCAATATAAATCATAAGGATACCAGCAACAAGTTTACAGTCATACAGTCATAAGTGGGAGGAGATGGGTGATAGGAACAATGAGAAGATTAATAGTAATGCAGATTACTATTAATAGTTACTATTAGTAACTAGTTTGACAGTGTTGAGGGAATTTTTTGTTTAGCAGAGTGATGGCATTTGGGAAAAAACTGTTCTTGTATCTAGTTGTTCTGGTGTGCAGTGCTCTCTAGCATCGTTTTGAGGTTGAAACCATTTATGTCCAGGATGTGAGGGGTCTGTAAATATTTTCACAGCCCTCTTTTTGTCTCGTACAGTATACAGGTCCTCAATGGAAGGCAGGTGGTAGCAATTATTTTTTCTGCAGTTCTAATTATTCTCTGAAGTCTGTGTCTGCCTTCTTGGGTTACAGAACCAAACAAGACAGTTAAAGATGTGCAGATGACAGATTCCTTCCTTATGGAAAATTCCGCCTCCCTGAGATTAGATTAGCTCCATCGCTTTTGATATTCCTGAAGAGTCTCAAAACCTGGTTATATTATCAGGCCTGAGGCTCCCAGGAAACCAGAGACATGCTTTGATGGCTCCATTATTGAGGTGGCCATTCTTATTCTCTCTTTTCCTAGGATTTATATTTTTGCTTCATATTATTTATCGTTTAGTGTTTATATTTTTACATCTGTTCTTTTTATCTTTGTTTTTAATTTACTTGTTGTACACTGGCTTTCTGTGGGATGGGCAGCTATAGAAATTGGATTAATAAATAAATAACTGGAAGTTGTATGTTTGTTTGCAGTTCTTCCATGATTCATATTGCTTTTTCTAACTGCTCTAATTCCTTCAAATTTATTAAGGAATGAAAATCAAATAGCTTTTGATAAGTATCTTTTGACAGATTGTAGTAAGAACCATCTGTCTAAAAGTGTCTGATCAAGAAAAGAATAATAAGGAAATATGTTTTTGATTGAAGGCAACACCCTAACATTCAATCCACATTTCAAATTTCAAATTATGCTTCAGGAACTAATTAAGTGTTTATAGATTAGTCAACAGATTTATCAATCAAGCGCATATCATCAGAGCACAGGGCAATGCAAATGCAAACCAGAATAATAAACCAACATTTCTAATTTATGATTAGCTAACACTGTCCTATGTATGTCTGTCTTGTGCCAGATTGATTGCTTCTTTGATGGAAGCTGCATAGCTAGGGGTTCATTATGTAGTTTTGCTCCAAATGTAGTTGTTTCTGCAAAGCTGACTATGTTTCTAATGAAACAATAGGATAGAAATAGAGATTGGAAAGCTCATTTCCCTATATTACTTTTCATGTCAAAGTTGCCCTAGTTTAATGGATAGGTTTTTCAATATAAGAAAGAAATATGATAAAACCACACACAACCCATATATATATATATATATATATATATATATATATATATATATATATATATATATGTATATATATATGAGAAAAATCAGCTTGAGGAAGGTGATTAGCTGAAAAGACCACCCCTCAATTTAGTTTAATGTGCTATTTCATAAGGTATCAGAGAGTTTTCCAGAAAAGCAATTATCTGTGCTTTACTCACGATCCATATATCATTATCTTTTAGTTGTAACCCTCACCTATTTTGTCACTACTTCTTCTATCTTTGTAAATGAGGAATATATTTAAATCATTACAAAGGTTAACTGATTAATGGGAAGCAATGTAGCAGTAGCAATGGTTTTCTCATTTCTTCTGTTTGGACCCATCTATTTAAAAGCATTATCTCAAAGCTGCTTTGATTTTTTTTTTAAAAAAAAATGTATAGGTAATAATGACAGAACTGTATATAATGGTACTACCTACTGTATATAATACTTAGGAAGATACTTAGCATTATCCTGCTGGAAAAATAAGATATTTTGTCATGTTTGTATGATTTCTTTTTGAATGATTAAAAATACAGGATAACAGATGTGGACTACTGTTTATGGTACATTATTGAACAATTTCAAAGAACTTATTTTGACTTCCTGTTTTACTGACAATCTCTGAATGCATGAGAGAGAATGCGATAACTCTACAGCTAGGATGGCTCTTAAGAATTTGTAAAGGAACAGTTGTAGTTTTGGAAGAAAAAGTAAAATTGAGAGGTATCAAGAATGAGCTATATACCTATCTATATACTTTCTTCTTTTTTCAACAAGAAATACAGAGGTAAAAACCTTAGCTTTCACTTGTAAGCCCGCCCAGGGGTTGGATGGGGAACAAGAGAGATAGAGAATTCTGGACCCACTTATGGGCAGTTTGCACCATAATCTCATCTATTGTGAAATAAAATGATAAATATTCCCAGATTACCAGAAGTTGTCTGCACTAATGCATGCAGAAGCAAGTGGAAGAGATGGAATAGCAGATCAAAAAGAAAATACAGTAATACAGATTGGGAAACATAAAAGCTACCAGGATATTACTCAGCACAAGTGATGTAACAGAATCCATCTGTTATCATGTTTTAGAATTGCTGTCTAGTTATTAAATGTATTTATTTTATTTTTTAAAAAATCTGAAATATTTTGTTCTGCTCTTATACTTTAAAAGCATTCAAATAGTTGCAAACACCATTTGAAACATTACCCTCTTTAACTGTTTATTCATATTATGAATAATTTTGTGTATCTCAATCATGTCCCCTCTGATTTTCTACCTTTACAGATTAAAAAGACCCAAATGTCACCACTTTTCTTTGTGGTGAAGCTGCTCCAGCCCCTTGTTCATCTTAGTTACCGTTCTCTAGTTCCACTATATCCTTTTTGCAGGACTGCATCCACAATATTCCAGATGTGGTTATGTCATGATTTGTAACTGCTGCAAATGCTTATACACTCTGTAAGCATATATACATGATCATAAAACAATGCCTCCCTATTTCTGAGAAAATAGAACAATATGAAATCATCTCCAAGGATCTTTTGTACAAACTTTGTTTTATCTCTATTTAATCAAATATCTCAGGTTTTTATATATAAAAAGTCCAGTTGCCCCATCTTATGGAACAGAAATGGACATGGCATCCCTCTTTCATTCCATGAAATATCTAATACAACATAGCAATGGCTCCATTTGTATTCTGAAAGACAGCGCTATATATGGAGAAGTTAACAGATTCATGACAGAGATTTCAGAAGAATTTCAACTTCATCCTTAAATTTGGGTAGCCTATCCAGGCAGGATGATGCAATAATGGAAATGTCATTTTATACTTTGAATTATGTGAACACAACTATATGCCTTTCATCATCATAAAATTCTTCTCTGTTCTTCCTGTCTGAGTACAATATCTCTGAAAGAATAGGAGAGCACTGAAGAAATGCTAGATTGGGTTGGGAATCAAATCAGTGGTGAAATCCAATTTTTTTTACTACCAGTTCTGTGGGCATGGCTTGGTGAGCATGGTGTTGCTTGATGGGCATGGCTTGGTGGGCGTGGCTTGGTGGGCGTGGCAGGGGAAGGATACTGCAAAATCTCCATTCCCCCCCTATCCAGGGGAAGGATACTGCAAAATCCCCATTCCCTCTCCACTCGGGGGAAGGATATTGCAAAATCTCCATTCCCACCCCACTCTGGCGCCAGTCAGAGGTGGTATTTGTCAGTTCTCTGAACTATTCAAAATTTCTGCTACTGGTTCTCCAAGCTGCTCAATATTTCCACTACCGGTTCTCCAGAACCTGTCAGAACCTGCTGGATTTCACCCTGAATCAAATCCCAATCAAATTTGGGAACTTTAGATGAGTGAGACTTCAAACAAGTTGAGTTCAAATCCACACCTCATAAATTTCTCAAGTTTGTAAAATGTTTGGTATCCAATTTACCCTTTAGTTTCTCCAAGATAGAAATCTAGTCCACTAGACTGAGGTTGGAATTTTTAAGGATGCAGTGAATGCCTTAAACTTCTATAAGACTGTATTGCCTTTTAAAATTTCCCAATCTTAACCATGCAAAACTCAGGCTCAAACATTTCAACCTCACCCAAACAAGCGAGCAGGGATGCATAAATTCAATGAGGCATCAGTTTTACAATCAGTAGTCTGCCAAAGCATAACCACATAATAGGTAGACTTAAGAGGCTGCAAGGATCTTTCCTCAGCTCAAAATGTATACAGCAATGCAGCATATTAAAACCAATGTCTTTTATCTACGTAGGTACTTGATTGTGGGGGTAGTGAGAACTGAAGGCAAAAGCCATGGAGATGCTGATCTTCAATGTTGCCCGCTGCTAGTTCTCTGTATGTGATTGTACTTTTGGGGATATGTTGATGTGTTTCTCATAGTGTTATAGAATTAATGAGCCCATATGTCATTATAATGCTAGCAGCAGAGAGGTAGCATTGGAACATATGAAAGGGGGAAGATTTACAAATGTCACACTGGCCAAATTTGTACATTCCCATTCCTGCTGGAGTCTGTGAAGTACATCCCCCCTTGAGATAGTTTTAAACTTTGAATTTTGAAATCCTAAATCAAACTTAAAAGTTTATTTAATATCTGAAGTATAGATACCCATAGGAAAACAAGTGGGAAAAGGTAAAATCAAATTACTATTTCTTATTTAAAAATTGTCGGGGGGGAAAAAGAAATCACATGTTAATGAACTGCTTAAAAAAAAAGTAGCTTTGCTGATATTATTATATACTAATCTGAACAAGTGAATGAAGTGTTCCAAGTAAAGTTTACACTTTAAAGTAGCCATATGCTACAAGAGTATTTTTAGTATAATAAAAAAAAATAGAAACTATAAAAACAACTTGGTTTCGGCTAGAACTTTAGTCTGAAGGCTGCATTTTTCCATTCTACACAATTGCAATTTTGTTTAAAGTGAAATAAATATTTTTTAGTTACTATTGATCTAATCCAAAGAGTAATATGGGTTTTTTTTAAGAGTAATCTAATTTTGGTTGCACATAACCATAATACCGAGACCTGTTTTAATAAAATAATAAAACTGCTATGGACACTCATGTCTGGCCTCTTTAGATATGGAAAATGGGGGGGGGAGATCAGGGAAATTGTGAAAATTAGGGGGGGAAATGCACTGCCTACCAGATGCTGTGATGGCAAGCAGCTTTTTTTTTTAATGCTCTCAAGTCATTATTGATACTTGACTGCCTGCACAAGTCCCTGCAGTATTCTGAGTGAAATTTTCCAAAAGTAGTTCGACATTGTTTCCTTCATAGGATTGAGAAAAGTGACTGATCCAAGGTCACCCAGCTGGCTGGGTGCCAAAGTGGGATTAGAACACATGGTCTCCCGGTTTCTAACTTGATGTCTTAACCATTACATGAAACTCACAAGCAGAAAAAAATGTTTAATGCAAAACTATGCAGTCAGTTCTAACATTATAGATCCAATAATATCTATGCACCTGAATCTAGTCAACGAATGGTTAGCACTATTTTAGCGCTAGATAAAAATTAATGGCATTTAAGACGGATTGGATTTAGTCCACTTGGGGCAGCATAGAACCTCTGGAGTGGTTCTTCCTTTGACTCTGTCCCCAGGCTCCTTCTCCTAACAAAGATGCATGTCAATGGTAAGAAAAATAAGGTCCTGCCCTTACTAGGCATGAAAAACCAAAGGTACAGGTACAGAATAGACAGTATTTGGCTCATCAGTAGTATCTGTGAAAGTGATCTAGTTGTACTAGTAGGTCATTACTTAAATGTGAGCTAGCAGCGTGCTGCATTTGCCAAAAAGATCAATGCAGTCCTAAGCTGCATCAACGTAGAGACAACCTGAACATCATGAGAAGTGATAAAATATGTCTATATTGCACTAGTAAGGCCACATTTAGAATACTGCAGCCAGTTCTGGTTACCATGATAAAAAAAATATGTGCAGAGAAGACCAACAAAGATGATAAGGGGGTCTGGAAACTAAACCATATGATGAACAGCTAAGGAAAGTAGATACGTTTAACCTAACAAAGAGAAGCCTTAGTGATAGCAATCTTCCAATACTTGAAGGGCTATCACAGGGAAGAGGGGCTCAATTTATCCTCCACAGCACCTCAGGGCAAGAAAAGAAGCAATGGATAGAAGTTTATTGGAGGAAGATCCAACCTGGATCTAAGGAGAAATTTCCTGGCAATGAGAACAGTTAGTCAATGGAATAGCTTGTTTCCTGAATTTGTGGGTGCTCCATTATTGGAAGGTGTATGGCAACTATTTGTCTGTGATGAAATAACATGACTCCTGCCCTAGGCAAGGGGTTGGACTAGAAGAGGTCCACAGTCCTTTCCAGCCCTATGATTCTATGATTAATCAGATTAGTGCTCACATGCTATCCATTCTCATTCCTCCACTCTGAGATGGACCTCTATAGAGTGGGAAAGGTCAGGCTGCAAAAATAAATATAGGAGTCAACTAGTGATTGTACAATAGACTAGATTAAGATATCCAGGGCAGGCCATGAGATACATAGATCTCTTCTATAGATGTTTAGTCCATTTTTAATAATCTGCTGCCAGAAGTTGTTTCTTAATTCTGCTTAATGATAGGATATTGTTAGGTATTATCACTCTCAGCAAAAATTGAGAAAGAGGAAAAGAGAACTAAAAGTAAAACTTGCAAATCAAGGCTCTCGTTAAATTAATTTCTGCATGTTACTAGATGCTTGATCCTTGTACTATGTATTAATGCCTTTAATATGCTTATTCAACAAATAAAAATAAGGAAAAGTGGATATAAATTGCTGTTTAAAAGCCATAAGCAGACCAATTTAAAAATGTTTCATTATCCATGTTAAGAGATAAAGCACTACATTGATTAGACATATAATATGTACTTGTTTCATTGTTGTTTAAATGCACATAAAATCCAGATTATATTAGGTGAGTTACTGCCTGAAACTAGAGAACATTATAGCATTGATCTAAAAATTAAGTTAGAACAAAGTAAGGCATAGGGCAGGTTTTATGAAGCTTAGCAAATTGTAGTACTGTAGAAAGAAAAATGAGATTTCCCCACATATGACACCATATAATACCAGGTAACCCTAAATGATCTGATACAATATAGGAGAGCTAGGTCAAAATAACATCATCAAAATAGCCAATTCACCAATAATTGAAAGAAGGAAAAATGTAGAAAGTTTATGAAAGTGCCTGTGGCAGCTTAATCTAAACAGGACATTTCTAAATATCCTCAGATTTCACTGGCGAATATAATTAATCCAAACACCTCTTTCCTCAGAGTTATCTTTTTTTATTTCATTGCATTGATTTTGTGCACTGAAGAAAAACAGGATGCATTATCTATTCACACCTTGTATCTAATCCTAACCCTAACTCTCTGCTGGAACAAGGACTAGAAAATAAAAAAGCTATGGTTTTCTTTCTGCCAATTTCCATGTTAATAACAAAAGTAGAAAAGCCAATGTCCTATTTTTGTGTTATTTACAAAAGCCAATTCTAATCATCTTTACTTTTTCTAAAGCAAACATGGCACTATGGTGAAGTCCTGTTCTTTTTATTTAGTCAAATTTAGTTTAAAGAAGCATCAATCCAGCCTGTAATCAGGATTTCCTAGGAATGAAATCTATCTTGTGAATTAAATGATTGATAGCTCAAGGGCTGAAGCAACACATCCACAGCAGTCCCTGACAGCTTTGGGTGAAAGAGAAAATACACTCTAAATCAGAAATAAAGATGCATTGCCTTTATTTTTAAAAATCCCAACTCTTTAGTAAGAAAAATGAGTGATCGGCAAAACCAGCTTTACATTTCATATATTTAAATAATGAGCATATCATATTCTAGAGTCCTAAAATGGCAAGATTTACAGCCTTGTTGTAAAGATACCAGCTAAAATTTGCATTTAGTTTTAAAAGTTCCTACGTTTGATCTACGGATTTTTTGAAATCTGATCTGATTCTCTGGTATCCTCTAGTGTTTTCAACCAAGCAGCGCTACTCTGTGAGACTATTTGGCAACTAAGGGTGCTGTAGCAGAGACTTTCCAGATATTCAGGTAGAACATAAATTCTGGTGATATTTCTTTACCAGATTAGCGAGAGGTCCTGCAACCACAAGGGCTTCCCAATTCAGCTCAATCCAAGCTCCCTTCTTCTGTGCTCCTGTTCTCTCTCTCTTCCTTTTTGTCTATAATTTTGCAATTCACAATTGTATCTAAAAATAAACATACTGTCCCCACCTGCTGGCCACAGCTTTAAATGTTAAGGAGTGTTCTCCTGAGTCTCTCGCCCTTGAGGCTCGAGACATAAATGTGCAGCCTTTCCAAACATCTGTGGAGGGTTGTCATATAAGTGAACCTGTAGTTGACATGAGAAAAGCATAGAAATGCAAAGGAACTAGCCAATCTTAGCCACCTGTTGCTCTCGGACACAGGAGAGAAATAACATAAACCAAACTGGTCTTTTCTTTGGTAGGAAGGGAGGTACTATATGGGCACCATAAATCCCCTTGTTTGTGACATGTGGGTGTTTATATACGTAATTATGGTGGGTTAGAATAGCAGAAGAGAATGTAGAGGTTTGGGGATAGTCATAGTGAAGTCATTCCATAATATTAACAGATATAATATTTTTGCAGTAAAGGTCATAGCATGATTTGCATTGCTTTCTCTCAGCCCTTTGTAACATTTCTGTGAGGTTTATAAGCCAAATCTTGCTTAATTCAAGGCGCTTTTGCATTTATCTGTCCAAAAGCCCAGTGATCACTGTTGTAGTCCATGCCAATTAAAAAATCTTTGCTGCATCTCAAATGGCTTTTGTTCCTCATTGAAATGGGCATTTCCCCCCACAATACTACAAAAATGTTCTGCTGGCAAGTCATATGATTCCTTTAGACTTGGGGGGAAACCTCCAAATATTCTGCAGTAACTCAGTTTCCTTTCAGTCTAGCTCATATTGCTTGTCCTTATTTCAGTTATTTTTTTTATACTGTCACCCAGTATAAAGCCAATCAGTTCCAGTTGCTTGAGATAGAGCAGGTAAAAAATGAAACTCTCCAGAACATGTAGCAAAACAAAACAAAAATGTATTTGATACGCATGTGACCAGTACACCACACTGAATCTTTCCCCAGGGTGAGCAAGTAGCTGTCAGTAAGATATCAAGAGAATATACACAGCCTACAGATGCCCTGGAGGGGCCTTTCGTGCTTAAAAATGTAAAGAAGGGCATAAAGGTTAAAGGCTATGTCTATTTGTGGTACATTTGGCTTCACGTCATAAAAGTTGCATAGGTCTCACTGTCAAATACTTGAGTTGAGCTGAAATGGATCAAGGCAACTTGACTGATAATCAACAGAATAATTTGTTCTGTGAAGAGAGACTGGGGAGTCAGAAAAGTTTAACCTTGAGAAATGAATATTGAAGGAGGATATGACACACTCTTCAAGTGTCTGAAAGTATGCAAAAGAAAGCCAAGATGTTTCTCTATTTTATCTGGTTGCAGGGTAAGGATAATGGATTTAAGTTGCAAGAAGGAAAATTTTAAAGAAATGTTGCAATCAACTCCCTTATAGAAAGAGCAGTGTGACAATGAAACTAGTTCTCCAGAATGTCATGAGAACTAGTCATGAGTCATGAGCTTCTTTTTACTGGATGTGTTCAGGAATCTGTCAGGGATTTTTAATTTTGAATTTCTGTTCTGGGCTGGTGGTTAGATTCTATGTTCTAAGTGACTCTTCCAATTCTATATTTCTATGGTTCTACATTTGTGTATCATTTGGCTCTTCCAATTTTATGTTTCTATGGTTCTACATTTGTGTATCATTTGACACCAGTAACCTGGACTATTATTATTATTATTGCTATCAGTTCCATTGGTAGAAATGTATCACACTGTTCTTTTTCATGAGTAGAAAAGTGTCATAGTGACCAAGAGAATTGAAAGAATTGAAGTGCTTTATAATCCAACATATATTTATGCAATATATAAACCTATACATATACACATATTTACTACATACATATTATGCTAAAATTGTATTCCTCCATTACATGAAAATGCATTCTCCTAGAAATTCAAGAAAAGAATAAGTAAGATCTTTGATTATTTTGGCCATGTTAGAATAGAGAAGGCAAAGTGGGCCCACAGAATCAGAAAAGCTTGAATAGTTCAGGCAAGAAAAGAAAATAAACTTGCAGCTGCTGCAAGATTATCATATGCTCAAAAATGGGAAATATCTGAAACAGAGGAATGGATAGTGAAGATTGCAGAATTAGCAGAGTTGACAAAATATGCATGTTTTATTAGAGAAAAGACAATAACTCAATTTATTGATGACTGGAAATCCTTTATGAACTTTTTGCAGAAAAAAAGAGGGGAAAAAAGAATTTGTAGAGTAATTTATGGAATTGATGATTAAAAGGGATAGATTATGGGAAGAAGAAAATTATATTGTAAGAGAAAGAAAAAGAGAGAAAATAAATCCCTTCCATTCCCCTCGCCTCCCTTCCCATTTTAATCCATCCCATCCCACCTCATCTTTTCTCTACTCCTTTCTTCAACCTAGAAATGATGAAAAATGAAATACGGGATTTTCATGTTGCATAGAAATTACACTGCATAAAGGACTTACATGCAAGAAAATAGAAGAACTCAAAGTATCAATAGAGAAGCTTGTACTATTCTGGATGTCTGGAGTGCATATCTCTAGTTCAACATTTTCTCAAGGCTTATAAAGGACTAGACAACCTGTGACCACTTGGGTCTTCCTTTTAGAAATATTTCCTTACCAAATTCCTTAATGGCTTCTAATGTGCTTTCCTGAAAAATTTGGGGTACATTTAGAGATGTATTTGCCTTGAAAATAGCTCATGTTGAACTTTATAGCACAGTTAAACATTAGCACAAGAAAAATTTTATGACATTTTATATTAGGTCATAAACTGTTTTATGGTAATTTTATGTCATAAAATGTTTTATAAAATTTGCCAAATTTTAATCCTATGGGAATCATGGGTCCTGGATTTATTATTTTGTAAGTTAGTCCATTTGAGGGCCCTTGGTTCAAAATGTTTTGCCAATGAAAGTGTACAGGAATCAGTTTTAGTAGTATACAGGATATAGATATAGATGCAAAGTAATACCCCAGTCTATGATCAAGATGAATATTTTATTTATACTACTGTCTGCTATGACCCAATGTACCTAAACTCTATGCAAATTCCAGTACTATGAAAGGACCTGCATATATTCAGTGGGCTCCTGACAATGTTTGACTGCTTTGCAGTTGCTCATTTGCTTTTAACTAGCACCATTAGCCAATCATACTTTTAGAAATTGAATAGGCTTTTGCTGTGGAAGAGTAATAGCAGAAATTGGGAAGGTCTATGAGGAAGAGTGGTTTTCATTAACCAGAGTGTAATTATTGTTGTTAATCCTAATTTAAAATTTTACATTTAAATAAATAAGGTGGAGGAGGTGATTTTGTGTTGCAACTATCAAAGGCAGTGCCCTGAATATAGAAACTGTAATTCTCTATAGAAAAACGTAGCAAAAAGGTTTATTAAAACCTGTAAGGTTACCTTTGAATAAACATGTATTGAGTAATGACAGAACAAGAATATAATGGAAGTAACATGTTATTTATACATTTATATTCCAGAACTTGACCTTATTTAAAATATGAACAATGTAATATTTTTGGAACTTGGCTGAGTTATTCAAATGATTTTCCCCACGGCTGGTGTTATGAGTATTTTTATTTCTTTGTATTTGCAAAACACATATAGAGGTGAGTTGCCTGGAGAATGGAGGCTTGTATATTCTAGTTTAAATATTTGTAATCTACAATAAAGTATGACCATCATAGAAAATATTCTGGTACAGGATAATAGTATAGTTTGCATTGGTTGCCGGTTGCCCTCCGGGTGACATTTAAGGTGCTGGTGATGACCTATAAAGCCCTATATGGCTTAGGACCAGGATATTTGGCAGACCACTTACAGCCAGCAACGATATCCCATCGCCCGGTTCGTGCCCATAGAGAGGGCCTACTCAGGGTGCCGTCAGCTAGACAGTGGTGGCTGGTGACTTTCAGGGGTAGAGCCTTCTCGGTGGGTGTGCCCACCCTATGGAATCAACTTCCCTTGGAACTCCGATTAGCGCCTGACCTTCGCACCTTCTGCCGTGAATTAAAAACTTGGCTGTTTAAATCCCTCGACCTGGACTGATAATGGGGTTTTAAGGGTTAATTTTAAATTTTTAAATTTTTAGACTTCATTTTATATTGTGGCTTTCTTTTATTGTTATGAGCCGCCCTGAGTCCATTGTGAGATAGGGCAGCATATAAGCCGAATAAATAAATAAATAAATATGATTGTATTATGCAATTAGACAGTACAATATTAATACTGTACTATTGTTTGTGGCATGTATGCAGATTAAAAACAACTTCATGCAAGAATGTAGTGTTAAGTGCATTCCAGTTATCACTTGTGCCATAAATTGGATATTGGAATGCTTTCTCATTGGGGAAAATAATAGAAAAGACATAGACCAAGAATACACAAAGAGCTTTATATTGTTCCTCACATTGTGAAACTGATACTATCATCATCATTATCACCAACATATAATATCAAAACTGGTATCATTATCCTGATGTCTGGTTTGCAGCTGTACTCCTGGGAAAATCATGTTCATGAACGTTAAGTGTTTAGACGAGCATCCTTATTAGAAGACAAATTCAAGATTTATATCTATGGAGAGAGAGGATATTGGATTCCAAAAGTGGTTTCTAATAGCTTAATTTGTGTAGTCGGGCCAGCTTTAGTTGCAGTCTTTCTTATTTGATGTGGGGAACCCTAGCCTTAGTGTCCCAAAGAGCTAAAATTTACAGAGTGGAAAAATTGAAGTTGCTCCTGTGCATTTAATACTGGGCATTCAAACTTTAATGCTCTGTGGACACCTTTAACTTTGAAGAGGTAGGCATGAAGAGCCATGAAGATATTTGTTTGTTTGCTTGCTTGATGTGGAAAAAAGATTTGGGTTCATGTTTTCACATTGGCACCACAGATTTCATTTATCTCCTGCTTTAGAGGGATAGAAAATTCCTAAAAATTTCAGCAACTACAAAGTGAAATTCAGGGATGTGGTCTGGGTGTTTTCTAGAAGCTACAGAAGAATGGTCAAGGTCCTGGAACCATGGATTATGTAGTCCACATTTATTAATTTGGGACAATCTATAGAATTCACAGATGCCTTTTGGTTTTACCTTCACTGAATATTCAGTGAACTGCTTCTTTCCCCTCCCAGTTATAATGTAAGTGCTAAAACTCTGAGTTAACCCAGCATTTTTAATAGGATTTAAGTGGTAGTTTCTGTTTCAGCACTTTAGTTCGTCCTGTTTATAATTAAAGGAAACCCATTTTACAACATGATTACACTGAAAATAATCCAATGTCCCTATAGCACTGGGACTTTATACATGAACCTGTGAGCCTCTGGGTCAATGAAATGGCTCGATGGATCAAGTCATAAATTAGATCAGAGTATTTCTGTTTCAACTTAATTGGACTGGGAATTGGGGCTGCAATGTGGCCAACATTTTAAAAAGAAATCTTTTGTTATGTGAGAAATTTCAACTCATAAACAAATTAAAGGTTACTTAAAATGGCTCTGTTCAACCTTGGAAAAATCTATAGTTTGATTTACTGAAGTAACAAAACAACCATCACATGGATTGCATTCATACTATTTCGATACAAATTGCATCTGCAAATGCTTAGATAATATTTTGCTGTGAAAGATGCCCTGCTTGCTCTGACTAGTGAAAATATATCATTGGTGACTATGCAACTGACTTGCTTATTAAAACTCTGAGCAGAAGGAAACATAGAGACATTTCGAAAATTAAAATTTTACTGTAGGCAGAGGTGACTAATAGAATTTATTATGTGATCAAAATGACATTGTTCATGTCACGACATCATACAATCATGATTACATGATTGCATCATTTTATCACCTATGCCAATTTTGCAATGTCATAATGTACATAATATCACTTTCACTCTTTCCTCTGTCTTCTCCCTACCAACCACAGGCTTTATTGTAGCAATGTTTTAGATACTTGGTCTTCTGGAAAATGTATCTAATGTAAGCTTATCCTAGAATTAAATGCTTTCATTGCCAGAAGCCCAAGCAAAAGCTAGCTCCACTGTGCGCACAAAGTTGGGGGAAATGTACAAGGAGCACTACGGGAGGCACAAAATATCCACTAAGACACTCAGATCATCAAATTAACCTGGTAACCAATGCAGTGACTGATTTCAGATCACCCTTATGTCACATTGGCTCTACAATCATAGATTTTAACAAACTGAATTAAATTAGATTAGATTAGATTAGATTAGATTAGATTAGATTAGATTAGAATTCTTTATTGGCCAAGTGTGATTGGACACACAAGGAATTTGTCTTTGGTGCATACGCTCTCAGTGTATATAAAAAGAAAAGATACATTTGTTAAGAATCATAAGGTACAACACTTAATGATAGTCATAGGGTACAAATAAGCAATCAAATCATACTAGGAAACAAGCAATATAATCATAAGATACAGCAACAAGTTACAGTCTTGCAGTAATAGTGGGAGGAGATGGGTGATAGGAATGATGAGAAGATTGATAGTAATTGTAATGCAGACTTAGTGAATAGTTTGACAGTGTTGAGGGAATTATTTGTTTAGCAGAGTGATGGTGTTCGGGAAAAAACTCTGCTTGTGTCTAGTTGTTCTGGTGTGCAGTGCTCTATAGTGTCGTTTTGAGGGTAGGAGTTGAAACAGTTTATATCCAGGATGCAAGGGGCCTGTAAATATTTTCACAGCCCTCTTTTTGGCTCGTGAAATGAAACTAATGGTCACATGGGAAGCTTTTTTGGACTGTCTCCTGGTAGAGACAGGTTTTTTTCACTTTCTTCATGCAAAATAGTTAATTTCTAGCTAAGTATCCAGTCAAAATATACAAGACATTATAGTAGGTCTGTGAAGTTCTGAGCTACCATACTGAGCACCCTGAAATACAGCAGAGCCTGGTGTTAGAATCAGTAGGGAGGAGCTGCTGCCTGATTTTAGGGACAGCTGGCAAGGAAAGATTAAATATGCAACTAGCAGAACTGAAATTATGGGCAGTTGTAATTGGCCTTAGGAAAGCTGGTGAAAAGCACTTGATTTAAGAGAGCTGACATTTAGCCTTTTGTCAATTTGCTACAGATCCTGATTTGCTAATGAAGTTGTGAATTTCAGTCCATAAATTCATATATTTTTCCTTCTTAAGGGAAAGAATATTTTAACTGCTTTAATTCCTATGTCTGTGTGAAGAATGCTTATTTGTTTTTAAAACATCTGTTGCATATTGAGAGAATTGGATTGTACATAAGACAATTTTTAATGAAAAGCAAAACTTTTCCTTGAATATTTATTTTGAAAGAGGGGGAATGTGTGTGCAACTGTATGAGAGAGAATATATGAAATATCAAAGTTTGTTTACAAAAATGCAAAGAAGGGAAATTAAGGGTGAAGAATCTACAAGATAAAAAGCAAGTGCTTTTGAATAATTGGAATGTTGTTATACAGAAGTATTAGAAACAGCAATAATATATTGGACAGAAGGGAAGGTAATTTCTGTTGCAGTACTACTAATAAAGTGGAATTCAGGTTTGGCTGCTAGCAATATTTATCAGCATCTTATAGATTAGGAATGCTGTGGCTCAGTGGCTAAGACGCTGAGCTTGTCAATCAAAAGGTCAGCAGTTCAGCAGTTCAAATCCCTGGTAATGGGGTGAGCTCCTGTTACTTGTCCCAGCTTCTGCCAACCTAGCAGTTCGAAAGCATGTAAAAAATGCAAGTAGAAAAATAGGGACCTTCTTTGGTGGGAAGGTAACAGCATTCCATGCACCTTTGGTGTTTAGTCATGCCGGCCACATGACCATGGAGACATCTTTGGACAGTGCTGGCTGTTCAACTTTGAAACGGAGATGAGCACCTAGAGCCAGGAACGACTAGCACATATGTGCAAGGGGAACCTTTACCTTTACCTTATAGATTAATTAGTGTTACTATTTTGTAACCCCGTATTAGAAATGCAAGAAATGAGATTAAGTGTGGCTGGCTGACCAATGTATAATGTGTAAATGCTAAAGAATGGAATCCAAACTAGAGATGTTGTCAGTAATAGCCATAATAACACACTTCGAAAACTGAAGACTGAGAAATGAGCTACACTTAAATGAGCTACTTATGTATACTTGTTAAGATAAGTAACTGTAATTGTAACATTATCTATTGAGATATTCAAAATGTGGATTTATAGAAGGAAGAGCGGTAACAACATTAGTTGGCTACCCTCCTTCTAGAGTTGATGTGTGCACATTTATACAATATTCACATAAATCCCAATGAAAGGCAAAGGAAAACAATTACAGTAGTCCTCAATTTATGACCACAATTGAGTCTAACATTTCCATTGCTAAGCAAGACAATTGTTAAATGAGTTTTAATGTACTTTAAATGGCCCCATTCTTTAAAAAACCTTGCTCTTTGTTTGACATTCTTGCTTTTCATAAAACTTTCCTCAAAAAAACTGATTTTATATCTCTACATTTTTTCCCCTCAAAAAAACAATGATTTTTATATCTCTCAATTTATATGCTGCATATTATCCAGCTTGGAATATTACATCTGTAAACAGACACACTGCACATTACTCAGTAATTATAGCCTGTTAAAATATTCTATGCACATTACTAGGAAATAGCTATGTGTCACCAACATCTAAATGGTGCGATAGATCTTAAATTAGAGAAATAAATAAGTACAGGTAATGCTGATGATTCTTACTTGCGCCATCAATACAAGCTACACAAGTGCTTTCTGAGTACAAGAACAGATAACATCCCACTCCCAGCCAGTATTGCAAATACAGCCTATGTTTCCCAGTATTGATTGTGGGTTTTTTAATATTTTTATTTATTTTTTAATATCATACATATTTTGCGGACGGTGTATTGACCGGGTCAATGTCCTTTTTAAACAACGTTAACAATAATAATACAAATAAGTATACATAGTCCTAATCTTCCAACTTCACCAATACCCTTCTCTCTTTATAATTCTTTATCGTTTTTTCCCATTAATACATTTAAACCTAAATAACATTTCTTTGCACCATTTATTTGTTATCTCCTACTAAGTCACTAATATTTAATATTTAAAAATTAGTCATTATTCCACCATAATTTCGATATCCCAAATATTCAGGACTACTAATAAAGCCAAATATTAGCAAAATTTAATCAATCCCAGGATTATATCTTAAAATCCCCACAATTTCTAATCCTTAAAAGTTTGAATTCACAATATATTGTAACACCCTGTTAATCTTATAAACTTCCATCTTTTAACCTTAACTTATTTTTAATTATAATAAATTCTATTATCTATCAGTATATATACTACTATTTCCCCTATTTGTATTGTCTACTTTTCATTTTATTAATATATTTTCTCATCTCTTAACCTTTTTGGAATTCCATCATTTATTGACTTTTTAATCACCCTTTTATTCCTCTGTCTTGGAATCTTATAACTTTTTTTGATATTTTTATAACCACTGAGTGTTCAGATTGCCCTTTATCTCTTTCTGCTGTAACATTTAGCACCCAACCATAAATCTTTTTCTCTTTTTTTGAAGAGATTTTTCTTTTTTTTTCTTTAAACCCCACTATTTTCCAGCTGTTCTTGCCGTAATGTCAGCTGGAAGTCTCTGTATTGATTGTGTTTTGAGAGGTGAGCTAACTTAGCTCTTCATATCTTTTATATATAAATGTTATAAAAAGTTTTAAAGAGAACATAAAAACTAATACAAACTTATAACGAGTAATGGAGAATGGTTGTAGTTCAGGGTTGAAATGAGGAGTCCTTGATGCTCTCTGAGATTGGGGTGGTTTTTTTGTTTGTTTGTTTGTTTTGTTTTGCAGATGTTTCATTACCCAAACTAGGTAACATCATCAATGCTAGCACTGATAATGTTACCTAGTTTTGGATAATGAAAAGTCTGCAAGAAAACAACCAAGTTGAGAGAGCATCAAGGAACCCTCATAAACTAATAAAGAATGAAGAAAAGAAAGAGAGGAAGAATAAAGAAATGTACAGAAAGAAGGGATAAAAAAAATTGAAGCTTCCAATTTCCTTTGGAACAAATACAAGTATGATTGCAAAGTTATTGCCTACTCCATGTTTACGGAAGAAAGCACACTTCTTTCTATTATCTATTTTTCCCCCCTAATCATGGAAATCACAAATCATAAATCACCTTGTGGTTGAGATAAGCCACAAATAAAGTAAGTAAGTAAATAAGTAAGTAAGTAAGTAAGTAAGTAAAATAAGTGATTTTTTTTCTGTTCTGTGCAAATAAGGTAGTTTTCAATCAGCCATAAATGTATATACAGTCCTTTTATAATCAAGCATAATTTAACCTTTGTAAGTTTCCTCATCTTCACCAACCATTCTTCCATTGTGGGTGGTGTTGAACCTTTCCATTTTGAACATATAATATATATGCAGACATGAGATATAAAAACCAAATTCTATGTTCCAAATTATTTTCTAGTTTCCTGGCATCCCCAAAAGAAAAGCCCCTGACTTCAATTATCTTTAAAATTTTCTAAATTAATGTAGGTATCTCAGCTTTTTCATACGTCCACCAAACATGATAAAAAATGTTCACATTTCCAGCATAGATTCAATGTACATTTATACATTCTAGATTGCTTATCTGGTGAGAAATACAAACACTACCAAAATAATTTTTATAAAAATTCTCTTTAAGATTAGAACATTATGTAAATTTTTATCCTTTCATCCACATATTGACTGACAGTCTATTTCTATATTGTAACCAAAAAATTTAGTCCATTATATCATACCACACAATTTTTTCACTTGTTCTCATATTTTAGCAAAAGTTTATACATATTAGCAATAGCATAATTATTAGTAGTACATACGGTAGTTCCATGATGGCGAACCTATGGCACGCGTGCCACAGGTGGCACGCACAGCCATAACTGTGGGCACGCGAGCATTGCCCTAGCTCAGCCTCAGCACGCATGGATGCACCGGCCAGCTGATTTTCAGACCTTCCAGGCCCACCAGATTTTGGGAAATGGGCTGTTTCTGGCCTCTGGAGAGCCTCTTGGGGGGTAGGGAAGACCGTTTTTATCCTCCCCAGGCTCCTAAAAAGCCTCTGGAGCCTGGAGAGGACGAAAAGCGGGCCTACCAGACCCACTGTGCTATCGCATGCCAAAAGTGGGGGAGAGTGCGGGGGGGTCGTGTGTGCATGTGTGGGGGGGGGGTGAGGCACGTTGAATTATGAGTGTGGGCATGTGTGCATGCAACCCCCCCCCGCACTCCCCCTCCCACTTTTGGCATGTGACGGCATAAAGGTTAGCCATCACTGCGGTAGTTGCTCAGTCTTACATTGTTCAAAGCCATAAAATGTTTTATCCACTTTAAATCTTTCAGATAATTGCTCAACGTTCTATAGAATGTTTCGCACATTGAAAGCCACAAAGTGTTTTCAGGCATAACCTAGATTTATATTCATTGCAGACTCTAAGAATGACCCACATAATATAATGGTTTTTGAAATCTACATTAACCTTAGCTTTGTTATACCATAGATATCCATGCCACCCAAATTCCAAATCATGTCCTTCTAACTCCAATAACCTTCAATTTTTTCACAACATCCACTCTTTCATTCAAACTAAAGAGCAGGCAGCAAAATATAGTTTCAAATCGGGTAGACCTAGTCCTCTTTTCTTCACATCTTGCAATACCAGATATTTAACTTATGCTTTTTTCCTACTATACAAATTCATCTACAACTTTCTGGAGTTATTTAAAAAGTACATCAGTTTTCAAAACAGGCATTGTCTGAAATAAAAATATTCTAAGTAAAATATTTATCTCAAGCAGAGAAATTCTACCCTATATCACAACGGAACTTTGGCTCGGCTATATCTTTTTAACTTCATTTCATGTCTTAATAATTATTTTGAAATAGCATATAATTTATATGTATCATAAATATAGCCAAGTGTTTTACTTTATACTCATATTAAAACCCATTTTATTCATCAATTTTATATGATCTGATATCGTCACGTTCTGTAAATATTTTTGACTTCAGTTTAATGATATTGAAACATGCTTTCAATTTATTATTACAAATTTGTCAACACAAGAAAAATGTCACCTGCTAAAGCATTTAACCTGTGTGACATTATTTGAATCTTAGGTCCACAATCCTCTCATCCTTTTCAAAACTAAATGAAAAATAGAGGGACATTAGGCAACTTTGCTTGTTCCTTTTCGTATCTCATATATTTTGGTTAAACTTCCATTAATGATTGTATGTGCCATTTGTAAGAATAAACCCATTTTACCCATTTTATAAAATTCTCCCAAAATTGCTAACTTCCAAAACCTTAAACAAGAATATCTAGTTCCATTGTCAAAAGCCCTCTCTGCATCTAAAAATGCAACTTGTTTTTATTATTACTTCCAAAATTATTTTTCAACTATCTCTTAGATAAAAACCCACATTGATCCTCGTGTATGCATCCGTGTAAAATTATTTTCAGTCTTTCATCTAACATAGTTGTAAACAAATTGTAATAATTATTTAATAATAATCAAAGTAATCACAAATAATCACAAATAATCAAATAATCACAGTTCAACCCTGGGCCACAAATATTCTCTTTTAGGTTGATTGATTGATTGATTGATTGATTGATTGATTGATCAATTATACTCAATTTAACAAACATATTCTCCATTCAGTTTGACATTTCCTAGCAGGTCCCCTTTCAATTTCTGTCAAGGCTGGATTTTCTTTGCCTTATCACCTGTCCATAATACTGCATGTTTCCCTTTCCCTTAAAGGTTTTAAATACCTTTAAGTTATCATGTAGGGACCTCTTTTTTCTGCAAATCTCCATATATTAGTTATCCCTTGTTATACATTTCCATGGAATTCTATGGAACCTAGAAACTTGCCACATTGGCTTTAACCAACGATCCACAACCTCATCCAGAGTACGACAGATGGCTTTTGTGGACTTTGGACAGTGGTGCAGCGTTGCATGTTACCTACAGAAAGGAACTTTTCACAGAGATGCACGAGCCTGAACCTGAACTACGTGTACTTTATTCTTTTTCCAATCATCCTTGTCAGGTCAAAGGAAAAGGAACTGTTTATGTTGAAGAGCTCGATACATTCATCCCTGATGTTTATTACAAACCAACAGCAAATAGTAGTTTGCTTAGTTAGGCCCACTTGTCTAGAGTTTTAAAGTTCCCGGTTCACCACCTTGAAAAAGCAAGTTACATAGTTAAAAATGGAGACATTGTTGCTGAAACCATGTTGATTGGTGGTGTTTATTACTTAAAGCCAAAGCCTAAATCACAAACAGGCAAGTATACAAACTCCAAAGAAGGAGAGCACAGGCTCAGAGAGAGATGTTCCAGAGAGAGATCCTGTGGCTACTCCAAAGGCTCCTAAAGCCAACAAAAAGAAAATTAGGAAACAGGTTGCTCAGAGCAAGCCCGAGGTTCCTCATAAAACTGTCAATGTTGAAAATTCACTAACTGGTAAACCTTTGCATTATAGGTGTATCCACAAGTGGCATAGAAGATTGGGGCATGCAAGTTTCCGTGTTCTTAGGAAAATGCCGGAGTTCGCAAAAGGTTTGGATCTAAAGGAGTGTAAGGTGTTTTTGGATTGTGCTGTCTGCAAGAAAGCCAAATCCAAAGCAGCAGCCATTCCCAAACACGCTACATGCCTGTCAACATGCATTTTTGATTTGGTACACACTGACATAGTAGGTCCTTTTCCGCCAACACTTGGTGGTAGGAAATATTTTCTAACAATTGTTGATAATTATTCCAGATATGGATATGTATATCCCATGAAAAAAAAATCTGAGAGCTTTCAGATCTTTAAAGACTTTGCAGCTCTTGTTTCTACCCAACACCAAGTTTGCATCGCCAGAATTCAGAGTGACCGTAGTGCTGAATTCATGTCTCAGCGTTTCCAGGATTGGATGCGTAAGAATGGAATTATTCACCAGACTTCAGCTCCTTACACACTGGCTCATAATGGAGTCGTAGATGATGACGAGGGGTCCTGCAAACCATGATGCGTTGTCTCTTAGAAGACACCAACCTTAGTATGCCATACTGGGGTGAAGCTATCAAATATGCAAATTATATTGTCAACCGTACTTGGAGCAGTGTAATAAATCAGACTCCTTTCTTCATGATGTATGATTACAAGCCCGATCTCAAAAACCTCCATATTTTTGGTTCATATGCTACGGTGAACATTCCCTTAGCTCAAAGAAGAAAAGGAGGTCCAGTAGTAAAGAGACTGAGATTTATGGGTATTGATGATAACTCAAAATGGAGCAAATTTATTGACTCCAGACATGTAATTGTGATTTCCCAATCTGCTAATTTTGAGGAAGATGTCGATTGATCCAGGATTTATTCCAATGATCCTGGAGTTTATTTTCCTAGAGATGATGTTGTTGATGCCACGCAACCTGATGATCAAGATTCACAGGCAAATGTTCCATCCACAAGTTCTTCTCAACCTGATGTTCTGTCTTCGCAAGCCGTGGATGCTGACGCTAGCGACGAATATGAGGACGAGGACGAAGCAAAAGAAGAATGGACTGTTGTTCTGAGATGTTCCAAGAGGGCCACAAAAGGAATCCCTCCACAACGATTTTTGTGGCAACTGACAAAAGCACCCTTGCCTTTGATTTGCAATGTTACACTTCCAACTAATACATTCACACAAATCAAGTATCTTCCTGATTCAGAGCAAGAGAATTGGTATGATGCAATGCAGGTTGAAATGGACAGTCTAAAGAAACTTAAGGTGTTTACTTCTGCAAAACCTCCACCAAACAAAAGGGTCATTGGCACTCGATGGGTCTACAGAATCAAAAAGAAGCCAAATGATAAGTCACTGTACAAAGCCAGACTTGTACCTCAGGGTTTCACTCAACGTTATCCTGAGGACTACACAAATACCTACTCACCGACAGTTCGAACTGAAAGTGTAAAAATTGCTTTAGCAACTGCAACTATTCTTGGTTTAGAAGTTTTCCAGTTCGATGTTGACACGGCTTATCTACATGCTGACCTAGATGAAGAGATCTACGTGAGAGGTCCTCCAGGGTTCCGACAGCAAGAAGGGGATACCTGGTTTCTACAAAAAAGTATTTATGGTCTGAAACAGTCTGGTTTAATGTGGTACTTATGTCTTACTGACAAACTAAATTCAATGGGCTTTATTAAGCCCGAAACTGATGACTGCATGTTCACAAAAAGATCTAACAATGCATATGAAATAGTTCTTGTTTATGTTGATGACATTGTTTATATTGGTCCAAATAAGCAGATGAGTGAACGTTTTGCCAAAGCTTTGCAGAAATACTTCACATTGAAATCTTTAGGTCATGTTAGCACTTATTTAGGTGTTCAGATTGACAAAACACAGAAGGGGTTTAGTCTTTCACAAGAAGATAAAATTGAACAAATTTTGCATCATTGCAACATGAAGGATGCTAACACAACAAAGACACCCATGCAAACAGATTTTCACAACTTGACACATGAACCAAGTCCTGAGTTCGAGGATCAAATACTTTATTGTTCAGTCATTGGGTCACTGTTGTACATTAGTAGTTGGACCAGACCCGACATTGCACTTAGCGTTAATCTCTTGTCATGACAAGTAGATAAGGCAAAACAGTTTCATTGGACATGCGTTAAGAAAGTATTGAAATACCTAAAGCACACTAAACACATGAAGTTATTGTTAGAACCAACACATACTGATTATGCAGAATTATGTTGTTATGCAGATTCTGGGCGAATGATAAGAAATCACGCAAAAGTAATTCAGGTTATATGATGTTCTTAAATGGATGTCCTGTTTACTGGCAAGTGCATAAACAGAATTTTGTTTCTTGTTCATCTACTGAAGCTGAATATGCTTGTGTTTCAGATGCATGTAATTCTCCAACTTGGTTTGATGCTTTGATCACAGATATCTGGACACGTCCGATCCGACCAATCACCGTGATGGAAGACAATGAATCAGTGGTTTATATTTCTGAATCACATTTCACAGGTTCTAGGTCCAGACACATCGACATCTGTTATCAAAACATAAAACAATTGGTGAAACAAGGTTTTGTTAAAATGCAATATGTATCTACACACGATCAGATTGCTGACATGCTCAACAAACCACTCCCAGCAGCTCAGCACAAATATCTGCGTAAGAAGATGTGCCTTATTTGATGATGTACCTGATGTCCGCTCAACTGGCAAAGAAGGGGATTGTCACTGCATTTTTTTAATTTACCAGCTGAGCTCTCATTTCTGGACTTTCAGACTTTCCGTATTTGGGGGGAGGGGGGTTATAATATTTAAATATGCTCTTTAAAAAAATATTTTTCATATTGTCAACCTGGGACATATATAACAAAAACAGTTTTATAGTTTCTTACTTTTAAGAAATAGGCAACTTCTCTTGCCTCTTACTCCTGAAGCATACTTCTCTTAAGAACAGAAAGAACTAGACTAGAAAGAACTTGACTAGATGATTCAGTGGATATATCAAGAGGTAGACAGAGTAGGTTTGGCAAATGTCAATGCTTTGGCACACTATTAACCATGGGAGAAAGGACAGCCATCCATACAGATTTTATGTTAACTGCTACAGGACTTCTGACCTTAATTTTTCATAAGTTTGTCTGAAAGATTTTCAACAAGTAAACAAAATATATTTTGCAAATAGTAATTTTGTAGGTACATAATACTGCATACTTTCATCTGTGCTACACAAAGGAAATCAAAGCAAATAAAGAATATACATTAAAATAAGAACTGCATTTTAACATGTCCTTGAGTTACCAGAATGAATAACAAAGCTATCTTTGCAAAAATCATTTATTTTGGCCAATGATTTAAAATGTTACTTACTGTTATTAATTTTTATCCAAGTGGCCTTAGAAAGTTCTTATTTCAAATCCACCTAACTATTGAAGTGGACCCCACCAGCGGTATCTGAATATTCTGTAGATCTTTTTAATTTAGGTGAAATGTCAATATAGCTTGCAAGTCCATGTATGCTGGGCCATAAACTAAGTGAATAAATAAAATAACTAATAAATAAATACAATAGGGAACTTTTAAAAAATAATTTTACTAAATCTTTTGAAAGTAAAAAAATAACAAATAACAAAAAGCTAAAAGTCAAGAAACAGAATAAAAACAGAATCATAATATATAGATAAACAACAGTTAGAAGTGGAAAAATGTAAGTCAAAATACGTAGGAAAATAATGATTCCTGACTTCTTTTACAGCAGATATACTGTAAATTTAACTTGAGTCAAAAAGAGGTTTCCAATTGGTATGAAATTTAATCAATATCTTTTTTTCTAATCAGAGCTGTCAGTTTTGCCAACCCATCCAGCTCTATCAGTTTTACCAACCACTTCTTCATTGAAGATACTGGCAAATTGTTCCAATAATCTGTTTATAATTTTTTAATATTTGTATAATAAATATTTGTGATAAAAACCAGGCAGATAAAACACTCTCTTCTTCCTTTGCATTTGTATTTGGCAACTGGGTAAGTGTGGTGGTTTTCCTTTTATTTTGCTCTACGATAGTTTTGGTTATAAGAAAGCAAGTGCCATGGTTCACTGAGGTCTTGAACCAGGGCCCAACTAGTTTGTTTGTTTGTTTGTTTGTTTGTTTGTTTGTTTGTTTGTTCAGTCAGTCAGTCAGACAGACAGTAGTCAATGTTTATTGCTATCCAACTAAACAAGTGATTATGTTGGCACTCTATAGTGGAAAAAATGCAACAAATTACCAAAGTAATTATTTCTGTAGATTTCTGAAGTTTTTATATTTTTCCAGTCTAGAGAACCAACATAATATTTCATTATTTTATAATATCTTTAGAGAGAGCTTCTTTTTAAGTCTCATTTGTCTTCCTGACTATAATGTCTATGAACTCAGCAGAAGCATTTCCATTCATGCTATAAACTAAAATGCATTTTGTTTAAATCTCAAATTGGAATTTATCCCAAACCAATGTCTGTTAATCTTGTCTGGGTTTTAAACATTTGTTTTCCAAAGATTAAGCTGCTACCTTAGAACTGCTGACCTGGGTAAAAATCATAATGTAACCAACCTAGCTAGTATGCTGAATCCAAGCAGTTATAATGTAAGTGCTTTAAAATACTAGCACTAGTGTGCTATGATCTAGATACATAGAAAATACATATTTCTGAGTATATAAATCCAATTTTTCTAATTTGAACTTGCTTTAGAGCCCATAGAGGTAATATTTTCTCTGCACAGAGTAATATTAGTAAAGTGAATTCATTTTTTGTGCACTTATAAATGATCTGATTCCTGTCCCCACTCCCTGCCACACTGATTTTAATTACTCCTTTAATAGTGTTGGTATATTTTACACCCATGATGGCGAACCTATGGCACGCGTGCCAGAAGTGGCATGCAGTGCTCTCTCTGTTGGCAAGCGAGCCATCACCCCATTTTAGCTGTGCTGCACATGCGCACACCCCTCCTGCTAACCATCTGGCCTTCGGGTCTCTGCCGCACATGCGTGAGGCATGGCATGGCATGGGGGAAGCACATGCGCATTGCAGTTTGGGGTTCGGGCGCATGCATGCACATTCATGCATGCACGCACTTTGGGCACTCAGTGCGGAAAAGGTTAGCTATCACTGTTTTACACTATTGATTATAAAAACTTGATAGAAAGCTGATGTGTTGAAGAATCAACTTCACTTACAAGAGTGGCTTTGATCAAACATAGCATTATAGGTTTTGGTTTTGGTTTGTTTAAGATGAAAATGATGAGGGTTGTAGCCTAAGAAATTAAATATGTGTTTACCTGTCCAGAAAAAGACAAAATAAATGTTACAGCAGTAGGGATCCAGTGGGTTAATTTGTCACTTGGCCATAAATCATTTGTGGTGGGCCATTGTCCCAAATGGCACCATTTTTGCCAAAAGGTAGGTTTTTCCCATGACAGTCATTTTTTAAAAGAGCCTGCAGCAGAGGTGGGCAGCTGCTGGTTCAGACAGATTGAGGCAAACCGGTAGTTCCGACCAGCGAGTGGGACCGCCCACCTGCCCTGGCGCTATCCCGCCCTCCCACTGTTTTTTCAATGCCACGCGTATCCTCACATTTTTGGTTCTGGGCAAATAGGTTGTTACAGTATGTGATGCTCACCTCTGGCCTGAAGTATGTTCATAAAATTGGAAATATTTCACTTTCATGCAAGGTTACTAAACTAGTCGTTTGCAGCTTAGGTTTGGCAATCTCACTTTCAGCCAGCAAAAACCTGAGCAATGCATTGCACTTTAAATTGAAATTATGTATTTATGATTTATTTCATCAGCCAGTGTACAAGAAATGTATCCTTGCTTATATTTCAACCACAAATGGTTGCTAAGGAAACATGACTGTCCAGATTTTTTTTTAAAGTTTAAGCACTTCAGCATCTATAAAAGATTACTGCTGTCTACAAAAATATGTCTTTCTTGTTTCTGTAATGGCTGATTCCTACAATTTAAAAACAAATGTTTCTTAGATTATTATTTTTTTTGTTGATTTTCTTTTCTTTTTCAAGTGGGGAAGAAGAGACTGTAAGAGTCAATTTCTTAAAAATATCCAAAATTCTAAGTCTTCCCAATGTATGCATTATTTATCAATAGATAATACTTTTCTGTTATTGCACCTAGTTGCTATAACAATTGCTGGTGACATATCTGATTAAAAGGTAAGTTAATATTGATATCAGAATTTTTGTCATAAGATTCCAAGAAACCTTATGGACTTGGAACCTTATATTTGGACCATGAGGGTTCCAAGTAACACCCCCAATGAAAGGAGACTCTGAGGCTTGAAGTTCTTTAAAGTTCCATTTTATTAAAGATGTCATATTGGCACAATTGGAAACCTGAATCTGAAAGCTTCCAGGTTTTCCCACCCAAAGGAAATTCCAGGTCCCTGCCCAGAACCCACATGTCCATCGCATGATCCAATCAAAGAACCGTCCCATCTGGAGATGCCTCTCAGTCACACCCCTTCAGGTGCAGGGCAAGATGTCCTTGACTCTCTGAGAAAGAAATGCTATTATGTCTACATATCTCCCCTGTTCCATACAATCCCCCTCTCCTAGTTTCCCACAGTAGTAAATGTGGCCCGGCCTGAAGGCCCAAGACAAAAGATGGCTTCCAGGCCTGACGAAGCCATTAAACTTTGCTTCTTTCATGGTCCATAGCACCTAAGTCTCCAGTATCTTGAATAAAGCCCTCAAAGTTCCAGCTGAAAAATAATTAAAAATAATTTTTAATATGACAGAACTGGAAAATTATTAACTATGTGAAGAATAATAGTAATTAATTTAATTACCTGGTTTAATTTTTGAAAGTTCAGTAAAATCAAACTGTATTTGTATTATAATGCAGATCTCACCATAGAAAAAACTACACACCTAGTCTATAGTGCTGAAGGAGATTTCATGTGTCAAAAAAGCATGTGCCAACAGAGTTTAATAACATGCAAAATCACTGACCTGAATCAAAGAACACACAGGATGGTATTAAGTTGTGTAATAAACATTGAACCAATTGAGTTCTCTGGGGAAGTAAAATATTGCTTTGTCATCATAGAAACAGAGATTGTAGTGTGGAAATTCACATAGGGAATTCTCCTACACACAAACCACCAAAAAAAGAAAAATGTGTGAGGATGAGTGGGCTACTCCTATCCTGATGACTAAAGCATCCACTTTTGTCCACCACATTAAAATGTTCTATAAATGTATGAATGAAAATCCTTCCACACAAATGAAGCACCTGTCAGTAGAAGCTTAAGATAGCTTTCCCATGCCAACTTAATGCCTAAATTGCACATAGCAAACCTAAAAGAAGCTGAACCTTCAGTATATGGGGAGTGGTATTACATCCTTCCCTAATATTAAATTGTCCCAAAGTACGGTAGCTTGTTTTAGAAATTCTACTTTTGACTTTTCTAATGAAAGTTGATGTTTGATAGGAAATTGGAAAGGAGTGGTTTTTTCCCAACTGAACAGGACTTCTGAGAAAAATATTAAAAGTTCAAGAGAGTATGGACATTTTTCAGAAAGAAACAGATCTTTTTTCCAGAATAAATATGATTTGGATTTCAAGAGACTTAGTTACTAAATTTCAAAGGTAGAGATTTTAGCAAACACATTGGTACATTTGATTCATAAAAGGAAATCAAGTTCTTTCAGTTGGAGATGAAATGAAATTATTAAGGAGTGTAAAAAGAAATTAAAAGAATGTTTTGAAACTTATTTAAATAAAGATACTGGTATGAGAATGGTTTGGGATGCAAGTAAAACCTTTAATAATAGATATTTGATACAACATAATTTTGAATGTATGAAGTATAGGCAAGAAATATTTTGATGAGATAAAAAGAAATCTCTAAGAACTACAATCCTGGCAAATAGATGGAGAAGAAATGGAGATAGTGACAGATTTTATTTTCCTGGGCTCCAAGATCACCGCAGATGGGGACTGCAGCCAAGAAATTAAAAGACGCTTGCTCCTGGGGAGGAAAGCTATGGCAAATCTAGACAGCATTCTAAAAAACAGAGACATCACCCTGCCAACAAAAGTGTGTAGAGTCAAGGCTATGGTTTTCCCAGTTGCAATGTATGGCTGTGAAAGTTGGGCCATAAGAAAGGGTGAGTGCCAAAGAATTGAGGCCTGGAGAAGACTCCTGCGAGTCCCTTGGACTGCAAGGCGATCAAACCAGTCGGTCATAGAGGAGACCAACCCTGACTGCTCTTTACAAGGCCAGATCCTGAAGATGAAACTCAAATACTTTGGCCACTTAATGAAAAGGAAAGACTCACTGGAGAAGAGCCAAATGCTGGGAAAGATTGAGGGCAAAAGAAGAAGGGGATACCAGAGAACAAGGTGGCTGGATGGAGTCACTGAAGCAATAGGCATGACCTTAAATGGACTCCAGAGGATGGTAGAGGACAGGAAGGTCTGGAGGAATGCTGTCCATGGGGTCATGATGGGTCAGACACAACTTTACAACTAACAACAACAACAACAAAGAACTACAAATATCTTCCAACAAATTAAGATTTTACAGCAACAGTTATCTATATAATCAATAAGAGAAATGGAAATAAAATTGAATTATGCAAAGAAATTTAGAAGTGTGAATAAACCAGAAAAATGGCTACTTTATAAATTATGAAAGAAAAGAAAATGATATTGCATTTATAAGAGGGAAGTACTGTATTAATTAACACTATGGTCATACAAAAATATTTAATCAAATATTATTCTAATTTGTATAAAGGAAGTGATATTCTTTGGGAGAAAGTAAATGAAAATCTTAGAAAACAAATTTACCTAGAATTACAGAAAAAGAAAGACAAAATATATATGTGCCTATAATAAGGAAAGGAAAGCTGCCTGAACCAGACAGACTATCAAGTTTGGTATAAAGGCTTTGAGAATGAACTTTCACAAACTTTTCACAAACCTTTACAAAAATACAGTGAATTTTATTTTACATGGTAAAAGTATACCAGACATATGGAAAGGTGCTAATGTAACATTAATACCTAAAGAGGGGGAAGATTTGACTTCAACAAGAAATTACACACCACTATCATTAGTGAATTTATTTTATTTATTTATTTTATTTTTATTTGATTTATATGCCGCCCTTCTCCGGAGACTCAGGGCGGCTTACAGTGCATTAAGCAATAGCCTTCATACTTTTGTATATTTATACAAAGTCAGCTTATTGCCCCCACAATCTGGGTCCTCATTTTACCCACCTTAGAAAGGATGGAAGGCTGAGTCAACCTTGAGCCTGGTGGGATTCGAACTTGCAGTAATTGCAAGCAGCAGATGTTAATAGATGTTAATAACAGGGTGCTTTAAACCACTGTACTACAGGCTCATAATGATTAAAGCTGTTTGCAATTATTTTAGATGAAAAACTGATAACAATTTTGCAAACATTTATTTATGAGGATCAATGTGGGATCTTCCCCCTAAGGGACAGTTGAAAAATAATTCTGGAATTGTTACATCATTTGGAACAACATAATGAAAAACAAACCAAATTTTAGAGACAGCTTTTGACAATTAAACTGGATTTTCTTTTTTAAGGTTCTAAAAGATATGAATTTTGACAAAATTTTATAAAATTCTCCAGTTTATGCATAAACTCTAATAGTTTATGCAAAGGCACCAGGCTAGGAACCAGTGAACTGTGAATTCTAATCCTGACTTAGCCATGAAATCTGACTGAGTGACTTTGGGCCAATCACTCTCTCTCAACCTCAGTTACCTCACATGGTGGTTGTTGTGGAAAGAAGAAGAGGAGGATGAGGGAGCATTATGTATATTCACTATAATGAGTTATTTATATAACTAATAAATGTAGGATAAAAATAAACAAACAAAATAGTCAAAATGAATTTATACTTAACATATGCACAAATAATCATTAATGGAGATTTAACCAGACCCATTAAGGGAAATCAAGCTTTTAATAAATAAATGGAAGGAATTTGGGCCATTAGTATGCTTCAATATCAATAAACTGAAGATAAAGAAGTTAACAAAGACAATGAAGATTCAAGATAATGTAAAATTGAGGAATAAGATGGATTTTAATATGAAACAGAATATAAAATAATTGGGTATAACTATGACAAATATTAATTATATGCTACATCAATATAACTATGCTAAAACATGAAATGAAGTGAAAAAGATATAGCCAAGATGAGACACAGTTCCACTGTGATTGTAGATGAAGGCAAATATTTTATCTGGAAAGTTATTTTTATTTCAGACAATGCCTATTTTGACAACTGATGTACTATTTAAATAGCTACAGAAGGTTATATATGAATTTGTATGGCAAGGTAAAAACATGAGTTAAATATCTGGTACTGCAAGATGTGAAGAAAAGAGGACTAGGTCTACCCGATTTGAAACTATATTTTGCTGCCTGCTCTTTAGTTTGAATGAAAGAGTGGGTGTTGTGAAGAAATAGAAGGTTATTGGAGTTAGAAGAACATGATTTGAAATTTGGGTGGCATGGATATGGTACGACAAAACTAAGGTTAATGTAGATTTCAAAAACCATTATATTATGTGAGTCATTCTTAGAGTCTGGAATGAATATAAATCTAGGTTGTGCCTGACTTTCAAAGTGCAAAGCATTCTATAGAATGTTGCGCGATTATCTGAAAGATTTAAAGTGTATAAAACATTTTATGGCTTCAAAGAATATAAGAAACTACCATATATGTTAATCATGTTATTGCTAAAATTATAAACTTTTGCTGAAATATGAAACATAAGAAGAACAAGTGAACAAATGATATGGTCTGATATAATGGACTGAAATTTTTGGTTACAAATATACAAATGGATAATGATGGTCAATATGTGGTTGAAAGGATCAAAATGTACATTATGTTCTAACCTTAAAGATATTTTTTTATAAAATGAGGCATTGCTGGTATTTCTCAAATAAATAGTCTAGAGCAGTGTAGAACACCAAGTGCCAAAACAGAAACATGCAGGGGAGCTGTGTAAGCCGGAAGAGCAGCTCCCCGGAGTGCATTTGTCGGAGCGCCAGAAACCAGAAGAGCAGTTCCCCGGTGCACATGCATGTGCTGGGAAGCTAAGCTTCTGGTTTCCGGCATGCGCATGCACACTGGTCACCTGGTCTTCCAGTTTCTGGTACGCATGCACACGTGAATTGAATCTATGCTGAAGATGTTAACAACATGAAGGGATTTTTTTATCATGTTTTTGGTGGATGTATGAAAAAGCTGAATTTTTTTTAATTGAAAAGTTTTACACAAAAAACATTTTCCCCCCAATATTCCCCCCACCCTTTTTCCCTCCCCCCATCCCCCCATCCCCCCCAACACCCCTTCCCACCCTTCCCCCCAGACTTCCCAGACCAAAATATAGGGTATTTCAATTAACAATCATAAGCTAAATTAACCTAACTATCCTTAAACTAACAAATCCCACCCTAGGACCTTAACTTCACTATAAGTAACATAATACATCTAAAGTTAACATTCATTTATAAGCTATTTGGTATTTTCTCGTCTGATACTTGTTTTGAATATAATCAATCCATCTTCTCCATTCCGATATATCTCTCTCTTGCGTATAGTCCTTCAAATACACTGAAATTTTCACCATTTCCGCTAAGTTCAATACTTTCAGTATCCAGTCTTCAATAGTAGGCAAAAAGTCCTTCTTCCAATGTTGCGCAACCAACAGCATAGCTGCCGATATTAAATTTAAAATCAATTTAGTCTCTGATGATGTACAACCCATTGTTATACCCAATAAAAACAGTTGCAGAGTAAATTTCAACCTTTTTTTCAAGATATTCTGCATCACCCACCAGATTTTTATCCAAAATGCTTTGATTTTCTTACAAGTCCACCATATATGATAATAAGTTGCATCATCACAATCACATTTCCAACATTTAGCTTGCAAATTTGGATACATACATGATAATTTTTTAGGATCTAAGTGCCATCTATAAAACATTTTATAGAAATTTTCTCTTAAGTTTTGTGCTTGCGTAAATTTAACATTTTTAACCCTGATCTTTTCCCAAGTTTCTATCATCACTGGTTCCTGAAAATTTTGTGCCCATTTTATCATACAGTCCTTAACCAATTCCGTTTCCGAATCTATTTCCAATAATGCGTTATACAACCTTTTGATATGCATTTGACTTTGATCTCTAATCTGTTTTACCAAATTTTCCTCATTTTGCATAACAACAGTTTTTTGATCTTCCCTCCATCTAGCTTGAAGCTGGCCATACTGAAACCAAGTATAGATTATCCCTTCTTTTTTCAATACATTTAAAGATTTCAATTGCAATTTGCCCCTTTCCATAAAAAGGAGCTCTTTATAGGTAATCACCTCCTGTTTTTGTTCTATACTTATATTTTCTATTGCATGTCTGGGATTTGCCCATATAGGTATTTTATAATTTAACTTATATTGATACTTTTTCCAGACCCTCAACAAAGCATTTCTAAGTATATGACCTTTAAACACCTTATCCACTTTTCCTCCAACTGAACAAGGTGTTTTGCCAATCCTGAAACTGCTAGAATAATATCTTCTCTTATTTCGTTTTCTTCCACAACATCTTTAATTGCTTTTATATCTGCCGCAAATTCTTTAAGTTTCCCATCCATGATTACTGTTTGGTCATTCATAGCTGCAGTTTGATTATTCGTGGCTTCTTTTATAAATTCTTTAAGGTCTTTTAAAGAAGCCTCCTGGCTCTGTGAATCCACCGGAAATTGTGCTTTCTGTGTCACTACTGACACTATTGGAGAACCTCCTCCACTTTTGGGAGCTCCTGACTTAACTTGTTTAGAAGCCATCTTATACTAAAAAAATATTTTTCCCTTTAACAGCCAAAATTGTCTTAAACAATTTTCAGACAATTTTCAAAAATATTTTGTAATTAATCAAGCAAAATAGTCTTTCCTCCACCTCCACCAAACTCTCAGTCCAGCAGCTTTAATCACTCTCAAAGTGCAGATCTCAAAAGACACTTTCGTTTCTAACTTTCACTTTCATGCCCCACAACAAAGGTGCCATCTTCCAGCCTCCAACTCAAAAAGATTCAATTAGAAACAATGTAAACTCGGAGCTAAGCCTTGATACTTGCAAATTGCTTGTTCTCCTGCTTCTGCTCTGTCTGCTCTTGGAATCAATCAATCTCACTTTTGACAGCAGAGTTGGTCGCGACGTCTGGCTCTGTTTAGAACAGAGTCGTCCCGGATCCGGAGCTTCAGTGGGCTTTCGGGGAGCTCTACCCACACCCACTGGCTCTCCTCTCCTTCTTCTCCCGATGGAGAGGTTTTTAAGCCGCCAAACAGCTGATTAGCTCTGTCAGAGCGGCTTTAACGTGATCACGGGGCAGGCGGTCTGCTAAGACCGTCTGCAATGCCAGTGGTGCCAACCGGAAGTCCAAAAAGCTGAAAATTTTTGAATGCAAATATCTACATTAATTTAGAAGATTTTAAAGTGTACACTATAATTGAACCCAAAGGCTTTTCTTTTGGGACTAATGGCTAGGCAACTACAAAAAACAAAAAAGAACTTTGTTTTATATATCATGTCTGCAGCAAGTATATTATATGTTCAGAACTGGAAAGGTTTAATACCACCCAAAATACAGGGATGGTTGGTGAAGATGAGGAACTTGAAAAGATGGCTGAATTGGCTTCCTTGGTGCTCTCTGAGCTGATTTGTTTTCTTGCAGACATTTCATTACCCAAACTAGGTAACATCATCAGTGCTGTTAAGCTGTTTGCTGTTTATATTCTGTTGGCTTGCTCAGTCGCTGTTGATGGAGTGGTCTTACACTCTAAGACCAACACTGTAAGACCACACCATCAACACTGACAGGGCAAGCCAACAGAATATAAACTGACAGAAAACAGCTTAGTAGCACTGATAATGTTACCTAGTTTGGATATGAAACATCTGCAAGGAAACAAGCAAGCTCAGAGATCACCAAAGACCCCTTGAGCTACAAATATTCTTCGTCGATGGCTTCTTGATTATAAAAATACCTATATTAATAGCTGACTGAAAACCCCTTATAGACTTTTTACATGAAAGAGAATAAAAATGCACTTATGACTTGTGGTTTCAATGATTAGAAAAAGATTAGATAATGGAAAGAAGTGAGCTTTCTTTTGTAATTATAGAGTAAGAGATTTTGCTTGTATTTGTTGCAAAGGAGATTGAAAGCTTCTATTTCTTTTTATGGTTTCTTCTTATATTTTTCTTTCTCTTTCTGTTTTGTTTTGTTTATTCTGTATTAGTTTATATTAGTTTTTACATTCTCTTTTAAAAATTTAATTAAATTTATTTTAAAAAGGGAATAAATCATGCAAGAGATTCACCGTATTGAAACAAATCTTATAAAGCCTCAATGCTTAAATCTGATTTCTTCTTATTTTGTTCTGGGAGTACCACACATTTTTCCTTTTATACTATTCGATGGATCCATTGAAAGCCTACATAAAAATATCTTTGTAAATGAAAGTAGAACATGGTACAAAATTTCCTTTGGGTCAAAGAGTCTAATTTCTTGTATTAATTAGCATTCAGTCCATTGAGGTTTGCATGTATTTTACAGAAAGCTAAGCAAAAGATTCTACTATGATCTAGTATCTACTTTGTTCAGTTTGATTAAACACAACAAAAGTGCCACTGGACTTCTTGAAACTACATACTTTATGCACTTGAGGGCCTCAGTTTCACCTTCATTTGAATTTGCCAAGATTTTTAATGATGATATGACTACAGGTACTGCATAACAACACCATTTGTTGGTTAATTAAATTTCTACCTTCAAATGCCAACAAAGACTGGAAGTAAGTTTGAGAAGTAGGTTTGGGCTGATGAAAGAATGTAAGATGAAATTCATATTTTTTTTAAAATGGCTATCTTAATAATGTAAACAGGTTGGAATTAGTTAGAAATGTGTTTGGAGTTCATATAAAATTATTTACATAAATTATCAGCTAATAGGTACAACTTTAGAAGAACTAATTTAAGGATTAAACACAAAAGTTCACCACAGAGGAAATAGTTTGGTAGACTGGGTGTCTACCCATTCTTTGTATGGAAAGATGATATCTGAATCCACTAAGCACAATACGTCCATGTTTTTTTTTCAGTCTGTGCATAGAGTTAATCTGAATTCTAGAAACTGAAGGCAACAAAATTATTGGCAGACAATAGATGATGGATGGATGGATAGATAGATAGATAGATAGATAGATAGATAGATAGATAGATAATCTCAATCTATATCCCATTAGCACTGAAACTAATCCATTTTAGAAACTGGATCAGCTAATGAACCAAATGAAATATGAAAAATGTGGTGTTTTTTTTAAATCGTTTGAAAACTGTCCTGTGGAGCATGTGAATTGAAAGCATGGCATCTGTCTACAACCATTTCAAGCACTACCAGCCTAGTGCACAATGTATAATGAAATAAACTTCCTCACTACAAGAAAGAGGTCCCTTTTTTCTTCCTATTTAAGAGGAACCAAATCCATATTGATTTATAAAGGTTTTTAAAGAGATGATTAATTATTATTTAATTTAAATTTTAACAACAAAAACAACAACAATAATATAGATGAAACATGTAACAGTGATACCCATTGTCATCAGGGCACTTGGTACCATGTCCAAGAATTGTACAAAACACATCAAGAAATTGCAGCTTCCTGCAATAACACCAGCGGAACTGCTAAAAACTGCGCTATTTGGAATATCATATATTTTAAGAAGATATTTGGTTGATACCTAGGACACTGGCAGTAACCCATATCAACCATTAGCACCAGTCAATTGTATTTGTGACACATTTTTAAATGTTCAGTTGACTGAGTTTCATGTTTCATTAATAAAACAGATAAATAAAAATATCTATTGTTACTATTGTACCTTATAAAGCTGCCACCCTTGCCAAAGGTATAGGTGGGTCATATAAATGTAGCTGAACAAATAAATACTCAGTTTATATAATTAACTGGGCTAGCCATAGAAATGAATAAGAGAAGCTTGGATTTATAAAAGGCAGCTTTCATTTATCACAAGTCCATATTTAAATAAAGAGGTTAAAGGTAATATACAGATACATTTTGGGGATAATTTAGAACTATTTTATTCCTTTTTCTTTTTGCTGGAACATTATGATCTGCAAAATGCAATATATTGCCATAGATTGCATGGATAAAGTGAAGCATGAAGGAAACCGAATATTTTCAGGTTCTTTTGAGATGAAAAGTTCTGTATTTCTCTCTGGACTTTGTTGCTTCCAGTATTAAATTTATTTTATTACTAGTAGATTTTTCAACGATTTAATCCAAATCTGTCTTGCTTTATTTTAAATTGCTTATTCTCTGAAAGAATTAAGAACAAAGGATCACATTTCTTCAAAACGTGAAATGTGCAGCCTGTAGTCCTATTCTGAGAATCACTGCTTGTCAATCAGCCTGACATCTGGGTCATAGATATTTTATTCCTTAAATTAGATATCAACCTAGAAGTCTAGCAGTATCCCATGATCTAAATTTTGCCCTGAAAAGACAAAGGACATCAACAGATGTTTCCAAAATTCCAAATTTTCTACATATTTTTAAAATTGCAGTTCTTCAGATTTCACCCTGGATTCTTGAATTACTTGAATCCTGACCAGGAAATATATTCCCATATATATTTGAACACACAACACAATGAGACATGCACATTACACTCCGGGGCTTGCTGCTGACGTTACTAAAGAGCCAGTCTCCATGGATGCAGTGTAATTGTCTGCAGTGTAGATTGTGGTAGGTTCCAGCAAACATGGAAACTTTTGTGATTATGGGAAGGTTTCCCACAGCAAATAATCATGCTGTGCCTTTGGGGATATGAATTGCTTTCCCTCTTCTACTCTTATTTTAATTTAAATGTCTTGATTTTGTAAGGACTATTGTGTACATAGTATTATCTACATAGTAATGTGTATGTAATGATCACTTACCATTCCTCTCATTTCTTTTTTAATTCAAGTGGTAAAAAGATTGCACTTTCTCAGCTTGGGTTGAAGAAAATTTCTCATATTAGCCTGTTAGAACAGCAGTAGATGTTCTAGTTGTGTTTAATAAAGTATAACAGCTGTTGCTCTACTCTGTATTGATTTGTTAGAAGACAAAGCAGTTTTTGCTGAAGGGAAAAGCAGCGGTATTTTAAAGCAATATAATAAACCTCCTATACAGATGTTGATGTTTGCTATAGTTGCGGTATTTATAGTTGTCTATATAAAAGTCATCATTCGGATTGGGTAGAAATACGGTTAAGATATAATCATTTTATGGAGAAATTGCCATTCCTGGAAGGTACATCAAGGAGCAGGGCCAAGGTGAGTTCTTAAAAAAGAAGTAAAATGCCTTACAGAGCAATATTATGTTTTTTTTCGGAGATCTGATATCAGAGCCTCTAATGATTCTGAGGCTCTTTTGGACCCATTGGAAGAGGGAAGAAAGTATCTCCTAGCTATTTTGTTTTATTTTGTGCTTTCCTTCCAGCAATGGGAAATTTTAATCCATGCCAGCTCCAAGGTTGGTGTAACTCAGTAATTGCTTAGAGATATGTTTTGGGGGTAAGAAGGGCTCTAGATTGAGAGTTTCCAATGTATCCCAGGGATTTTTGCCTTTTCTCTTTTTCTAGTGCTGAAACGTTTATACTGGGAAAGAATTACAGTGAAAAATATCATGATTTTTTATAAAGTATATCTGCCAGATACAGAATGTTCTTTGTCAGCTGCATCCTCAGTTAAATTATAAAGATAACCAGCAGAAAAGTTGAACTGCAGTAATGAACAATCTCAACTGAAGAAAGCTGGACATTTCTTTCAATTCTACTTTATTAATCTTCTGTAAATCTATCTGTATCAGTGGTGGGCTGCTCCCGGTTCTGTCCGGTACTATAAAACTAAAACCGGCGGGAGGCTCCACCCACCTGGCATGACATCATAATTGGTGATCTGTGCATGCGCAGAAGCTTCTGCGCATGCACAGAAGAACACAAGGGCACGATCCCACCGCGAACCAGTAGTAAAGGTAAGTGGAATCCATCCCTATCTGTATCTATCTCTGTTCACCTTGATGCTGCTATCCTTCAGAACTGGTACAATTAATTTCTGAGTTATAGCATCTGAAGATACAAAGAACCATTTAGATAAGCTCACACAGGCACATAAAAGACATTGATCAAAATCCAGCCAAGTTAAATATTTTGGTGTTTATGCCAATAATTAAATCACCCAGCAACATTCTCTAATTCAGTGCACTGGAAAGATATCAGAAGGGTTTTCAACTTCCAAGTTAAGAATTGTTTTATAATATAGGAAAAAGAATGTGAAATAATTTGACTAAACAAATACAAAAAATAAAAGATAGTTTCTTTAGAGATTGTTTAATGCCTTTCATACTGGCAAAGCTGATTTAAAAATAGGAAAGAAGGGAGGGAGGGAGGGAGGGAGGGAGGGAAGGAGGGAGAAGGCAGGAAGGCAGGAAGGCAGGAAGACAGGAAGGGGAGAGGGAGGGAAGGAGGGAGGGAGGGAGGGAGGGAGGGAGGGAAGGAAGGAAGGAAGGAAGGAAGGAAGGAAGGAAGGAAGGAAGGAAGGAAGGAAGGAAGGAAGGAA
>WNWU01000002.1:40194990-40207645 GCA_012654045.1 Ptyas mucosa
GAAGGAAGGAAGGAAGGAAGGAAGGAAGGAAGGAAGGAAGGAAGGAAATTATTTTTCATTATGTAATAAAGCAATCATGGCCCTACAGTATACAAATATATAGGATAAACATCCTCATTTGTGTTTTTGTACATGTGAATATTTCTGCTCAAAAAGAATAATCAAAGACCTTTTAAAGTGAAAGGAGAAATTCTTTCACATAATTGAAAGGTGTAGATAGCGTAAATTATTTAATAATACTGGACATGATTTACTGAAAACTAGGTAGTTAATGAAATATTAATACTTAATTGTGATGAGACGGTATCTACACCAGTCTGATTATTTGTAATAGAATAGGACCTAAAAGCCATAGTTTCTGAAATTTCAGCCAAATTTTCACAGTTATCTCATCTCATTAGCACTCACTAATGTTATGTTCTACCTTTCCTCCCTACTCCTCCTATCTTTTACAAGTTTTAGGATTCTTTTGCATAGTGCTACCAATGATTCAACCTCCAAATTAAATAGGTCTATTTTATTCACAGGTTTCCATCCAATTTCTTTCTTTTAAAAAAAGGTTTTTGAATAAGTTCATAGAAGGTGAAATAAGTGCTGAAGACCCATTTAGAAAAGATAAGAGCATATCAGTATGGGAAAATTCTACTGCTGAGAATCTCCTAATTAACTCTGTGGAATATATCCTAATGAGTACATGTATAGATATCCAACTGAACAGAACATTTCTGATCTTCAGTTTTTGTTATTTTTTTAGACAAGTTTTATTAAATTTTTCTTTTACATACATATTTTATGAACAGAATATTGACCTGGTCACATCTTTTACAATTTACAACATAATTATATATTGATTTTTATAATCTATTCCAATCTTCTTTTTTGTTTTTTCCAGATACAATTTACAAATTTCATTTTCTGCCATAATATTTTTTCTCTATTTTTAAAATCTTATCTTACTCTCTTCTTAATAATTAATATACAAACAGTATCACAATCCACCCTTCAAATCCTAATTTCTTAACATTGCTTCAATTAATTATCTTATTTTTCCATTTATAAAATATATTTCTTATAATCCCCATCACATTTTTTGGTTATAAACAATAAAATTCATCTTATTCAATTCTTACATTGAAACCCTTTAGCTTAATTGATCTTCCTCATCTCATCTTATCTCTTCTTAATACATAATAAACAATATCACTCTCCGCCTTTAATTCCTGACTTCTATTATAGTATCCATTAATTATTTTATTTCCTCATTTGCAACATATTATTTCAAAATCCCCATCACACTTTTTCTTTACAATTCAATTTTGTATCTTAATTTCAATCATTTTCATAATTAAATCTAATTACCACTTCATATTTCATCTTCTGTTCCATTTTACAATACACAATAAACATCAACATATTTACTTTTTACATTCACAATTATTATTATTAATACAGTTCCCTTAGATCTACTAATATATATATTAATTCCCTTCCTCCTTTCCACTATTCTTCCCCTTTTAGCCATTTTCTCCTGGTCATTAAGAATTCCACTTCTTAATGATTTTCTCCTTTCATCCCATTTTCTTATCTTTTTCATATATATATAAAATATCTTTTCTCCTGAATCCTTTCTTTTGAGTCCATCACTCGCATAATTCATCCCCTGCTGTTAGGCAATCTTTTCCCATTTCCTTCTCTTCCCTTAGATTGCTTTTTTTTGGGGGGGGAAATATTCCCCCCTGTCCATTCTTTTTTTGCCACTGTAAATCCCAGTGTAATCATCTAATGTTTTGCCTTCAATTCTTTTTCCTTCAATATCATATTCTTGCTTCTCATTTATATTCCCTTTTTCCTGTTTTGTGTGCTCTAACAAAGTTTCTGACTTTTTATTGCCCTTTATTGATTCACGCACATTTTTAAGCATCTCAATTAATTCCTCACACATCCAAGCCTCCATATTATTAGTTTCAAAGATTGTTAGTATTTCCATTTATATTTAATTAAATTTTTAGTCCATATAGTCTCTTTTTTATTTCTAGATAATATCCAGTACAAATGTTTTTCCAATCCACTCAAATTTAAAGCTTTATTATTGTCCACCTCCTTTAGAAGTCAAGACCAAGCAGCTTAGAACAAAACAAATACTTCTTAAAATTTCTCACAGCTCTTGTACTGATCAAGGTCACTGTAGTAATTTCCTTGAATTTTCAAGTCAGTCATTGTAGTGCTTTCTTTCCATCAGCAGATGTCCTTCTCTCCAATCCACACTTCTCAGAATAACAAAGTATCCAGATTACAAAAGTATTTTAAATCCACTTAGAAAACACTTTCTCTCAAATTGCTTTTTCTTTTATTGTTTTTAATTTCTCCAAATTCAGTTTTAAATCCAGTTATAAAATTTCCTGTCTTGGGCTTTAATATTTTAACCTCCTCTTTGTTCTTCCTTTGTACTTCAAAACTGTCAAAAAATTTTCAAGTCTTCATTAAAAAATACTTTCCCCCGGGTTTCTTTTTCTTATATTGGTTTTAATTTCTCCAAATCCAATTTTAAATCCAAATCCAGTTCCCCAGCTTCAAAGCAGTCATTTTTAATGGTTGCCACCTCTGCTGCCAGATCAAAGAGCTGCCTCTGACCTTCCGAGGAACTTGCCTGTTCCTCTTTGTCGTCCGAGGCTTCTTTCCTTCTTCACCGTCCCTACAAGACGGTTCCAGTCCGAAGATTCCCCGACAGTGGTTTGTCTAGCTGGATTTTCACTGGGCTCATTGGAGCCCACTAATTTCCAGCCAGTCTTGCCATGATGGTTCTGGTTTCTCCTGATCTTCAGTTTTTAACATAGTTAATATCATAAGTCAAATAGGAAATGTGTGTATGTGTGCACACACACACACATTTGGAATTATGACAGATATCCCATAGTCTTGTGATCTCATTTTGCTGCCATTTGGAAACCAGCTCTCCTTTACTCTTATTTGCAGCATTGCATAGCTATGTGAATGCAAGTTGCGATATTTGTGTCCAATGTTTCCTTCTGGTTTCTGACAAAACTGTCTATTGGGGAAAATCAATTTCTTTAATGATCACAGTGTTTTCTTAAATACCACCACATTAGCTTAATAACCATCATAAAAATGGTTGCATGGAGCCTTAATTCTGAGCCCAATTATGCTCATATGTGGAGGATTATGTATATAAACACACACATTCTCCCTCTCCCTCCCTCCCTCTCTTTCTTTCTCTCTCTGTTACTCATTTACTCACACACACACACATAATCTTGTCAATCAGACATTTTAGTATCACCATATCATCCTTATTCAAACTTTATATTAAACCAAAAGCTGACACCAGGAACCTTCCAAATACTTTGGATCAATCAACCTAAAAGTATTGGAATTATAATTCATATGAGCGAAACTGTATATTATTACTGTAAAATACAATTGGGTCTGTGGTCTGCTGATTGATGTTTAGCATTGTGTTTCAGGTTTAAACTATGGTTAAAATTAACTTCGTTTTGTGCAAACAAGTTAGCTTAATTAATCATAATCTAGTGAACATAAATAAGACTTGTTAACTTTCAATTATATGTCAAACTATGGTAAACCTGAAAAGATCCCAAACATTTTCTCCAGTGAAATTGTAGGCAGATTTTTCTTACTCTCCAAGTTCTTATTTTTTCCTGAATGTGGTCATCTACATTTTTAAATTTACATCTACGTTTTTTTTAAAAAAAACTTTTATTGAACCTTGTAGATATTATGGGCTTTGTGGGGTGATAAACATGAGAATGCATTTCAATATGTTTACTCAGCTTAGATTCAATGAGTAATCAGCTGCAAAGTCTTCTGTCAAAAATAAATGTCCCAGTAATAATTTCAGCAATAGAATAACAATAAATAATTTTCATTATTTTTTAATTTTATGCTGTCATTTAGTGTTATAATGTATGATTACTGTCCGATTCTGATCAAATAAGCCACACCAAAACTCAGGATAACAAAATTTCAATCATAACAAAATGTCTTCTTTCAATCATCTTATTCTGGTTTACTGAGAAATAATTCAAGCTATTCGTCTGATCAATGTATTTTTCTTTTCTGATTTTGCTCATGATTACTCCTACTTTGCTAGGCTTGGAGATTTGTTATAATGTGCACTAGCTCCCAGCAACTAATTATTTAAGGTCACCCATCACTAAGATTCCATAGAACAAGCTGACATCTTGTAATTAATTGTAATGTTTGGCTGAAGAATGAAGCCAGAAATACTGTTAAATAAATCCAGGGACTTCATCCAGAACATTCCACAAATTTCTTTTTTTTTTATTCATGAACATATTCCACATTCTACATCAAAATAATTAATGGGAAACCATTTTCATTATACTTGAATTTTAATCATACAACAAGAAGCTTTACTGAAACTTAGAAGGACTGATTTTGAAATGATAGCTCTTTCCACAGATGATAAAGGAAATAGAGAGAAAGAAACAGCTCTTGTTCCACAGAACTAGTCAAGACAGTTAATAATAGCATAAAAGGACTTAGTATATGGTCAATAGAATTGGAAAATGAAATTGTAAAATCAATGAAGAGTGGGGCTCCATAATAAAAAATGAAATATGTTAAGGTTCTTTTGAAATGGGAATTGTTTAGCCTGAAGAACTCTATAATGAGAACATTTGAACGATTGGATCAAAGTCTACAATTGGAATTCAATCCTGTGCTTATTTGTGGAGAAATGTTGAAGCTCTTCAAGTTCCATGCATACATATTCTTATCTGTGCCCAAACTGGATATCTGAAAAAATGAAGGGTACAGCAATAAAAATGTTAAATACAAAGAAGGTTAATGAGGACAACTGTGGTGAGAAAGGAATTCTCATGGCAATTGTATAATTTCCAAAAAGGAAAAAGACAAAAATAAGAAGAAGAAGAAGGGAAAAAGGGTGGGGGAGAAAGAGAGACATACTGAAAAAGGGAGAAAAGAAACAGCAAATGATTTCCAAAGCCATAGTGTTGATAATAAATAGAATTTATTTATTTTATTTTTATCAAATTTATATGCTGCCCTTCTCCCGTAGGACTCGGGGTGCCTCACAGAATAAAAACAACACAAAAATAAAAGCTAAAACAGGGCAATATAAAATCCCCAGACAAGTTAAAAACCTCGCAACAGATCAGGGAATTTGCTGAAAAAGCCATGTCTTCAGGTCGGCGCGGAAAGTGCGGAGGTTGGGGGCCATCCGGAGCCCAGTGGGTAACCTGTTCCAGAGGGTCGGTGTGGCCACAGAGAATGCCCTCATCCTGGGGGCCGCCAGCCGACATTGTCTGGCCGCCAGCACCCGGAGGAGGACAGTCCTATGTGAATGCACTGGGCAGTGGGAGGCCGGTAGGAAGTGGTCCTGAAAGTACCCCAGGCCCATGCCATGGAGGGCTTTATAGGTAAGTACTAGCACCTTGAAGCAGATCTGAAGGGCCACCGGCAACCAGTGCAGCTCGCGAAGGAGGTGTTACACGGGAGTAATGGGAAGCTCCCGTAACAACCTGAGCAGCTGCATTCTGGACCAGCTGGAGCCTCCGGGTGCACCCGAAGAACAGCCCCATGTAGTGGCATTGCAGTAATCCAACTGAGAAATGAGAGCATGAGTGACTGTACGGAGGGCATCTCTGTCTAGGAAAGGGTGTAACTGGCACACCAGGCGAACCTGTGCAAAAGCCCCCCTTGTCACGGCCGTCAGATGATCCACCAAGGACAGCCATGAATCAAGGAGGACGCCAAGATTACGAACCCTTTCAGAGGGAGTAAGCAACTCCCTCCCCATCTGAAGTGATGGGGATACTAGATCATGAGATGCCAGTATCCACAGCCACTCAGTCTTGGAGGGGTTGAGTCTGAGCCTGTTCCTGCCCATCCAGACCTGTACCGCCTCCAGGCACTTAGACATCACAGAAAGGGCATCCCTGGGTTGGTCCGGGGTGGATGAACTCAAATTCAGGATGAACTTGAATTCAGAATAGTGATGTTTATTTATGCATTTTCACTTCAGTTTCTCTGAAATATTATACCCATATATTTCCTGGATGATTTTGTAAATCCACGTGGCTAAATATTTTAAAAGTAAATTTAATTAATATGTAAGCAATATTAATATTCATATATAAGCAATATGAGCAATATTTTTTCAAAACGTTTGCTTCCCAAAAATTTTGTGGTGATTATGATAAACCAGTTCAAACTGAACACAAATATGATTTTACAATGACTGTACCAGGTAAGAATCTTGAGAAATATAAAATTAATCAAGCTTTTGATTATTATAATTATTTAATCACATGATGTTTCCGAATGCTGCATGTGTTCAACAGGGCTAAAAGGGCTAAAAGTCTTTTGCTACTGATTTTTGTTTGCATTCACTGTCCAATGCATCTTACTGCAGTGTCCAACAACAATCAGCAACATTGCCCTGATGCTGTTTTGATTGCACCTAGATTTTCAAGAAAGAAAGCCAAGTATAAATGCAGAAAATGAATCTTCAGTAATATGTTTTACTGCACAATCTTGTATGTTGTACAACAACACACAATCTTGTAAGTTGTCCAACCAGCTGAATGTAGTTTGCAATGCAGTCAACACAGATTCATCCCCAATAGCTTGCAACCTGTGTTCAACAGTGAAGGGACCCAGGGCAGAAAACATCCTGCAGAAAGGATGGCTCCACAACACGGTTCTTTCACCAGTTGCCAGAAGGTTCCACATCCATTTGCACTACTCGAGTGACTCTGATGACACTGACAAACCTCCAAGCAGACTTTCTAAAACCAAGCTGTCAAACCCGCGGGCCGCAGGCCGGATGCATCACATGCTGGCCATGCCCACACCCAGTTTAGCGAAGGGGGAAAAAAGTCACAATACGTCACATGACGATGCCATGACTACGCAAGTTTGAAACCCCTGTTCTAAAAGAATGCAAATGACCAGCTGTCTCCAAGGAATTTAAATCTTTCCATTTCCCACCATCCAGTCAGAACTGAAGAAATTTCTTGGATGAGAACCTAAATATCTTCAAAGAAAAAACAAGAAAGTCCAGTTGCCTCTTTAAAAAGCACCTTTGGGACAACCACGACCTGGATGACTGAGAATCTTCACAGACATATATCAGAGCTGCATTCCAAGCTTTAGAGCCATTACCTTTAGATCTTCACTGGTGTACTGGATGTGCTTCAACAGTATCATATTTTGGTACTTACATGGCCATCAAGTACTGAAGGGTATGCATTGCTATTGTGTAAAAACAGAAGATTTCTATGAAAGGATATGTGATGGGTTAAATTACAGGTAATTTTTGTGATTAGCAGCCAAAAATCTATAAGATATACCCCCAAAGTTCAGGAAGCAAAATCTTTATTATCCAGTGAATTGTTGTGCTTAAAGCATTCTTACATTTGTAGCAAATGTGTAGCTTTCCCAACAGAAGACAACAGAAACTCAAGAATTCTGCTATGGATAATACACCTTAAATAAGGCCTACATACTGCATCTTCAGATACATTTTATTTAGTGTTACCGAGATAATCTACTTTGTCATTTCAAGAGCTGCCAAAGAAAATGAGTTGAATCATCTGCTAATATGAGTCTTCATCTTCTGTCATGGGCCTAATTCTAGCTAAGCATGCTGAGCCACAATGTAAAAGATATAACTGGGATATCAAGAAATGCTTGCAATTCCTTTATTAATGCTTTTCCTATTTGCATTTATTTTTCTTTTTTTTAAAAAAAATGATTGCTAGTACTTCACGTTAACGAAAAGAATAAAATAGAAAACAACAAATATTATTCCAACTTTTGCTGTTTATATTCTTTTTTAATTGTTCTTTTTTGTCCAAGGAACCATTCCTTTTAATTCAATACTCTTCATTAAATTGCTATTCTTATATATACTGTATGGATAGAAGCCGAACAGAGTGGCATATCATTTGAAGAAACAACAAATTTAAAAAATATAATATGTATAGAGAAAGTATCAGCCATATTTTAAACTTAAACTAAGCAATAGTTAAACTTAGATTTAAGGTAAACAATAGCTTAAACTCTATTGCCATGGTATGGACTTTCTCCTGCCCAGCTCCAATCATAGTTTGTTTTCTAGATCTAGTAGGAGGCTAGATTAAGCAGCGGTCAAATCCAGCTGGATCTATCTGGCTCGCACGAGCTGGTAGAGCTCTGCCCACCCGCCGGGACGTCATTATGTCCCATTTTTGGCACTCTGCACATGCACAGAAAGTTCTGTGCATGCACAGAAGAGGCGTGTGCGCTCACATTTCTGAATCGGTAGCAAAGGTAAGTGCATTTCACCACTGAGATTAAGCATTTATTTTGCCCAATGGTATTCAAGCACTAAGTACTCAGGGAAGGGGCAAAAGATATTCAGCAGTTTATTTGAGCCTGGAAAAATATTGGCTACAGCTTTATTGGTTATATGTCACAAAGTTTTGGTGTAGGCTGATGCCCAGAACTCTCTATTTCTGACAATCCTTCTTGATACATAGGTTCTTCCATTCAGCCAGTGTAACATAGGTTAGTGATTTGTTCAATTCACAGAATCATTGAGAGTTGGCTGGCATACAAACTTGATAAATAATAAAGCCATTGATAAGAGATGGAGAGTTCTGAAAACTCTGTTTTGAGCACACCTTTCCTACATTTTGATTCCTTGCTCCAGGTCCAGAGTCAAAGTCAAGAGATTTCAAATTAGTCAAGATACATTGAGTCTGGGTAATCAGATGGTTGTTGCAATGGAAAAGCTTAGGCTTGCTGCTTTTCTTAAACAGAAGTAGCCTTAATGTTCCTCATTTGGAAAGGCAAGATTCCTTTCTTGCAAGCATTGCAGAATGCCTTTGCTCTGTTCTGCTTTCTTGCTCTCCACTCCTCTCAGAATGGTGAGCTCTTCTACTGACAACTTCTGATGGTAGCTTTGTCTGCTGGTTACTGAAGAGTTCCACCTCCTCTGCCAGCAGCTTCTCAGGCAGTAGTTCAACCAGCAAATCTGGATCAGGCTGCTCATTGCCAGTCCCCTCATTTGAGTCTCTGCTCAATATGACATAAGAGAATAATTAAAACCTTTAGTACTGTGATGGTGAACCTATGGCATGTGTGCCAGAGGTGGCAGGCAGAGCCCTGTCTGCTGGCATGTGCGTTGTCGACCTAGGTCAGATCTCCGTGGCATTTCTTTTGTGAGCGTCTGTTTCCCTGCAAATGACAAAACAGAAGCTCACGAAAGAAAAAGACCTCTTGCTGCACTGCCGGTGTTAGGATGCTCCGCTTCCCGCCAGCCAGCTGGTCTTCAGGTCTCTGATGCGCATGCGTACATGTCCATGAATGTGCACATTTGTGCATGTCCGTGCATCCACGCACTCATGTCCATGCTTCCGTGCATGCATGTCTGAGCATGCCTGCATTTGCACGCATGTACCTTTCAGTTTGGGCATGCACACACGCAGTTTGGGCACTTGGTGTCTAAAAGGTTCGCCATCACTGCTTTAGTATAACCGTGTTTTATACTAAAAATAATGATGGGGCTATTTGGGTTTTCTTTGTCACACTTCCCTTTTTCACAGGATGGTATGATGGTTTGCCTCCCTAGATCATTTGCTGTTCTACTGCCAAATCCAAGGCTACATTCGTTTAAACCTCCAAAGAAGGCATTGGGCTACAACACCCTGTGTTTTATTTGCTAAGATATGATATTTTTTTTTAAAAAAGGGAGTGCCAAGAGAACTGTCTGCAGATACATAGCCTAGCAGCACCTTACATATACATTACTTTTATACATTATAAAAGTACAGGAAATAAGGGAGGTTACCATTCTCTCCCCTTCATTCAGGGCAAATAACATATGTGCACTAGGAAGCCTAATTGATTAAAGATGGACTGGAAGGAAAATTAATTTTAAATCAATTAATGATTAAAATTATGTTGAATCCATTAATTTAATAGCAGATAGGCAATTTACTTAAAATGTGGACTAGATAAACCATTTATATAAAGATGAACTTGGGCAAGAGCATGCATAAGATTACAAATACTGTATGTGTATTTGACTCTATGCCGATAAGATGTCAAGAGGAGTCTAAGTGAAGATGGTCTCAGGAAGAATCAGATCATGTATACAGTAACGTCCTCTCTGATGGGCCATTTGACAGCTGGTTGGAGCCATATCATGGATAATTGTATTCCTTTGGTAGGTGGGGGTGAGGAATATTACACAAATTCCTTTATTATTTTAATAATAAAATCCCAGAACTTGAGATCCCCTGGGGTACTGCTTATTTGAAAATGATTAAGAAACTTTCCTGACAGGCAAAAATTCCCTGAATCATTCTTCTGGCAAGTCCTGCATGACAGGATGTTTGCTACATATATTATGGTATCACACCTCTTTAACATATGGCAAGCACACTGCTTCTGAGATAGGTCTTGAGAGCTTGCTATTTTATGCCTCCTAAAGTCTTCCAGTTCCAAGGTAACAAGATATCCTTCACCCTTTTGCACAGGAAGGAAGGAAGGAAGGAAGGAAGGAAGGAAGGAAGGAAGGAAGGAAGGAAGGAAGGAGAGAGTGACTGAGAGAGACAGAGAGAATATCCAGTCAAATGTTAGATTTACATTGCAAAGTAAAGTTGTGAAATAATGACATTGCTCAGTAAAGATAGATTGTCTTGTAGAAGTAGAAAGAGCCGTGGTAGCGCAGCAGACTAAAGTGCTGTTAACTAGCACCAGCTGCCTGCAATTACTGCAAGTTCGAATCTCACCAGGCTCAAGGTTGACTCAGCCTTCCATCCTTTCGATAGGTAAAATGAGGACCCAGATTGTGGGGGCAATAAGCTGACTTTGTATAAAAAAGAATACTGCTGGGGGGGGGCCGAAAGCCCTACTAAGCAGGTATATACAAAAGTATGAAGTCTATTGCTTAATGCATTGTAAGCTGCCCTGAGTCTCCGGAGAAGGGCGGCATATAAATCGAACTAATAAAAATAATAATAAAAATAATAAAAATCCCACAAAGTTAAACTAACATAGACCCATTGGCAAAATTCCTTCCTCAGCCTGTTAACCAGTAATTGACTGAAATCAAAAGCAATAATCCAGCAGAGAAAGGCAGAGTCGGAAAGTCCAGATCAGAATCAATCCAGGACCATACATTCACCTTATTTATTATACAAAGGATTGAACTTGTCTGCTCACAAACCGTCAGGCCAAATCTTGATACTCAGGAACCCTTGTTTAATTAGCTCCTTATAGGCCCCAGCATCAAGATACCCTTGTACCTCCTTTTCTTTTGCTCCGTGCTTATGGAGCCATTACAGAAATGACCTGTTTGTTTAATGGGAGTCAGGTGGGAACTTGTGCAGAACTTGGATGTTCATAATGTATGACTTATTATTGTAACATTTAAATCAAAGTGGTTTTGATTTAAGTGGTATTTTTCATAAAATACCATGCTGTATTTCTTTTATTGTGTTTTCTCTTCCACTTGTTAATTTTATATTTGATGTTACCTTCAAAATTATTTACAATTAATCTATGGAAGTTGTTTTGTGCCATTTCTAGAACACTGAGATTCAAAAAAAGTTGGTTTCTTCCCCCCCTCCCCCCATCAAGTTTTTTATTTGATAACACATACAAATTCCATTTTCAATTAAACAGTGTGTTGTCTGGGTACAAATAGTTTTAGGCGATAGTAATCAGAATATTTACAACAGTGCTCGTTACATTAATATTGATTCTATAATCATCATCATCAATAATTATTATCATCATCATCATCAACATAATGATATTTACTTATCCATTTTAACATACCTCCCTTATATCATTGATTCTTTCCTTATATTTCCCTGTTTCTAACTTCTGTTTTTATCAGCTAACCATTGATAAAATAAATCCCAGGTCAAAAACTATTCAGTTTCTTCCTTTTCCTTAATTGTGTTAGCCTGTCCATTTCTTCATATTCTAGTATTTTTTTAATCACATTTTCATCTGTAGGGATCTCTTCACTTTTCCATTGTTGTATAAATACAATTCTAGTTGCAGTGAATACGTGTAAAATCAGATATGCATTCCCCTTATTGTACTTATCTGGTAAAATTCCCAGCAAAAATATTTCTGGTTTCAAATCTATATGTTGCTTTATCATTTTTTCCGACCATGTATGTATTTTTGTCCAGTACCTTTTTGCTTTTGGGTATGTCCACCACATATGAAAAAAAATTAGTTTCATCAAGAACTTACTGATTGCTTAATAATTACAAATTTCAGCAATTGGCAAAGCAAATTGACAAGCAGGTTCTTGGTCCATTAGTAACTTTTTCTGTGACATTTCTGTGGTCATTATCTAAGCAGCTTTAGGAATACATTTTTAGTCCTGCTAGAGATTAAAATAGGCATAGGGTAATCTAAGTGACTCAAAACTATTTTTAAAAAGTGAATACTTCACCCCAAAGTAATGAAATTAATGCATATACGATAGAACTAGATATAATTTCAACACAAAGATAACATTCTCAGTAGCAGTTATCTGTAGATAGTTCATATAGATATATGTTTTCTGAGGTTTTCGTGGGTATTTGTATGGAGGTCTTTGGTTATTCGGGTTTTCTCC
>WNWU01000002.1:40217188-40250198 GCA_012654045.1 Ptyas mucosa
ATAGATAGATAGATAGATAGATAGATAGATAGATAGATAGATAGATAGACAGACAGACAGAGATAGAGATATACTGTAGATATAGGTGTGTGTGTGTGTGTGTGTGTGTGTGTGTGTGTGTGTATTTCCCAAGCTTAAACAATATGAAAGAAAGAGGAAAATGGGGAAAATAATTAATTAAAAGAAGGAACTATCCAAACTACAAGTCTTCTAATCCTACATTCCACATTATAAAAGAAAAAAAGAAAATAGGAAGAGGGTGAGTTGCAAGTGGAATGAATGTTCAGTGACATGAAGGCTGGGCAGTTCTGACTATTTCAGAAGGGAAGTTAAAACTATGAATCAACTTGTGAAATTATCTGCCTCCATATTGCTTGTTATGGTACTTTTTCACAGCAAAAACGTACCATCTTCTCTTGGCATAAAGAGATTTAATGATAAGATTTAATGTGACAAAACAAAAGCTGCATACTAATGTGATGAAAGACAGGATTTATTGGAAGGGGTTCAGAAATTTTAGGGTTAAGGTATCCATTTTACCACTTTAAATTCCTTATTCTGAAAACTGAAATTCTTGTTTCTATAAATTCTTGGAAATGCAAAAAGGGATGCCTGCCTCTCCTCTCCTCTCCTCTCCTCTCCTCTCCTCTCCTCTCCTCTCCCCTGTTCTTTCCATTTTGCTGCCTGTTCCTTCCCTTTCAGAATTTTTTACTTTCCTCCTACATTTCTTGCTAATTAACAAGTGAGAAATTGAATCAGAGTGTCCTTCAAACCAAAGTTCAATTCTCAGCCTCAGTTCTCTATATGGAATAGAATCTGTTTCATATTTAATGCTGTTTGGTTTCTGCTTTGTCAACTTTAAACATAAATTAATATGCTAGTACTATTGTCGCAGTCACATTAATTTGAAGGAACCAATCATCATGTAACTGAAAGAATTTGGCAGAGTATTCCTGCAAGTCACTCTACTTAGCACATAGATCTCTGAGGATGTCCAGTATGGAGAAGGCTAAAAGTCATGGGAGAGATAAGGAAGCAGTCCATAGAAAAACATGATAATTCTAAACAGAACTTCTGAACAATAATGATTATTCCTTGAGGCAGATGCTGGCAAGGAGAATAAAATAAAAGATTCGAAATCAGACATTGGGTGAACTTCTAAGTGGCAGGATGACACAGTGGCAGGATGAGACACCTTTGACTAATGATGTAGATCAGTGGTCTACATTGGTGGTCCGTGAGAAAATTTTGGTGTCCACAGCACACCCAGGTGAAGGAGCTGCTCTGGGATGAGCAATGGCCAGTCCTGTGACTAAAGCTCTGGAATATAGGACTGGCCAGGCAGCTCATGGTGGGATTGTAAATCTCCACTGTAGAGGGAGGTTCGTGCAACTTACAACTTTGCAGCACAGCCCTTGCCAGCCGGAATGAGGTAATGGTGCGGGGGGGGGGGTGAAATTTAGCTGGCTCTATCTGATCATGCAATCCGATAGCTCAGGCAGTCATCACATCCCATTTTTGACCCACTGCACATTCCCTGAGTCTTTTTTTTATTATTATTATAAAAGTTTTTATTGGTTAAAAATAAACAATATTATCGCTTACAATATGTGGAATTTTCATTATCCTTTTGCAAAGATAATATATATTTTCTTTTTTTCACATACAGCAGATCTTCCCTTATTAAAATTTCAAATTTAACAACCGGATTTATACAAAAATATCAGTTCAGTATCCAGAGTAATATTAAAGTTTACAAAAATAAGAGATATCATAAAAGGCACAACGTAATAGATTCCTCTCACTTCGTCATTTCTTGGTTCTAGATCTCAAGGTTCTGGCCTTAGCACCCCCTTCCTCCCGGACCACCACGGCCTCACCCGCCCCCGTTCCTTGATCATCTGCTACCTCCCCTTCCTCGGTTCCTGTATCTTTACCCTCTAGGAGGGTCTTATGTTGCTCCAGATAAGCCTGAGCCTCCGCCACACTATTAATTTTCTTCCTACTGCCCTCCCTGAAAATCATCAAACCTTCCGGCATCAACCACCTGAAGCCAATTCCCTTAAGGTACAATTTACTTGATAAAAAATAATAATTTCTTCTTAATTCTCGTACCTGTCTAGGGATCTGCTTCAGAATGGTGACCTCCTTGCCCCTGTATATCAGTGCCCCCGATCTTTGAGTTCTCAGTATTTCATCTCTCGTTTCCCTTCTCATAAATTTAATGTGGACCTCTCTTGGGACACTATGTAAAATTGCATATTGTGAGTTTACTCTATAAACTAGATCCATATCCCATCTCATAAAGTCCAAACCTCTTTCAATAAATTCACCCAACAATTTAACCATCACTTCTCGCAGATCTTCCTGGTCCACCTCTTCCACATTTTGAAACCTGAGAAAATAAGACATTCTATCCAGCTGCGAAGTTAAAATTACATTTCCTCTCATTTCTTCCCTCTTCTGGATTGCCCGCACCTTGTCCTCCAAACCTCCCACCTTTTTCTTATTCTCCTCTGCCACCTGTTGAACAGCAATTAAATCTTTTTTCATAACTACCATTTCAGATTTTATTTCATTGCCCTTTTTGCAGGTCATCAAGTTTATCAAGCTTCTCATCCAATTTTGCCAATTTCTCCAAAAAAAATTTCCATGTCACCTGCAGCTGGTCTTTGTCCTTTAGCCATCTTACAGTAATAAAGAATGAGAGGTCCTCAGGTAGGCACAAACATCCAGAGAGAGAAGATTCTCTTAAAAAATCAATGCTATTTCCACACGATCCACCAGAGGGCGCTCACAGGAGCAACGAGTCCGGCTTGTAGAGTAGGTCAAACAGGAAACCAGAGGTGGGTGATGTCATCAATTGTGTACAAAGAAGCAGGAAATCAGGCCCCAGCCATAATTCTCCAACAAAGAGAGGGGCCTCCAGCCTCCCTTCCCGAATTCTGCCTCCACCATTCTCCACAAAAAATCAGCGAGGTAAGAGGTCTCCTTCTTTTTTCCTCCTCTTTCTTCTCAACTACGGCACCCTTCCCAGCTACAAGGGGGGGGGAGAAACTTCAGCCCCCCCTCTCACCCGCAGGACGCCTCGTCTCTTCGCCAGTCAAAGTCTCTCCTTTTCTACTTATTCTCCGGCCTGCATCCCTTCCTCTTCCGATCACCTCTTTACCTGCTGCCTTACTTTTGATTTACACCGGGTCCTACAGGCACATGAGCATGGAACGACCTTGGGAATGGCCGCTGGGTGCTGCCCACATTCGCTGGAGCTTCGGGCACGCCAGCATTGGCCGCCCAGCCCCTGGAATTGAGGCAGGGGACCCCTGGCGAGCCGCCCTTAACGGCGGATACCCCAAAACCAGGGCACCCGGCCCCGAGGGGCCTCCAGGCGGGGGGATTCAGACGCTGGGGCAAAAGCTTACCCAAACAACGTCTGCTGCCATCCGGAACCGGAAGTGATCTCCATTCCCTGAGTCTTCTACACATGTGCATGTTTGGAGGAGATGTGCATGCTCACATTTGTGAACCAGTAGCAAAGGTAAGTGAATACTACCCCTGGCACAGGTAGTCCTCAACTTATGACCAAGATGTTGAGCCCAACATTTCTGCTGCTAAGTGAAATATTTGTTAAGTAAATTTTGCTCCATTTTACAAACTTTCTTGCCACAGTTCTTAAGCGAATCACTGCAGTTGTTAAATTCTTAAATGAATCTGGCTTCCCCATTGACATTGCTTCTCAGAAGGTCACAAATGGTGATAATATCACCCCAGGATATTACAATGGTCATAAATATGAATCAGTTGCCAAGTGTCTGAATTTTGATCACATGAACATGGGGATGCTGCAATAGTTGTGCGTAAAATGGTCATAAGTCACTTTTTTCAGTGCTGTTGTAACTTTAAACAGTCACTAAATGAACTGTTGTAAGTCGAGGACTACCTGTAATGATAATCATAATTACTACAAGGATAATGAGAGTAGTGAAAGGGACTGTTATTTTGACCCAAAAAGCTTAGACCTCATATATTGCCTGAATAGGCTGAAGATAGCTGTCTTTGGAGTTGCAACATTATCTCATTTCCCAGATCCAAATCCTTCACCCTTTTTGGACAAAAAAAATCCTCATTTTTTAAAATAAATATTTCTCATATAGCAAAAATTCTCAGGGTTTGTTTTCTAGATACCCTCAAGGCACTGTTGGTAGTATTGTAAAAATTGGCTAATCTGCCTCACATTCTAAATGTATATCAGAATTTTGTTCTCAGTTACCAAAAAAAATATCCTGGAATTCAGCTTGACTCCTGATGAGTAGATGAACCACATGTAGAACTTTTTTGGCAAAGAGTATGGACCAGAGGCGGGTTTCAGCAGGCTCTGACCAGTTCTGGAGAACCGGTAGCGGAAATTTTGAGTAGTTTGGAGAACTGGTAGTAAAAATTCTGACTGGCCCCGCCCCCATCTATTCTCTGCCTTCTGAGTCCCAGCTGATTAGGAGGAAATGGGGATTTTGCAGTAACCTTTCCCTGGATTGGAGAGGGAACGGAGATGTTACAGTATTCTTCCTCTGCCATGCCCACCAAGCCATACCACGCCCACTAAGCCACACCCACAGAACCGGTAATAAAAAAATTTGAAACCCACCACTGGTATGGACATGATTCATTATTGCCTTTTTCCAGGTTTGCTTCTCCTTCTCTTCCTTGCCAATTTTCCTATAGCCCTGGAATTCTTTGGTGAACTTCCATCAAAACATCTTGCCTAATCGTTCCCTAAATCAGTCAGGTTCTTCCAATTGTTGAGGGGCAAACTAATCCAATCATTATATAATAAACCATGACATTTTTTAGTTTGTTTTATTTTGTAGGGCAGTCAACATACTGAGAAAAATGTGATCAAAAAATAATTTGTCAACTTTGGGCAAATTAATGACCTGTGCTGATTAAGTGAATTAAGGGTTTCATTTATACTTATTTTTAGCAAATTAAAACAAAGCTAGGAGGTTAATTGAAAGATCCCGGGTTAATGCAGAGTTAACTCTAAACTGAGCACAGACCAATGGGGATTTTGAATATGAGATGTTTGCAACATGCTGTTAATAAGGCCAGCTTTCCTACTTTTTAATGAACTGTATTTCTTATTCTGTTTTCTTCCTTTTTTTATAGCTTGCTCTTCAGTAGAGTATTATTACTATTAATAATCTTTACTACAAAATCTAGAAACAGATTGTTAATTCATTCCTGTTGGAACTGATTCAATGTTATTTCTTATATTGAATTAATACATCATGCCAGGGAGGTTGAGTCACTTCTAAGTGAAGCCTATTCTTATCTTCAGTGATATCCTGATGCTATATTTTGCCTGTGCTCTTATCAGTTCCAAGACTGGAAACTTAATTTGAATAATCAGTCATATGCATAAGAACAGCAGGAGAATGTATTCAATATAATGCTTGGGATTTATTACATTTATTTACTATACATCCCATATAGGTCAAGTAATTTAGTTTTATCCCAAGTGGTTTTGGTTGCAATAAAAAGTAGCTTGGCCAGATTTATACAAAACCAGATCATTGCTAACCAGTTTTACACTGGAATTCTAGCTCAGCATTACCATCAAAGCACGATGACCCATGCTGTCAGAGTCCCACTTCTGCTCACATTCATAATTGATGCATCCACAGCCTTTCTGTCAATTTTGGATGTAAACAGATCTATCTGTGTACAATTTATTTCTTCCTATCTGTTAGTAGAAGAACTTTTACCACTGCAGTTTAGAGAAACTTAAATTGTTGTTTTGATGAAGAAAGACGCGTAGGCAGGAAGATGGTTCACGGGAAGGCCCCTCGGTGGGAAGGCACCTTGTGGAAGGCACCCCGACCCCATCCAAAAGGCTCCCTTTTATTGTCATTTTACAACTACCATGGCAAAACATTAATCAATGTTTACTTTACTGATTGGCTAAAGAAAGGTGTGTGAATTCCATGTGGACCCCTCGTGTTCTTCCTGTGACACACAATGCCTACGTGCCAAGTCCCCATGCCTTGCATATTTGAGATAGGGTCTCTGCCAGACATCCTGTTTTTACATTCCTGATGAGATTAGGACCTTGTGCTGATGTTGTTCACTCAGCAATGGTTTGCCAGTTACTGAGATAACACCCATCTCCACATGTCCTCCTTTTTTATTTTATTTTTTATTTTTTTAATATTTTGCAAGCATACATAACTTCAGATTTGGAGGGCTGAATTCTTGGATGAAATATCACTAATAACCCAGGCAAACATTGTATGCAATAGCAACAACAAACCAAAGCAATGATGACTAATATAACGATGGATACTATTTGTCGCACCCATCCAAAATCTGGGAGCCAAGACCATAACCACTCCCAGGGGGATTGTGGAACAGTGGAGCCAATTGGATTATCTGCAATCATGTTTTCCATGTGTTCAATTGTAGCTGAAATATTTGCTTTATGATCAGTAATATACATACAACAATGCAAATGAATCAAAGCACACACACCACCCTTGGCCGCTAAAATGATATCTAAAGCATAACGATTTTGCAACACTATATCTCTAATTTGTGACATCTCTTCATTGACAATTTTGATCCCAAAGACCTTGTTCTGGAATTCCATGTTGCAAAGTCATCGTAGCCGCACAAGGAAGAAAAATACACATAAAAAGAATACACATTACAATTTAAACAAGCAAAAGCCACTACCAAAAAGTTCTCCGGCATCTGTGGCATGTTCTTTTCATGTAGCAATTTTGTAGATTGAACAGAAAGGCCTTTAAACTGTCCCCAGGTCACTTGATGAGCCTGGCGAGGTGCTCGGTCCTGATCCTGCTGAGGGTTCTGCAGGCTGAGTGAGAAGTTCAGGATCAGATTCTTCAATCCTTCATGGCATGCCATCCTTCCACGGTTTTACGCACCTAGCAGGAATCCACACCGGACCTGTAGGAGCAAGCACAGTGGCGTAGCCCCATCCCCACGTCAATAAGGGAACAGGTCCATGCCATTCGGGGTTAGGCAATAATCTATACATTACCTGTGGCTGGGGATGACTTATTCTACTTCCAAAATGATTATCTACTGGACTTGATAAATTTGTGATATTAAGATGATTCAGAGTAAACAGAACTTTATTTAACCATTCCTGTTTACCAGGGAGACCTATAGGAATCCCTCCTGTTTGTTTGTGTTTATCCAAAGCAGACTTTAATGTAAAATTTGCGTGCTCCACTATGGCTTGTCCTGTAGAGTTAAAAGGTAATCCAAAAAGATGTTTAATTTGCCATCTGTCACAAAATTCAGTAAAGGAGCGACTACAATATGCAGGGCCATTGTCTGTTTTTAACATAGAACGTAGGCCCATGACAGCAAATGTTCAAATGCAATGATTAACAACATGTTTAGTGGCTTCTCCTTTCTGAGGAGTAGCCCAAATAAAATGAGAAAAAGTGTCAATGGTTACATGAAGATATTTCCAAGGAGCAAAGGAGGGATATTGAGTTACATCCATTTGCCAGTTTGTTTGCTTTAAGCCCTCTCGGATTCACCCCAATGGAAGGAGATGGGGTGATTTGAGAACATTGAGGACATTGTTGTATAATCGCTCTAGCATGGTCTAAAGGAATGTGAAATTGTTTCGCTAGAGCCTTGGCATTTTGATGAAACATAGAATGACTTTCCCATGGAGTAACAGATAAAACATGCTGCTTCGTTGCAGCATCTGCAACAGCATTTCCTTCTGATAATATACCTTTTTTGGAAGATATGAGAAACTCAATATTAAAAGAGCAAGGAAATTCCCCTAAAAGAAATAAGCAGAAACTCAGACAGAGTTTCAGCCCCCACCTTTAACAATGGGCCATTAAGAAGCTGAAGCCACCCTATTTTCCACAACAAAGAAAAGACAAGATTACAGGGACTTGCAACATCCAAACAGATATGGGACACAGGAAAGAAAAACAAACACTCAAAACGGAAAAGAAATAAAGCCAAAGTAATTTAAACACATGAGAAAAAGGAGAGAACACAGAAATAGCAAGCTGAATAATTATAGGGAATGAACAATGACAAAGAGCTGGGAAAAACAGAGAGTGGATTATAAAACAATTATTTATTTGCCAGATCCAGGTCAGAAGAATCCAATCACAAACAAAAACAGGATTTCAACACCATAAAACAATCACACACACAAATCAAAGGATTCACACGCCAAATCAAAAGAATTTCAAAAGACTTTAAAGGGTCACATAGAAAATCAAAAAGACATTTTAGGATATAAAAAAAAATACTTTTCCTATAAACAATAAACTAATTCTGCTCTCAAGCAGCTGACCTCCAATCATTTCGAAGTAATCTCCCAGCCGGGAGTTTTGAATTTAAGAAGGGAAAGTTCTGCCTTCCAACAATCCTTAAAGGGAAAGGCTTCTTTTTCCTTCCAGGAAAAGACTGATGACTTCTGCACTGATTTACCCAGTGAAACCCCTTCTTACATTTAGGGCAAATAGTTTTTGGTCTATTTACTTGACCTCCTCCTGGCCCATTGCCTCTGTGGGCTCCATCATCAGGAGCTCTGCAATGCTGTTTAAAATAGCCAGGTTTGTTACAATTAAAACAGTTACCCTCATTATCTACTTGCCGCTGAATAGCTTCCCTCTGGTATTCTGAATCCCAAACAAAATACTGTGCTGGTGTGAGAAGCATGCAAAACAAATCCTTCCAATCTTGTGGAATCAGATTATAGCCATTAGATATACCCTCCACCATTCCAGTAGTATAGGTGGAACACAAACCTGTCTCTGTGATACCTTTCCTCAGTTCTCTCAAAACTTGATATGGCAAAGGATTCCACTGATATTGAACTTGTCCTTGGGGATTAACTGCCTGTATGACAGGAAAAGCTTGGAGACCCTCTGCAATTTCTACCCCAGTGAGAGTCCCTTTTTGTTGCTCTTCCTGAAACCCTGCTCTGACAGCTGAAAACATCTCCTGTAAAGGAGAAATTGATAAGGCAGCTGTCAGGGAGCTACCTTCTACTGGCTGCAGTGTAGTTGCAGCCAGAGAAGTCAGCTGAAAATAAGGCAGAGGGGGAGCAGACCCCTGATCAGGAAACAGAGAGCGAGATGGTGATGATGCCTTGAGTTTATGAGTCCCTATAACCTCTACTGCTTCCTTACATCTTTGCCACAGCAACAAATGCTTGATTTTTGCTTGTGACAGTGAGTGTAAGTGAGTTCCAATTTTAATCCAATCCTGCAAGTCCAAGGTTCCTTCTTCAGGATACCATGGGCACTGGCAACTATTTCATGTATTAACTGTTCTAACTCACTTAACTTAATTCCTGCCATTCCATTACTTTTAAGTATTTTCCTCAGTTCTTGTGCATGAAATTTCTGCGGAACTGAGATTCCCCCCCAATACTCACAAAATTTTGGGCGCGAAGTTCGCTGAGGTGCACCTGGGCTCATCCGGCCGAATGAGCATAGGAGGTATCACGTCGGGGTCACCAGATATTGTTTCGATGATGAAATACAGGTAGGCAGGAAGATGGTTCATGGGAAGGCCCCTCGGTGGGAAGGCACCTTGTGGAAGGCACCCCGACCCCATCCAAAAGGCTCCCTTTTATTGTCATTTTACAACTACCATGGCAAAACATTAACCAACATTTACTTGTACTAGTTAGCTAAAGAAAGCTTCGTGAATTCCATGTGGACCCCTCGTGGTCTTCCTTTGACACACAATGCCTACGTGCCGGATCCTCATGCCTTGCATATTTGAAATAGGGTCTCTGCCAGACATCCTGTTTTTACATTCCTGGTGAGATTAGGACCTTGTGCTGATGTTGTTTACTCAGCAATGGTTTGCCAGTTACTGAGATAACACCCATCTCCACATTAAATTATATAAAATAGAGCCAGTTCAGTCTAGTGGTTAAGGCACTAGGCTAGAAAGCAGCAGACTGTAAATTCAAGTCCTGCCTTCACCATGAAAGCCAGCTGGGTGACTTTGGGACAATCACTTTCTCCGCCCAACCCATCTCACAGGGTTGTTGTTGTGGTGTAAACAGGAGGAAGAAGGTGTGTTGGATATGTTCAGAATGCCTTGTGTTATTTGTAAAAATAATAAAGGCAAGATACAATAAAATAAAATAAATAATAAAATAAAATAATAATAAACAAGCACAGAAGCAAGCAAGCTATTACAGAATTTCTTCATAGCATCCATCTGCTTTTTCAATATTCTAAAGTTTAGTTTTCTAGCTAGGGAATCATTACATACCATGTTTTCCCAAAAATAAGACCCCGGAAATATTTTTTAAACCCTGAAATAAGTGCTTAGCCTTATTATCATGTGCCCAAAAGCCCCATTGGGCTTATTATCAGGGGATGTCTTATTTTGGGGAAAACAGGGTATTACTTCTATCACATAAAAGTTTTTGTACAATAGACCATATCTATATCTAAGATAGAAACCTCTCAAAATAAATATATACCTTAACTGCTTCACTCAAACTCAAGTCACCAAAACATCTTCTGGATGAACTGATCCGACTGATCAAAAGATTGGCTTAGTTTATAATTATTTTTTGTACAGATCATTCATTTATACTTATATAGAGCAAACAGTCTTGATTCTAAAATTATTACTATGATGATGGATGGGGAAAGCATCATGTAGCAAATTATATAAAGCAACGACGTCTTTTTTTCTTTCCTCAACTCCCCAGAAAAGCATCCACAAATGTAATGTCTCATTTAATTTTAATATGAATGCATATATGACATTTCTTATCTAAACACATTAAGTCTTTTGTGCCCCCCAAATTCTGACAGGAAAGGCTGCAGGATGTATTTGGAAACTCATGAGATTTAGAAATGAATAATTCAGAGCAAGAATAGAAAAAATAGATAAACTTTCATGCTGCAGATAAAGATGGAAAATGAGAATTCATCTTTCACTTATCAATAGGTTCCAAGTGGCATTAATTAATTGCTATTAAAGTTTACCAAATCTTCTAATGTCTTTTGCAGAGTCCCTTTAGCAAAAGGAATTTTGACTCTTTGTCCTTTATGCAGCAATTTTGAGAAAGGAATATAAAAATATAATAATGTATCATAGAAAAGTGAGCCACCTTTCAAGCTGATTTATCGTACCCAGGTGTTTGCTTTTGCATACAACTCCTCCTTGGTGTAAAGCAACGATAGGCACATTTGTGTTAAAAATGGTCTCAACCTTAAATTAGTAAAATAATAGTCAAAATTCACTTAAAGCATCCTTTTTTGAAATTCACAAAGAAGCCCTATGGGAAGCAAATATATGGATAATGAAACTAAATGGGGTGAAACCTATTTCTGTACTAGAAGTCTGGTAATAGCACGTTCCAGTGCTTTAAATGGTCCACAGGAGCATTCAGAGCTTAAAGTCTGAAGAGCATGAGAAGACTTATGTAACTGCATTATTCATAAGCCAATGGGCCTGTTAATAAAAGTTCTATTACATACCTCACATTCATCCTGCTGTTTAGAGTGTGTTGGCTGCTGATCAGCCAAGTAGCTCTACATTCAGAAAGGAAGCAAGGAAACAGCTATTATAAGGCAGAAACATCCTTCTTTCGTGCTCAGAATTCATTCAGTTTCCCTCAATTTTTCCAGAGTTAATTTTCAATATGTCCATACAGCAACTCTTACAACTTTGTAAAAAGATGACATTTCTTTTGACAAAACAGTAGTCTTCTTATATTCTTATACCTTCTTATACCTATGCAACTATAGATCTTTTAGATCAAACATACAGGAGAATCTTCCATGTTCAAAAATAAAATCTCAATAGATGAAAAATAGATTACGTGTTTAACTCATGTCACACCTAAAAACAAGTAAGGTTTATTTTAAAGTAGTAAAATATTTTTTTTAAAAAAAACCTTAATCCTCTCTCCATATGACTAAATAACAGGGGTATCTGTCCGCGAGGGGAGGGGAGGTCAAAAATAGTGATCCTGATGGTAGCTGCAGGTATTCAATTGAGGTCCTATCTCTAATTATGTGGTCATAGGCACTGGCTTGACTTTTTGATGTCCATGTAGAGGCCATCTCAACATACTTTATTCATGTTGCATTCAATATTTGTATATTCTTGACTTCTGTCTCTCTCTTTCTCTCTCTTTTCATTCCCACTGCTTCCAAATTACTGTTATGCTTCTCATACATTTGTAATTGTCCATAATAAAATTAGGCAAAGTTGAATAACTATTTTGTTCTTTCAGTAAAGCTGTGATACTAATCATTTACCAAGTTACATACATTTATCTACTTGTTTTAATTGCTTGTTGTTTATGTATAATTCCCTGTCAAACACAACAACCTTGTTTTGGGATACACTGATTTTCAAATTAATTTTCTTCCCTGCATCATGCAAGCTATGTCTCTTTTTGCATCTCTCTCTCTTTTTTTTCTTTATAATCCCTTTTCTTTATAATTCCCCTTGCATGGAATCAGGGCGACTGAATGGAACTGAGTGTTTACTGGCCAGATGCCCTTCCTGACACCTAAGTGGAACTCACAGCAGGTATTTTCTCTTTGCACCCAGAGAAAGAAATATCCACCGCTACCTAGGATCTAATTCATAGCCTCCTGGTTATGAGGCAAGAGCTCTATCTCTAGGACACCATGCCATTCAATATTTGTATATGTCTATATACAGTAATAATTGTAAGCAAAACATTAAAATTTTCAGCACTGGGAGTACAAGTTTTTGTTCCTAGAGCACTTTCTGATTACCACATTTTGAAATGGAAAAAAACAACAGCATAATAAAGCTGTAAAGTAGGCCTAATGTAATGTTAAAAACAAAGAAAAAAATCCAATCCATCAAAAAAGTGAAAATCAAAATTATGGCTGGCACTACACACTTCATTCTTAGTTCTAGTCTTCCAAGCTTTCCTGAAATTCCAGCTACTATAAGTTTTCCTTTCTCCAATTTATAGTACAGTGTTTGCTTTACATATCTCAAGGAGTCCATCTCTCATCAACCATTGGGAGAATTTGTTAGGTGGCATAATGAGGCAAGTGATTATAGCAATTGCACCATTTGTATTACCCTAGAAGACAGACTGAGGCTTATACAAGTTAAATGAAAAATAATGCCTCTGTTATCACTAACAAATGGCAGTACTGTTGGATTAGAAATGACAAACAAACAAATAACATGTAACTTTGTCATGTTACTTGGCATCTCTTCTTTCATTTTAGTGGACAAGCAATTGCTGTGAGGAAAAAGTTGGTTGCTGTTCATGAAATGGAAACCTGCAGTGAATACTTGTCAGTGTGCTGATACACCATGATTGAAGTTTTGACTGCCAAAGGAGTCGATTGAAATTCATGACCAAGGATAAATTGTTTATGGTGATGATTGGATCTGGGCTCACCTAGAGAAAAATTGCTTTTAGATACAGTTCAAATCTTTAATGCCAATATCAAAACGAAGTTTGAATTAAATAAGTGTGCAAAACCATCAATTAAAATGAAATACTTACCTCACATGGGATTGAACTTTACAATGGCACTAAAATCAAAGCATTGATATTGCCTTAGGGAGTTTGGGATGTTTTAGAAGCAAACAATATGTTGCAGGCCCAAATGAAGAAGGTAGTCAATAACAAATATATAAAAGGAGCTAGAAACATTTTAAAATTGAAGATAAATGATGATAAGAGCCATGGTTCCGCAGTGGTTAGAATGCAGAATTGCAGGCTAATTCTGCTGACTGCCACAAATTTGGCAGTTTGATTCTCACTGGCTCAAGGTTGACTCAGCCTCCAACCTTCCAAAGTCGTTAAAATGACAACCCAGATTTTTCGGGGCAATAGGCTGACTCTGTACATCCGCTAGAGAGGGCTGTAAAGAACTGTGAAGTGGTATATAAGTGTAAGTGCTATTGCTATAATACAATTAGAATAATTAATACTTGTATGTTTATGACACTATACAAAAATAGATATAGATTGCTTGTATTGATTTGTTGCAAGTGAAGCAGGTTTTTCCTTCTCTTAAGAAACATCCAGCATTGTAAACATGGTATCATCATTTTTTCTAAAATGCCATTTTGAATTTATGTAGCAATAAGGAATGTCATGTAAAATGTCTTAGAAAGACCTTCTCTCCAGATAATCTACATTTATGTAAAGGTAGTTCGTTTTCATGGTTGACATTACCACTCTTTTAGTGTTTGCAGGGCCCTCTGTTGCAGAATTCAGTACAATATTCTTGTACTTTTATTCCTGTTGGAAGAAGGCCATAAAAATCAAAGAAACCTATGCTCTGAGCCATTTTTAACATATCTATATCTTTTGTCTTGTTGCAAAAAATTCCCCTAAGAAAATCAAACATACTGCAGCAATAGCAATAGAAGGATCATAGTTCTAAGATCCCTTGTGACTAAATCATTCCTAAAAAGTCTTCTGCCTGGCATTTTGATAAACGTAATGCATGGCATATATCAGAATTGGTTTTACCAACCTAATACAATATATCAATGCACAGCAAGGATCCTGTAATGTGTTCCTGTAAAATACATCAAGTAAGAATACCTATATTTCAATTATACTCCAGGAAATCTTTCAGATCAGTACTTGAGTATTATTATATAGGCACATACATACACACATATGCCATACACACCCAGATACACACACAGACACACACATATACAGAGAAGGGGGCGTGTAGTGACTAAGATCCTAGATTAGTAGTAGTGACATATACTACAGGTTCAAGTCATGCCTCAGACACAGAAGCCGGCTGAGAGCTTTTGGGACAGGGACATCTTTTCAGCCTAATCATTTTCAGATTCTGTGACAATTTGGCTGATAAACCCCCTTATAAGAACTAGGCAAGCACAGTGCAAAAACAAGCAGATCCTGCAACTATAGTGTATAATTCTTTTAAATTTCTTTTAAATTTTATATTGGTATGTTTTTTACTGGGCTGTGCACCGCCCTGAGTCCAGTAGGAGAAAGGTGGTATATAAATTTAATAAATAATAATAATAATAATAATAATAATAATAATAATAATAATAATAATATAGTACAAATTCCAACAACAAACGTACATATGTTTGAGCACCCACATATCTTTTTTTAAATGTTTTATTTATATAACATTCAATTTTCATCAAACAATGTGTGCACCCACATATATTTTGCAGGTCATAATCAGGGATGCACAGAGCTGAATGTTCTGGCTTATATATACATCATATCATGTGTAGCTGCTTAACATTTTCCAGAAAATGAACATCTGTTGGGAAGGAAGAGTCAAAAGCTTGATGCCTTGATCACACAAAATCCTGCCCACTTTGTTACATGTCCTGTTTTGCTGCATGCAGCTGCTCGGATTCTCCAGCACTTGCCAAGGCCTATATTCCAAAAGCATCCTATTGACAGTCCTTGACCTTGAGACTAACTTCACCAATGCAATAGCTCTCTGAAAGATGAATAGAACAGAGTCAATTTGGAGAGGCAAGGGAGAAATAAGCAAAAGACAGATTGAATTTGAAAATGGGTTGGACCAGGCTAGACGCTGTCAAGAAGAAGTAATCCCCCTACCACCACAATCCTTCCAATTTGTTATGAATTCCTCTACTAAAGAGGAAAACCTAACTGACTATTTGCCTACAGCTTAGGAGACAACAGGTCATCAGCCATTTGGGAGTGATAAGTCAGACTCAGAATGTGTAGCTGCTGTTTTAAGCAGCAAAAAAGTCAGAGTGTAAATTTATGAGAATGCAAGCCCTAAATCATGCCATCAGCTAAAGAAATTGGCACAACTTAATAAAACAAGGAACCATTAACTTCTCTAGTCAGGAAAGCTGGGACTCTGGCTATATAAAGGTATTTTCCAGACACTGTCTCCTGATTCAAAATAACTCTTCAATACTGGACCTGCATTCTTCTTTTACTTTTACCCAGCTCCTTACCCTACAAAAATTGCCACACAATGTTGCAAATCACTATAAATGATCAGACTTCAACAAACTTACCCTTGACATTAAAGGTACGATATTCTTTTTGTCTGTTTCATAACACCTTAGTTCTAGCATTATCAGCTAAATGATATACAGTATAAACAAACTAATAAAACAACTGGAAACATGCTAATTGCCTCCTGCTCAAGGCATCCTTATGGGAGACGGAATTGGGTAGTGGCAATGAATGTTCATAATTGCTCCATTCTGAATTTCCCCCCTTCCTCCTACTCATACAACCCTGAAGAAGAAATGAGGAGCCTGTCAGTAGACACATTTGGATAAGCAAATGCAACACAATAATACAATAGAAACACATAGAGACATGTATGCAAGATATTACTTCAAAATAAAGAAGAAAATAGAAACATTAGCTAGGATAAAACACTAATAAAATTTTGAAAGCATTCTAGAAGCCATGCTCTGCATTTTTATTTTATTTTTTTTACAAAAAACAGTCTATAGTTTTAATCTCCAATGACACTGATCATATTCTTTTCAGAGCAGAAAGATTTGTTTCTCTCCCTTTCCTACATATTCAGCTCTTGGGGTTGCAAAATCAATTAGCAATTAAAAAGTTACATCTTGGGGGAATGCTCAGTTTTTTCTGATTAAAACAAAAAATAATCTGTGGGAAAGCAATCTCCTTCATATTTTTGTGTTCATTTTGTACATTCATTTTTTACTCCCTTCAGACCGTTTTAATCAAGTGCACTTATTTTCAGTGGAAGTCTAATAATTTATATACAAAAGACACACAAATAACATTTCTTCTGTAATCACACTCTAGATACACCTCCTCCCAACCAAGGCCTCCTTGACTTTTAGATTGTTTCTATTTTGTTATTTTCATTTTACAAAAGGAATCTTTAAAAGCCTCTTTGTAATATCCATGTACCATCTGATCATTTCAACTGTTCAGCTTTCCTTCCAGTTTACTTACAAATTTATGGCCGACTGTCTTGCTGATTTATAGTATAGGTAGAAAAATTAATAATTCTATATCAATGCAGCCCAGAAAAGGAATGATTACATCACATACACAAATAGTGATAATAAAAAATTATTATTTTGTCATGTTTTATCAGATGACTGAAAACTACTGAAATTTTATTGAACAAGTTTAAGAGAAATTAGGCATGCTTTTGAGTCCCAGCTGAGTGTAATGCTAAGTTGTGGTCTCAAATCCTGCTACAATAAAAGTTATTTACAACTGAAAAAACATATGAAAGGCCAGTCAGGGTATTCAATTTATGGGACACCAGTAGATATAGTTGCAAATTTAAAATATACAAAGTTCTTTCTGTTGACAAATTTAATTGGAATTTTCAGGAGAAAGAACAACAGTCAATATGGCATTATGGTTAAGATGTTGGATGGGAGTAGGAAGACATAAGTATTACTCTACCCTCAGCCATAGAAGCTCACTCTAACTTTAGCTCAGTCAATCAGTCTCAGCCCAATCTACCTCACAGAACTGGGGGTAAAAATACCCAACTCCAAGTAGGTCTGAAGTAATAAAAATGTTTATTTTATCCTCAAGAAATCAAGAATGTTTTAAACATATAGAAAAGTTTATACTATAAACTGTGAGGCATAATAAAGACCCATGGTGACATAGTGGTTAGAATACAGTATTGCAGTTCGAATCTCACTGGCTCAAGGTTGACTCAGCCTTCCATCCTTCTGAGGTCGGTAAAATGAGAGCCAGACTGTTGGGGGCAAATATGCTGACTCTGTAAACCACTTAGAGAGAACTGTAAAGCACTATGAAGTGATATATAAGTCTAAGTGCTATTGCTATAATAATGGTGTGTAAATTTTACTGATACTTATTTAATATAATTTACATTAATTAGTATGAGAGTCACCTAAATAGGGCATATTAAATGTTGTCCAATAAAACCACTATATTGAACGATCATGCACAATTACATGTTTTTTTCTGAGAAGTTCCATGCATAATAGAAAATAAAATACCTGAAAATGCAAACAAAATATAATAGCTGGAGCAAAGGTAACCTACAATAAAAACATTCCACTGACATACACATACAAGGGATTGTATCCAGCAGTGAAACTGCCTCGATACAAAAATTAATGTATCTGAGGCTTCAGATCCATTTTTCCCCTCCTTCCTGACAAGCTGTTTTGCAAGGTTGGGAGTTCCCTCTAGCAACAAAACTATAGTCAGAAGCGGGTGAAAAGGATCTGCAAAAAAATGTGTATTTTTAAGATGTTGGGAGCCACAATATTTCTACTAAGGTTCTAACTTAGAGGAACCTGAAAGATGGATTGGTTTCTTAGACATATTACACATATCTTCCCACTGAAATTCAGAAGATTAACCAGCAAATAATCGTGTTTTGATTGGAATATCTTTCATGTGAGAACTGATCAGGATCATCCAAACATTTGGCATAATAAAATGCCTGTCTTTAATAGCAACATTTGTTTATCTGCACTAATGAAATTCAGGATAAACATCTCCACAAATCTAAACCAATTTTAATGAATTTTTTCTAGCAATTGAGCCTGTTTTATGATTGATCAGTTTGATAAAAAAAATGAATTATTTTTTCCACAACAGTCATTGTTTTCTGATTTATCTTTTTCTCAGTTATCATTCACTAATTCATTCAACTAATGAATACGTATAACTATTGGGGTTGGCAGAATAGTGCACAAGTTAATTTTTTGTTTGTTTGCCTTTCCCAATCCCATGCTTTACCTATGCTATATATGTTAGTGTTTTCATGTATGCTTATTTAATTTACTTTTTGCTTGCAAGTGTAGAATTCTGTGTAATTTTTTTCAGACATAAACTATATTGATCCTACATCTGTATTCTTCTTATTTCTCATGTACAGTACAAAGCCAATTCATTCTCAAGAAACTATTAAAAATACAGTCTTTCCAGCAAAATTGGTCCTCAAGACATGAGTTTGAAAATCATTACTTAAAAAGCCTTATTAATAACTCTGAAAATGTCAACCATAAAGCCACATAATTACATATGTATTTGTTTAGTCTTGGTTGAACCATTAAATATAGGCTTTCATTATAAAACCTTGAAATTCTGGAAATTATAAGTAAAACCATCACAAATATCCAAGTAATTATCTGAAAACAATTACCAAAAGAATGATATTGACTCATACAAAAAGCAACTAAAAAATTCAGAACAAAAACTAAAACCTTTTTCCTCCCCAATCTGAAAAACTTCTGTGGGCCTGTCAGCCATGGCAATACATCACAGAATATGATATATTTGCTAAGATCATGGACAAGCTGAGAATAATAAAGTGATGTGACAAACATATTATAAAGTTTATATTAACAATGTCTTAAATACAAATGTTCCAGAATAACAGGTCTATGAAATGAAATGTACTTAATTGAGTCATAAGAGTAATTCTGAGAAATCACATGCTGAACATTTTTGGATGAAACTAAAAAAGTGCCAGGAAAGAAAAAGTAAATAATTTAAAAACTGTAGTTGCAAAAAGGAGATTTTGCAGTGAATAAAAAAGAGAGATAATTGAAGATAGTGTTCAAAAAACAATATTGTTAAGTAGACAAGGAGAAAATATAATATTGAAAAATTCATAATTTGGTGTTGAAGCACTCGAGAATTCAGCTAGAACACCAGTGACAAAATATTGTATTCTCAAGCTGTAATTATCACTATCTTTACTTTTTCCCATTAGTGCCAAGTTGTATATGCCCTTTTTACTTTGTGAATAAAGCTTTCACCTATCACAAAGCCCTGAAGTTTCTTCAGACACTTTTTGGTATCTCCCCAACAAGATTTCACCCTGGTCTTGAATAATGCAAAGTTACACCCTCAGACATTTCATAGTTAAACATGGCATCAACAATTGTATACATCAACCCGACACCCCAGTAGCCATAGCAAACTTTTCAAAATAGTCCAGGAAGTGGGTCAGGATTTAGACCTCATAATATTCTTTAAATTTTTACCTTTCCACAACAGCCTTGAGAATATTGGATTAGTTGCAAGTAAAAGGCCCTTGACTTATCAATTTCCCTCTTTCTAACAGATAATCATACTCTCTCTCTTCATCTCCAATCTTTCAAAATTTCATCTCCATTTCAAGGGTTTTTTCCTTGCTTTAATTCAGTTGTCATCTAAGTTCTGTCTGGTGTCACAATGTATACCTTTTTTTATGATTGAAAGATAAAAAAATAAAGGGGATAATCTGAACCAAACTCACAGGGTATAAACAAAATGAAACATTGTTTTTAAAATCTAAATATTGTTACTTTAAGTATTAAAGCACAAACTTTCAGTGTTAATATTCAAATGCAGTGCTGATGGCAAGTTCATGGCCAGCCACCCACAAATGAGTTAAATATTAAAGCACAAACTTTAAATATTTGAAAGATTCAAATACAGTCCTGAAAAATTCCTGGTCAACTACTTACAGATTAATTAAATACAGAAAATAAATAAGAAAATAGCAGATAGGATACGCTTGCTTGTCTATAACTGGAAATTTTCACAATTCTGAGCCTCTCTATGGAGATACTGGAAATATTTTCATATTGTTAATACAAGTACTTTCTACAGACGTATTATAAATTCATGAACAAATCTGTTAATCTGTTCATATGCATACTACTGTATAAATAAATCCAAATATAATTTGAATAAAAGGCTGAAAATATATCCAATTCCTTAGTTTGTACAGAGAATTTAAAGCAAATTATATACCACATACAGTAAACAGAAATATAAAATTCTAATGCAATTTGCTAGCAAGATATTTATCTATTTTTTCAAAGATGGGAGGTTTGCTTCTGGGTTTTTTCTCCACAGACTTCTTTTTAATTTACACCTGTTATTCTAAGAGGAATGATGGAACCTTTCACTTTCTTCTCAACCTCTCTTCCCAGATATCTCCCATGTCCAAAATTTAAATAAATGAAGAGCTGACATCCATTTCTAGAACCTGCTGGAGGTATTGAACTCCTTCCATAGGGAGCAGAAACAGAGCTTAACATCATGATCCCCACCCCATTACATTCAGAAGGCCTCAGCCAGTTACATGGCCCAGCAGTGTGTGTGAGGCAGCTGCCAAATGATTATAAGAATGGTGCCCACTTGCAGAATGGCATGAGGCAGTCTGTGTCAGAAGGCCACATCTCACATTACCTAAGTGGGCTTTTCAGCAACTGCAGAGCAATGTAAAAGTAAGTGGAGAAATTTATGTGAGCTTCTAGGCTCTGTGGTCGGCTGAAATCTAGCACAAATCTCAGCTTGTGCTAGATTTCCATACACCGGTGGGTCCTGTAGCCAGGGCGAAAATTGAGGCCAGTGCCTCTTCCCACACTCATCTTAACAACCCACATAATTGCTTAACAATCATAACTGGGAGAACCAGGATTGTGGTCATTGAACAAAGGGGGCATCTCATTTAACAACTGCTTCACTCAATAACAAAAGATTTCAGTCCCAATTGTGGTTGTAATTGGAGGACTACATATATTTATTATTGTGGTCTTTTAAGTAGATAATGTGTGCATATTTGCAGTTGATAAACAGAACTTGGCTTAAAAACCGTACAGAAACAGTTCTATACAGATAGTTCCAAATTGAGGTTTTTAGAGTTTGAGTTCCTCCTAACAAACACTAGTGTTCTCATTCACTTCTGGAAAGAGAGAAAAAAAACCCTGTTTCTTTTGTTCTTGGATTTCAGCATATTTGTCAAACTATTCTTGCTGGTCTACATTCTAAAACCTGCAGCCTTCTTCAATGGCCCTTCTACTCAGCAGTTCTCTCCCTGAGGTCCTGTTTATTTTTTCTGAGTCTCCAGTTGCAGATTCCTCCTTCAGCTGCTCCTTGATCCACATAGTACTTGTAGAAAAAGGTACTAAAGGTGTACACGCCAAAAGAAAAAAAAAGCTTCCAGAAGTGTCCAATAATCTCTCCACTATGCCTCTACCTTTTATACCTTCTATATTTTACTACTTTTTACCTTTTGCCTTTTCAGCTCTATCCAGGTGTGCCTGCACCTAGGTATTTTAGTCACACAAAGGACCTTGGTGTCTATGTGTCTGTTAACTTGGCTTTGGTACACACACAAAAAGTGAATTTTGCCACCATTTATTTTTTTATTTTATTTTATTTCCAATTTATATACCGCCCTTCTCCCTGAGGACTCAGGGCGGTGTACAGCCAGACATAAAAAACATGAAATATAAATATTAAGACATTTAAAATATATATAATTTGGCTACAAAATTTAAAACTCACAGACCAATTAAAATATTAAAAATATTTAAAATTTCTTCTTAAGCCAGCCCGGCTTGTTGGAAAAAATGTGTTTTTAGGGCACGGCGGAAGGCACTGAGGTCATGAATTCTCCTAATCTCCGGGGGCAACTGGTTCCAGAGGGTGGGTGCCCCCACAGAGAAGGCTCTCCCCCTGGGGGTCACCAGCCTACATTGTTTGGCTGATGGCACCCTGAGGAGGCCCTCTCTGTGGGAGCGCACGGGTCGATGGGAGGTCATCGGTGACAGCAGGCGGTCTCGGAGATAACTAGGCCCTATGCCATGGAGCGCTTTAAAGGTGATCACCAACACCTTGAAGCGCATCCGGAAGACCATGACCTCAACTCATGTTCAACATGGCAAGTCACCCTGCCACAATAGTTAGAAACATATTATTCCTGCATAGTGTGGAATATTATGGCTCAGACTAATTAAGTCTGCTCATTTTTTGTATAGATCGTACTATTATTTTGTGAATTATTGCCTTGTTTTGTTATTTGCTGAACAAAATTGTAACTGATTGAAGTGGCTTTAAAACATCATAAAATATACTAAAAGTATGGTGCTAAGTAAAAAAATAAATGGGACTCTGGAATTTGATATCGCCTCTCAAGCCCAATTGTTTTCAACTAAAATATTTACTAAGTCAACATTGGAGTGATTCTGTATAGTATATCACTGAATGATATGATATAAAAGAAAGCATATTTATGAAATGAATAGTCTACTATAATTTGCAAGTTGGAAGCTCGATTACTTCTTTGAAGTACTTTGACACAATTCTGAGATTAATGTTTATTATAGTTTCTGAAAAGTATGGTGCCCGTTCTCTGAACAAGAACTTAAATAGCTTCCAGTGAGAAAATTCAAGGCTGACTGAAGTTGAACCAAGTCATAAACTCTATTTGATCAACTCCTGTTCTAGCAAAAAAACATTACACACAATTATTCTTTATTATGTTCTATTTTGTACCTATAGGAAATGTCTACACAGGGAGAGCTACTTTACCATTATTAAAGGAAAGGAATGAGAAATGATAAACTTGATACTTCAAATAACTTAAACAAAAAAACCCAACAAAGTAAAAATGGTAAATATTTAATTTACTATTTATAAACAGCAGCAAGGTATGTGTGTAGGTGGGTGAGAGAGAGACTGTCATCTATGCTTTGTATATTGTTTACTTCATTGTCAAGTGGAATTGGGGCAGTAGCCATTGAGCCCTTGTCATGGTCAGATCATTCCCTTCTTAGCCTCGACTTTCTAACCACCACACCCTGCCACAGGGAGGCGGAACAGACCAGATGGTTCTGCCCCAGGCGCCTGATGGATCCTGATAGGTTCTAGATGGAGCTTGGGCTATTTCCTAAGGCCCTGACTCATGACTCGGCTAAGGAGCTGGTGGCCGCCTGGGATAGGGCGGCCACTGGCACTTTAGACCGAGTTGTGCCTTTGCGGCCTCTGACACGTCGCCGAGTCTACTTGGCCCCTTGGTTCTCTGAGGAGCTGAGGGAGATGAAGTGCCAGAAAAGACACCTAGAGAGCAGTTGGAGGTCCAGCCATTCCGAATCTGACCAAACACAGGTAAGAGCTCATATTAAGACTTACCTAGTGGCGATAAAAGCGGCAAAATTTAACTATTTTTCTGCTCTTATCGCATCGGCAGATAATTGCCCAGCCACTCTGTTTAGGGTGACCCGCTCCCTCCTCCATCCGGGAGTGCGGGATGATCCCTTGCAGGGTTGTGCTGAGGATTTTGTTCAATATCTGCACAATAAAATCACTCAGATTCGGGAAGGCCTGGTCTCTGACTGGTTAGGCACAGATGGGATGATGGAGGCTGGCCTTGAGAATGTCATTTGGGAGGAGTTTGATCCTCTTGCTCCCGAGGACATGGACAGGATACTTGGGCGGCTGAACGCGACCACGTTTATTGGACCCGCGTCCCTCCTGGCTGGTACTGGCCTCCCAGAAGGTTATGCAAGGCTGGCTCCAGGGGATTATCAACACTTCCTTGGATGAGGGTGTCTTGCCACTCGCCTTGAAAGAGGTGGTGGTGAGGCCCCTCCTCAAGAAGCCTGCTCTGGATCCGGCTGTTTTGGCTAACTATCGTACGGTCTCCAACCTTGCCTTCATGGTGAATGTTGTTGAGAGTGTGGTGGCGCGACAGCTTCCCGGGTACCTGGATGAAGCTGTCTATCTGGATCCACACCAGTCCAGCTTCCGGCCTGGGCAGAGCACAGAAACGGCATTGGTCGCGTTGGTGGATGATCTCTGGAGGGCTCAGGATAGGGTTGTTCCTCTATCCTGGTCCTATTAGATCTCTCAATGGCTTTTGATACTATTGACCATGGTATCATGCTGCGCCAGTTGGAGGGGCTGGGAGTGGGGGGCACTGTTTCTGGTTCTCCTCCTATCTCTCCGACCAGACGCAGTCGGTGTTGACAGGGGGGCAGAGGTCAATCCCTAGGTGCCTTGTATGTGGGGTGCTGCAGGGATCGGTCCTCTCGCCCCTCCTGTTCAACATTTATGTGAAGCCGCTAGACGAGATTATCCGTGGCTTTGGGGTGGAATTCCATCAGTACGTTGATGATACCCAGCTGTACAATTCCATCCCAGGCCATCCCAACGATGCCTTTGAAGTGATGTCCCGGTGCTTGGAGGCCGTGCGGATCTGGATGGGGAATAACAGGCTCCGACTCAACCCTTCCAAGACCAAATGGCTGTGGCTTCCAGTGTCCTGATATAGCCAGCTGGTGCCATCGCTGGCTATATTGGGGGCGAGTTATTGGCCCCCACGGAGAGGGCTCGCAACTTGGGCATCCTCCTGGATACACGGCTGTCTTTAGAAGAGCATATGACAGCCGTGCCCAGGGGGGCTTTTTATCAGGTCTGCCTGATTCACCAGATGCGTCCCTTTCTGGATCAGGACTCCTTACGCATGGTCACTCAGGCATTCGTCACTTCTCGCCTGGACTACTGTAATGCTCTCTACATGGGGCTCCCCTTGAGGTGCACCTGGAGGCTCCAACTGGTGCAGAATGCGGCCGCACGGGGGATTTTGGGAGTGATGGGGCACTCCCATGTGACACCTCTCCTGCGTGAGCTGCATTGGCTCCCGGTGGACTTCCGGGTGCACTTCAAGGTGTTGGTCACCACCTTTAAAGTGCTCCATGGCATTGGATCTGGGTATTTGCAGGACCACCTTCTGCCACCAATAGCCTCCCACCGGCCAGTACGCTCTCACAGAGAGGGACTCCTCAGGGTGCCGTCAGCCAGACAATGTCGGCTGGTGACCCCCAGGGGGAGGGCCTTCTCTGTGGCAGCACCTGCCCTCTGGAACGATTTGCCCCCGGAGATTCGGAGGATATCAGATCTTCGGGTTTTTCACCGTGCCCTAAAAACATTTCTTTTTCAACAAACAGGGCTGGTATAACCCCTCCCCCTTTTCTGAGATTAGATTTTTAATTGTAAAATGTGTTTTAATTGGTAGATTTTAATAATCCTTGGCAATAATATATAATCCTTTTACAGTTCTTTTAAATTTTGTATTGTAATGTTTTTACTTGGTTGTACACCACCCTGAGTCCAGCAGGAGAAGGGTGGTATATAAATTCAATCAATCAATCAATCAATCAATCAATCATTGAAGTATAAGTTTTAATTCTTGTGAAATAACCCCTTCTAGAAACATTCCATAAACCTATAGTCAATTCACATCTTGGCAGTGAATTATTTTAGATGGACATAGTCATTACAGAAGATGGGTAGGACACTACACTACCTTGTAATAGTGTAATTCTAAAGATGAAATTCTTAACTCATTTGTAATTAACTTGAATGAAAACCATTTTGTATTTAAGATAAGATGAGGAAAGCTAAGTATCCAAGCTGCACAGCTGGTTTTTCCTTAGCTTCATTATTCTATAGAAATCTATAATGGTCCTCACAAGGAAGGATTTAGCACTGGTAAGTGTTATCATAAAATATTTTTAGTGTTATTCTACTATAATTATCCAGAATTTTTTTTTGCAAGATAATAAGAGAAAGTTCTTCCATTGCTGTTATTTCCCCCACCCCCAAAAAAGCTGGCATGTTCAAAAACTTGTGTAATTGAGATATTCTTTTTACTTAATTTATTATCAGAATAGAAAAGTACTAGTTGCTGTTTCTTAGAACTTGCCTTGATTTATACATTATTACTATGTATACAGATAACAGTGGAATATTTCAGAAGTAGCAGTGCAGTATGTGAAATGGGACTAATGAAATTGAGTATTAGTAGATATTCAAGTGTTTTTAAGATTTATTGAATTTTAGATTCAGTATTTTATGGGAAATGTATGAAATATGTTTCATTGAGCCACGCCAAAGAATGTAATCTATGAATTGCTTCTCTCTGTTAACATGTAAATAGTTGGATGAATCAACAGAGTGGTACAGATTAGCTCTGTTACTGAGTTTTACTGTTTCTGTCAGATTAACCCTGTGAAAATAGTTCAGAAGAAATGTTGGTCTTCAGGACTTTTCACTTTTTTTAATGAATATAATAATGTCACCATAAACAGTTTTTACCTCCTTCTCAATTTTTGTGTTCGTCATATTTTCCAAGATAAGCAATACTGGATCTGAACTGTACTTGAAATAGACATTGTTATAAAGTTAACCTTGAGTTAAACTGATAAAACTAGCTATCAAAGATTCCCTGGAAGTGACATCAAGAGTAACTGGTGTATGTCAAAGCTAGTATGATCCTTTTATTGGAATTTAAAATGAGGAAAAAGGATCTGGTGACAGGGACAAACTATTCATAAAAGGTTTGGTTAATGGGAGTAGAGACTTCTCAAATGAAAATGTGAGATCCTTTTGTATGCTATGATTTTATGATTCATTATATTGCTGAAACAGGCAGCTAGAGGTGATGCTAAAGGAGAAAGCAAAGCCCTATTTTTAAATGTTCATAAGAATTTCAACTGCTGAAATAATTTGCAATGCAAGCAGATAAGGGAGGAATACAGAAACGGTATTGCAAAGAATGAAGTGACAACAGTGACTACATATTAAGAGAATCCACAGGTAATCCTTGATTTATGACCACAAGTGAGCTCAAAATTTCTGTTGCTAAGTGTCACATTTGTTAAATGAATTTTGCTCCATTTTACAACCATTCTTGCCACAGTTGCTAAGTGAATCAGTGTAGTTGTTAAGTTAGTAAGATGGTTGCTAAGTAAATCTGGCTTTCCCATTAACTTTGCTTGTCAGAAGTTTGCAAAAGGTGATCACATTATTCCGGGACACTGTCACTATCATAAATATGAATCAGTTACCAAGGATCTGAATTTTAATCACATAACATGGGGATTCTGCAAAGATCATAAGTGTGAAAAATGGTCATAAGTCACTTTTTCTGTGCTGTTGTAATTTTGAATGGTCGCTAAATAAATGGTTGTTAAGTTGAGGACTACTGAACTGTCTAAATTCCAAGGTTTTAACATGGGTTGATGAATATGCACCATTCTTTAAACAAGCTATATTTAAACAGTAATATATTTTGCATATTTAGAAATGTAAATTTATCATAAATGTGTATTATGTTACACAGGGTGTAGTAGCACAGATATTATATAATAATTATATAAAGATTCAATACATAATATAAAATATTATAGATATTAAATATATAGATATTAAATATAAATAATTATGTAATTAATAATAATGTAGTTCAGACTGTAGTGGGAAACCAGGCAGTGTCTGTAGTAAAGAAGCCAGAATAGCTATCGAATCATTTCTGTTCCCTCACCAGGCACACTCTTCTCCTCAGAAAGAAAAGAGACCTCTAACTAATGAACAAGAGAAACTGAAAAAAAGAGCAAAATAAAGACAAAAACAACTGAATAATATTGCCTAAATTGTAGCTTGTTGCAAAGAAGCAGCTAGCACAAGTATTAAAAGATGCCAATGCTGTAATATCAAATATCTATACATTTACTAAATTTGTATGCCACAGATCTCACTCTGAAAAGCAATTCTGTGTGGTTTACAATTATAATTTAAAAGATTAAATACAGAGACAAGAAGGAAAAATGTAAGATCAGTTCTTAGTTAAACCACCAACCACTTCCAACATTAAACAACCCCATCGGGACCCCAGGCTGTCTGGTAGAAACAGGTTTTAATGCTATTCCAGGAGGCCAAAAGGCTGAAGAGAGGCATCAGGTGGCAAGACATTCCAAAAAATAGGGTTCATGGAGAAAAGGCTCTCCTTCTGATTCCCCCAGTCAAAACTCTTTGACAGAGTTCATCAATCCATCAATAGAGAGACTGCAATGAACCAGTCAACACTTGACAAAGAAAAATCAATGCAGTCCTGTGTACAACTATGTGACAACCTCAAAAATATCTAACAAAAATGCAGCTTGGAGAAAGTAGGCGGGTAAGAAAAAATGCTGGAGAAAAGGGCAAGGAGATCCAGAATTGTTCAGCACCAGGTAACTGCATGTGGGGTTTGTGTGTGTGTGTGGGGGGGGGGATTTGACTAATCTACAACTACTCATTGCTAATCAGTTTAACAACATCCTGCAAGGACGTGAAACTGAAGATAGGTTAGCCTCTGTCAAAAGCTACCTGATTAATGACAGATCCAACAGAAGGTCAGAACCAAGCAAGTACAGGCCAATTAACTGTTTACTGACAACCTTCAAATTGCTAATTGCTGTGGTAGCTGATGCAGACCAACAGCATCTAGTTGAAAACTTGAACAGAACTTTCCACTTGAACAGAAAGGAAACTGCCAATATAGGAGAGGAACAAAGGATCAGCTTCTAATTGACAAGATGATTTTGGAAAACTGCAAAAGAAGGAAGACCTACTTGAGTTTAGTTTGGATTGATTACAAGAAGGCATTTCACTCCCTGCTACCTGATTGGATAATCATGTGACTAGAAATAACAGGAATCAGTCAAAACTTCAGAGGTTTTATGCAAAGATCAATGGCACAATGAAAGACAAAGTTGCTGCTCAATGATGATAGACTTTCAAGGAGACTCAATCTCACCACTACTGCTTGTCATTGCATTGATTCCTCTGTCAACAATACTGAAGAAGTCAGGCCACGGCTATCAGAAATATCTGCCAGGCTGAAAACTGAAGGAATCAAAATGTCCTATGGAAATAATATAAAGAATATTAACATTATTCCCTTCCCACTTAGTATTATATTTTATCAAAGCAGTAAATTTAAAATAGATTTAAAACAGTGTTACTTTGGGTTATTTGATCAAAAATCTGTTAAAAGTGATTACAATGCAGAACCATGATGGCACAGTGGTTAGAATGCAATATTGCAGGCTAATTCTGCTGACTGCCCGGGGTTCAATCCTCACTGGCTCAAGGTGGACTCAACCTTCTATCCTTCCGAGGTCGATAAAATGAGGACCAAGATCATTGGGGCCAATATCCTGACTCTGTAAACAGTTTAGTGATGGCTGTAAAGCATTGTGATGCGGTATATAAGTCTAAGTGCTATTGCTATCCTATATTAATCCTCCCTCGATTTATATTCTGAAGTGTTGCTCTTATCTGCAGTTTTGTCATACATTACTATTTCAAGAAGTCCACCAGAGAAGCAATTGTATTTTTGTGATGGATGGAGTGATTGCTGTCTGTATAAAATGTAAGATCATCTGGGATTTGAGAGGTGAAGTGCACAGTATATCTGTAAGGTATTACTTGGGTAATTTCATCACTTTAGACCAGATAAAAAGGACATAGGCCACATTATAAATCTCTCCTTCAACCAGTTAATCTGAAAAAACTAAAATAAAAAATAAAATGTCAGACAGAAAATATATATCAATATGATATAGAAATAGAGAAATATGGTTTTTGAGTAAAATAGTCAAAGTATCTAGGGAAAAGAGGAAAGTAAAAAAAACCAAACTCAATGGTCTTTGGAGCACTGAAAGATAGGATTATGAAAGATAGAAACAATCACAAACTGCCAAACAAGAGAATGCTTGGTGTCCATCTTTATCAGTTTTATAATGATTTCAGCTCTTCAATAATTAAACATATTGTTCTAGTACCAAAAGAAACATTCACAACATAATCACTAAAATGTGGATAGAAAAAAATAATCCTCTTCAAAGTACTTCAACTTATCAATCATATCTGAATGTACTGTTCTATGTTCTCAGCAGCATTAGAAAATTGCCTCATAATACAATGTGATCTGAAAGCATTCAGCTTCAAGGAAAACATTCACACAGTCAAGTAAGCTGTTTGATTATGTGCTGTATGCATAAAGTGGCAAAGAAAGAAATTAAGAAGAACTTCTCTCCTAGATGATGAATTGAAACAATTCTATAAAGTTTTCAATTTTGTGAAATTCCTGAAAACTATGTGTTTAATTTGTGCATCTAGCAATTATGGGCAACTTGCTTGAAGGTCATAGAGACAAAATAATAATCTAATGTTTAGTTATGCTTTTTATAGAAATAGGGGATTATTCCCCTGGTTATGGGAGAAAACATTCAATTTATGACCAAATCCAAGATTTGTGTAACCATTCTATCTCCATAATACATTTACTACACATACAAAAAAGAGCTCAAGAGGACTTTTGTTGTTGTTGTTGTTAAAATATATTGTTAAAATATATTTTTGGTACCTAGGATATAAAAGGGCTTGAAATTGTAAAAGCTGGATTTTGGTAAATGCTGCTTGGTATTTGTTACATCTTTCAACTTGTTCAACTTATATTATTTATTGCTTATTCAGAAACATATGAATCACGGAATTATTGTTTTTATTTTTCCCTTCGGAGTTAAGATATAAACATATGAGTAATAACACATTCACAAATAGAATTTACAGAAAAATAATATGCAAATAATAGGTTTTTGTTCAGGATTCAAATGTACTAACTATGTTCTTCTTCAAGTTCCATCCCACAACAACTTTGCTTTCCTATTCTGTCACCTCTGCTGACCCCAAATCCAGATGTGTCCAGTTCGCTTTAGGTTGTGAATATTGTGGAGTGGTAGGAAAGAGATGATCTTTTATTGTTTTCCACTTTTTTTTACACTGTCTGGCCTATTTCTCTTCACTTCTTTCTTTGGTGGTCATTTCCAAAAGAATCTATTTTCATCCTTCCTTGGCTTTTTCTTACTTCATAGTGATATCTCTACCTCATTTTTGCTCATAATGCCCTTTGCCAAAAATCTTTCTTGCTGGTTTCTTTTTCCACAAATCCAAGAACCCTTTCCTCAAAGGAATATAGGCACTGTTTCATAAGAAGATACATGTTATAAACTTGAATGACATTTTCACGGGGAGATATGCAAAAGATACCACCAAATATAATCAGATGAAGAAGAATTGTATGGCTCTTTTAACTCAAGAATAGGACAATGAACAGAGATTGATAGTTCCTATGTCTATGTGAACTGGGGCCTGTTTTGCCTAGTGTCAGGGTGTCTAGCAGTTGGTTCTTTTTGGATCTAAAGACACACACCAGAAAATAAAGGCATTTAAGCTTTATTATTAACTAAAAGAGACAGATTGTAAAGCATAATATAAAAACCATGCATACTGTTAGATCAGGCGCAGGAAAGAAGACAAGACCAGCGGGGTCTGCTCAACAAGTTTTATTCAGCTCTTAACTAAGTCAGAACAGACGAACGGCTGTGCTGCCGGAGCCCTTTTTATAGCGCTCCGGCAGACCAGCCGTCCAATGACAGCGGTTTAACTTTCCCGCCCGGAGGATTAACCAATCCCCGGCCGGATGTCCTTATAAGGACATAACACTCCTCCCCCCCTAGATGAAACATGGTTCAGCTCGAGCCAATCAACAAACGTAGTCACGCAGGTAGGCGGGACGTCTGGAAACCCTGCTCGACCTGCGCAGTTCATTTTGTTCTCCGTCGTCCGTCTGGAAGGTGGCTGCTCCGGTGTCCTCCGACCCTCGCCCCTGGGATGCCTGCCGCTGGGCCGTTGAAGGTGCCGGTCCTGTCCGTGCGCCTCCGGCCTTGCTGCTGGGCTGCGAAGTGGTCGTTGCAGGTACCGGCTCCAGTGTGCCGCCTCCCGACCCGCTGTTGGAATATATCTGCTGGTCCGGTTGGTCTCTTCCCTGGCCTGGATGCCGATCGTCGTAGGCCGGTAAGTCCCTTGGGTTATTTTTATTTTTTGAAAATTGTCCGTTTCTTGTAGACTTGTGCTGGTCGACCCTGTCTGGGTGGTGCAGGTCGACCTGGTCGGGTCGTTGTTGCTTGGGACGGGGGTCAGCTGGACGGAAGATTTCAGACGGGCGGTGTAGTTCTTGCATGCAGGGGTGTCGTAGGCCTCCCTCACCGGGTTGTTGTTGGCCCTCTCGATTGGGCATGTCCCGGTCTACTGGCGTTCCCTGGAGTTCCCTGCCGTCGGGGTGGCGTTGGGCCGCCTTGCCGGGGAGGTGTGAGTTTTCGTTGCCGTGGAGTCCCCTGTCTACTCGGCAGTTGCAGTACGGTAGCTGGTCTGCTGGCTGGCCGGTCATGTTGGGGTAGTACGGCCCTTCCTCGACTGGGTGTTGCAGGGCTACCTCACAAGGGTGGTGTTGTCCTGCCCTGCCAGGGTGGTGTTGCCCTACCTCGACGGGGTGGTTTTGGCCTGCCTTGTAGGGGTGTTGTTGTCCTA
>WNWU01000002.1:40258981-40294152 GCA_012654045.1 Ptyas mucosa
GCTGGCTGGGGAATTCTGGGAGTTGAAGTCCGCCAGGCTTAAAGTCGCCAAGGTTGGAGACTCCTGCTGTAAATGGTTTGCCTTCCCCGAGGGAGGTTGACGGGCGCAGTCTGCCTTTTCCCGCTAGAGTTTCAGCGCGTTTTCGAAAATTGCTTTGCTATTTGCATATATTCACAATGGAGGAGGGATAACCTTGATTGCAAGGCTAAGTTTCTGTGAGGAGGCTAAATCATTTCAGCATCGTAGTGGGAACTGTAAAAAAGCTTGCTTCAAGTCTTCCTCTGTTTTATCTTTTCATCAATCTATCACCTGTCCATCCAGTATAACTCATGAGTAGGTTGCAAAATACAACATATAATAAGGAAGTTTCTTTAACCACTATGCTAGGATTCCTTAAAAACAACAACTGATAAATAAACCAAGCACATGAAGGTTTGAATTATAATAAATGTGTCTTTGTGTGCCACAAAACTTGTTTTCCTTTGTTTGTTTTCTGTAAAAGATTACCAGGATTCTGGAAAACATTCAAAAATAGCTGCAAGTAAAATCCTTCAAAGTTGAGGGAACACCTGGGTATTGCCAACTTTGTATCTTTAAAGATGATCTTATTCTATCTACTGCTCAAGATGATGCTAGTCTAGTCCAAACATATGTTAGAAGTAATTGTTTAATTAATGTCCTTAATTATACAACTCCTACTCCCCTCTTGAATATTTTGAAGAAAACTACCTTTCTTTTAAAATGTTAATCTTCTTAGTGAAATTATATAAACAAAGTGTGGATGTAACTCTGTGAATTCAGGAACTTTTAAGTACTATGCTTAACAACGCTAGGCCATTTCAACATTAATTATTTTACTACAAAATATCTATATATATATATTTCTTTTTAGTTTCCAAGTCCACATCTGCTGATCTAAAATTTGGATCTACAGTTTTACTAATTTACCTTTAATTTCTTTGAAAATTAAATTAATATATAAATCCAACTTAATAAATTACTAGTTCCTTATTTAAGGTTTTTGATTTATTAAACCTAGCTATTACTACGCTTAAATGTAGCAAGCATCTGTTTTTGTGCCTGGACTCTGAACTCCGAAACAAAATAACCTGTGGTGTGAAAAGCAAAATCTGTAACCATATAAAAGAAACAGATGCTTTCTATAGCTACTAGTTATATCAAACTAGATACAGGCAGAAACTCAGATTTAGCTTTCAATGTTTATTTTGAGAGGAGTTTTCATAAACAGTGAAGAAAAATCCAAATATTAGGGTTTTTTTGTGTGAGTGCTTGTGTGTTTATAGTTGTAAAAACAACAACAATGGTGGTTGTTGGGCAATACACTGTAAGACCTATTGCCAGCAATGTTTTAGTATTCATAATAATGTCATCTAAGATACTCAAAAATTGGTATTTTTGATAATTTAAATAATTTAATATTGAAATGAAAATAGTAATGTTGGACATTTATGTTATTAGTATACAAGGTAGAAGTCAAAAGATGTATATAATACGTACTGTAGAACATTAAAGAACCTATTATTATTTCTATGCAAAAGGGTAGTAATGCAAAACAAAAAAAAAACAATTATTTATAAAATCCTAGTAACGTACTTACACCAAGTACCCAACAACAGAAAAAAATTAAGATGTAAGTTTGTTTTGGTTTATACTGTAACATGAAATGTACAGTAGTAGTATTTAAAAAAAGATAAATCAATTTTTAGTAGCAATATACTCATTGATACGATATCAATTACTATATCAGTAGTATTGTCTGGCTAATCCATAGTACAACTGTGCCTCTCCTTTCAGTGTCCACAAAATAAACTTTTTTTAAAAAAAATAATGATAACATATTTCTATAACTCCTGCTATAATCAAGGAAATGCAATTGTATTATATGGCACAATTATTCATTAATAAAAATTGCTAAATGAAATCTGTTTTAAAAATTCATTTGCTGGCTGGCTAATGCATATTTGCATAATTATCTGAAAGTTTGTCTACAATAGCTTTTTTTCTTTCTTCAAAATATCACTTTGTTTTGGATTTACATTTGTTTGTAGTTTTTTCTAGTAAAAATCACATATCACGCAAATAGGTTCAGTATACATCTTGGTTGATTTTTCTGATCCTTCGGTTGGTCTTGACTGCTGGTCAAGTTCCTGGACAAATTCATGCAATTATCCTTGCAATTTTTTTTGGGAAATGGTTTGATATTGTCTTTTTCTAGGTTAAAAGAAAGTGACTGACTCCAAGTTACCCAAGTGGCTTCATGTCTGCTAAGACTAGAATTCACAGTCTCCCAGTTTCTAGCCCAGTGCCTGTAACCACTATGCCCAACTGACCTTCCTACTTCCTGCTAATACCCTGTTTTCCCCAAAATAAGACACCCCCGATAATAAGCCCAATCGGGCTTTTGAGTGCATGGCAATAAGGCCAAGAGCTTATTTCAGGGTTCAAAAAAATATAAGACAGGGTCTTATTTTCAGGGAAACATGGTAGTAGATAATTCCAAATATCTTCTATAAGTATGTAGCATCTTGTAGAGTAGACCATATAATTTTTTTAGTTTTTCTCAGACAGATCAGAGACAAAGTTCTAATCAAGAAGAATGGCACAGAATTAGATTACCTTCTACATCTGGTGATGTTATTTTTCAATGTCTGAAAATCTCAACCTAAGAAATGCCAGAAGGGTATCTTCCAAATCTATTTTAGCTCTCCATCATCTTATAAAATGCAATAGACGAGTAATGAAATATAAATTCTTCCAGTTTATGTGATACAGAAATATTAATAATTTAAAGAAAAAAAGTAAGCAAATCTAGATGGATGGTAATGCCAACATTTATTTTCATCTTCATCTCTGCTCTATACTATAACTAGCAGGGCACTAATTACGTCAGAGTATTTTATACTGAGAATGAGAATAATGCAGGATTTCTTTAGCATTATAGAATCACAAGATATTGGATATACATTTGATCTCAATTAGGCTACATAATATACAAGGAAACAAAAAAAAACCCTGTGATGTTAGCAGATTAACCAATATTTAAACTATGAGACTGTATTTAATTGCAATCTCTATGGAAGGCACTGAGATTGTTTCTGGTACAACTAAAACTTAAGAATTGTTAGAATGAACAAACAAATAGTATTTGATCTCTTATTTATGAAAATATAGAAATCATTTTTGAACCAGAATTATCCAGTTGTGTAGGCAAAACATGCTGAGTCAGTGGAAAATTGGTACATGGAAATCAGTTCACTTTTAATCTGGAGATAATTTAATAATGGTATATGTTGTATAATGTATAATTTAATATATATACTGTATAATATATACAGTAACCAGAATTACTATATGTATCATACAACATAGTATATAGAAAAGGAGGAAAAATAAAATTAAAAAAAAAGCATTCTTTCAATCTATTGGGATTATCTTTTTATCCTAAATCCAATTAGAAGTTAGGACCCAAGGAAACTTTCTGTATTTTGTCATAAATATTCATGTAAAATATAAATATTAAAGTGAAAGTAGGATCAGACTAATAATTTCATTAATTTCGGTGGTTATATATTTCTAAAATTATCTGGAGCCTTTTCAGTCAGGATGCAGTCCAGCCTACAGCACTGAGTCAGTGTTGATTGTGCTTGTGGATAACCTGTTGAAAGCTTGGGATGGGTTGTGTCTGCCTCCACTTTGATCCTCCTTGATCTCCTAGCAGTGTTTGATACCATAGACTCCGTAGCTGGTTTACCACAATATGCCCTACATAGGCTTGCTTTTGAAGACCATCCAAATATTAGTACTGGTCCAGAATACAGTGGCATGCACAATTTTAGGAAACCTATGATTTGTCCATGTTACTCTACTGCTGTGGGAGATGCACTGGGTTCTAGTTTTTTCCCAGGTCCAATTCAAAGTGTTGATTATCACCTTTAAAAACCCTAAATGGCATAGGACCACGTTATTTGTGGCATTGCCTCTCCTTGAGAGTATCTGCCTGTTTTACCAATAGGATTGGAACACTCCAGAACCCTTCTCTCAGATGTTGCCATCTAATGAGACCTAGAAAATGCTTCTTAGTAGCTGTCCCTGATCTTTGGAACAACATTCCACCTCTCCCCCCCCCTCCCGTCCCAATCTTCCTGGTCTACTAAAAGGTAAAAACTTGGTGTTCCCCAAAAGCTTTGGGGTAGTATGCGGTTGGAGCTCAGAAAGGTTTACAGTTTGTTTGGCCATGTGTTGTACTTGGTGTACTAAGATGTTTTTTACTGGTTTTATGCTTTTTACTGATTTTATTGTATTACTATTGTTTGTGAGCCACCCAGGGTTATGCTACATAACACGGGCAGCTAAATAAATAAATTATTAATTTGAAAGTATTTAAGGACATTTAAAAGAAGATGTTCATTTTAATTCAAGGGAAGCTACTCCATTGTAAATGCACTCATAAGTGAAATCTTCAAATTTTTCAAAAGCATTTAATTATAAACCGTACGAAGGAAAAATAAGTCAATGTCATTGGGTGCATGTCTTGTGAGAACATAAAATACATTTTAAAAATTGTGTTCTTTTTCCCACCCTATTACAAAGAAGTTGTATAAGGATAACATAAATTCATTCAAAATTAAAATATGTATTTTGAAATAAAAAGAATATAGAATATTGCTGTTACAAGGCATTATAAATAATACATGTATCTGTTAAAACATATTGCAGACTGCTTTTCAAAAATGTAGCAAATCCAGTTCTTGCAGACATTAGTGAGCTTTGTATAATATGGAATGGAATGGAAAACAGCATTGACAAATGTAAAATCCATTCCAAATTATTTTCACCCCCAAAAAGAATACATTCTCTCCCCCCCCCTTCTCCCCTTTTTCCTCTAAATATGCTATCTAAAGCAATAGCTGTCTTTGGCTGAAACAATGCATTCAAATTCTTTGTTAATAGTATAAGAATTATACTATTATATATTATTTTGTTCAGTAGAATTGCACCATGGGCTACATAGGGTCATACTTTTTAATTATTTGTTTAATCCTATACGTCAATGTATGATACATTAAAAGATGGCACTGAATATTATATGGAGCACAATCTTTGGCTTCTTCAAAGCAAATTTGATACTTGGCTGTATTAGTAATTATAGTGGTTCCACAAAATCCTATGAAGCCATCTATTGGTTCAGAAATATCAAAAATTAAATATAGTAGTTTCTTTCTAGCATAATTCAAATGGCATATGATCTGTCTGAATTATAGGAACATATAGGAAAACATTATAAATACTCTACAATTATTATAAAACATTTTGTTTATAATAATGAAGGGAAATACCAATATTTTATTGCAGGAACAGTTATTCTGAAAACAAAGATGATACAAGGAGTAAAAATATACTGAACATTCAGGAAAGAAGTTCATTATAGCTGTTTATATTAAATATAATCACCTAGTATGTCAAAACAACAACTAATATTTGCAAATCTATTACAAAACAATCAACACTGGCAAATACTGTCAGCTATCTTTGTTAATATCACCACGGACTGGATTGCTTAGAATGGCAATTATGACAAGAAAGACTGTATGTGCATCATGATACAAAACCAAGGAATGGGTACATCTCATTAATAGAACATAGAATTTATACCATATACGTAAAAGAATCTCAAATTGATGTCAGATCTTAAAATGATAGACTTCAGACTTATGGAGAGTCTGTATAGTTATTAGAACTTTGAGATCCATCAATGACAACATGATACAAAATACTATCTAAATCCATTATCAGTTTTACTGAGATAATTTTTATATCGTAAAAACAAGTATGTTTGACACCCTCTTACAACTTTTCTTTGACATCAATTCAGTGGAAAAAAGGGTGCATTGTAACAAAAATAAGATCGACAAAATCACAGTTATCAGATAAAATCTGACTGAATAATCATATAAATCATATACAATCATAAAATATTTCAATTTTTGATATTTTTCTATACATAACAGGTTGCATGTATATTTCTTATGTTGACTTCATCATATGTACAGGGAAATATGGCTTTCCATCATTCCTTAGATATAAGAAATTAGGAAAAGGAAAATAAGTTATTGTACAACAGTGGAATAGGCTTGAAATTAAATTGAGTCAAATAAATTTATTTAAAGTTCATAAAATTATATAAATGAACATTTCAACAATTATTTTTTTGTGAAAATGTAAATTATATGAGTGTAATACACACTAATCATTTGCACTTCTTCCATTTCAGTTTGTACTGCTTACATGGTATTGCTTGTTCTATAGGTCAGTCATAGTGTAAATGTTTTGGATGTAAATATTTAGTAAGGAGAATGTCCTTTAGCAAATCAAGAAAATGGCTAGGACCTTGCAGTATCGTTCTCAATTAAAATATTATATTAGGCTGTTGTATGTAGTGCAATGGGCATTATGTGGTAGCTTTCTCTATATAATACCCAAGACTTAAGTACTGTATAATTCATTAAGAATAATGTAATAGATGCATGTTAACTTACATAGAGATTGAATGGTGTCTAGTTTCCATAATCATAACTAGCGGTATACCCTACATGGAGTAATATATCCATATAATACTAAGAATTTAAAAATAAGTACTTTTACTCTTCTATGTTGCCACCCTATGTTTTTTGATAGTTCCTGCTGCTTCTCAGTCTGATTCAGCAACTATTCTCATTATTATTGTATTATGAAATGTCTCTTATTATATATATAGTTATATTTTAAAGTATTTGATTAAAGATTTAATATATTCTTTATTATTTCTCTTCATATTTATGGAATGAATTCTATATCTCTTTTTTCTTTAATAAACTTTTAAAAGGATATAATTTAATAATTCGCATTTAAGTTTTGGAAAATCATTTTTATGTAAAGCTGGGATACCCTCTAATGATGACCAAAAATGTGAAATAATCTACCACTTCTTTTCTCACTTAGGTTTGTGTAATTCTTTGTACATGACAGGTTTTAGCTGTTATTTCTTAAGCTGCCACTTTTGTGACTCATGTTTCAACCCAAATATTATTATATAGCATGATGTCCTGGTTATATGTGTTCCTTCAGGCTAAATTAATTATTGCTTTTCATAAAGCTTTGTGTTTCTTAGGTACATTCTCATCTAGCTGTTTGAAAGAATCAAGTATATGTTTCATTACTTTAAAAAACTGTTTTCAGTTTTATCTACTTACTGAATTGCTATCTTAGAAAAATGTACATAATCAACAGTAAATCTGACCTTCTGAACTAGTAGATCACTCTATTTTAAAAGTACATTCAAAATGCTTTAGCTTATTGTAAATGGTGAATAAGGGAATACAAGGGGAAAAATAAAGATTAATCTACAGTGATAGAATATCGTTTTACAGGAATGTACAAAGACAGACCCCAACATTTCACAATCAATTGAATGCAAGGTCAGGAAAGCCATGGCCAAAGGAGACACAAAAACAACAAAAGCTTAATGCAGAAACAGTCCAAGAGTTAAGTGTTAGAATTGCAAGATAAGAACTTAAACTTAGCCAGGAAAGCATGAATAGTTATGCCAATTTACAGATATTGCTCATAGTCTGTCTATTAGAAATGATCTAGAATCTGAAGCATTGGTGAAAGCCATTCATTTATTGGCAAGCAGGACAACTTAGATAGAATTAGAAATATTCCCATGTTGAGTAAGTTATTACTGATGAAAACATTTATTTCTCAGTTAAGCATTAATAAACCCTCACTCTTACAATCTGCTCTTCCTTGACTAGATGACTCCCAGACACATGAAGTTTTAGGCAGTGGTGAAATCCATTTTTTTTTACTACCGGTTCTGTGGACGTGGCTTGGTGGGCGTGATGTGGCTTGGAGGGCTGGCTTGGTAGACGTGGCAGGAGAAGGATACTGCAAAATCTCCATTCCCATCCCACTCCAGGGGAAGGATACTCAAAATCTCCATGCCCACCCCACTCCTGCTGGAAGGATATTGCAAGATCTCAATCCCCACCCCACTCTGGGGCCAGCCAGAGGTGGTATTTGCCGGTTCTCTGAACTATTCAAAATTTCCGCTACCGGTTCTCCAGAACCTGCTGGATTTCACCCCTGATTTTAGGTCAGGACACAGATTCTAGAACTTCAAGAGTCTTCTAAGGATTCCAGACATTAAAACTGGACATGCTTCAGATTCCATCGTGAAAGATATTGGCTGTCAGAGACTAGAAGACAGGCATTTTCTGCAATAGACCTTGCTCTGTGAAATGTGCTCTTCCTGGAAAGCCTTTCATAAGGCTTTAAAAACTTAAATGTGATCCTGAGCCTGGACACTGAATGTGTTAATGACCCCATTACTTGGCTTTGCTTTTAACTGGCTAACTATCTTGGCTGCTGTGTATATTTATATTGGATGTTTTTATTCTTTTAAAATGTTTTTATTGTTGAAATTGATTTTAGAGTTTGGGAATTATAAGCTACCCAGACCCATTGACTGAGATCGGTAGCTTTATAAATTGAATTAAAAAATCAATAAATTCAACATTAGATTCAGGAAGTCATAGAACTAGTTGATCCATTGGGTTCTGAGTGAAAATTTGAGTTTATTCTCTGATGAAGACTTTTTCAGAAGAGGATAAAATAGAAACTAGACTTTGTAATAAAACATATGATGTGTGGTAGGTAGGAGGCAGCAGTCAAGGCAGTCTTGCTACCAAGTGCCAAGATGAATTAGCAGTACATTGTAAACTGCACCATCTTCTGTCTTTCACTATTATAATCATGTAAAGTGTTGACAGCTGACTCACCATGTTTAGAAAAAAAATAGGAACATGGTAAATAATTTAAACATTTTTCTTTTTAAAAAAGCAGTAGAACTGAAGGATACTAAGGTTGCACAGGATTTCTAAGGGCACTTCACTTCAAGAGTGTTTTAACCAAAACATCCCTTCAAAACTTTGTAAAGCAAGAGAAAGCCCCCCAAAGCAGGGAATAACTATCACTGGCTTGGGGTGGTCATTCTTGTGCAAAAGAATCATCAAGTCACATTTCATCACTAAACAAATGAATAGGACATCAATAAAAGGTTCAATGTTCTTTCCCAGAAATTTAGCAAAGAACATAAGATGCGTTAATCATAAATGCAGAATGCTTTTGCTCCATTAAATTAAAATAAGTACTTCCCTGGAGATGAAATGAGAAGTCATTGAAATCCATTTTATTATTCTGCATTGCCAACAACTACACAGAAAAATTCAGAAACACAAAATGTATTTTTGAGTCTTTATACACACCAGAACATAAATACTCAGCATGAATGTCTTGCCCATAGGCACTCACAGGAATTTTCTGGAGTTGGACCATAACTGCAGTGGTAGATATCATTCTCATTTGTACACGTAATATATGCTGCTACAACAGACAGGCCACTTTTTTGTATTTGTGATATATTCTTCTCCTTTCTTTAACCATTTGAACATTTACAAGAATTGTTACCAAAGATGCCATATGTTCTACAAAAGGCGTATGGGAAGCTGCCTTATATAAATTCAGAGACTTACCTGTACTACTATATATTGATTGGTCTCCAGAATTTCAGCTGAAATCTTATTCAGCCTGACCTGGAGAAGCTAAAAGTTGTATTTGAAGCGCTATCACTGATTCTCTTTATCTTGGGAATGTTGATGATCATTACAGAATGTAGAGAATATCCTCAGAGTCAGAAGGAGAGGTCCTATTTGGTGTGGACGGGGAATAATGGATACAATTAATTAGAATGTAATGCCTACTTTAGGAGAAATCAAAGTCAAGATAGTAATTTATAAGCTGCAAGGAAAAGCAGTCACAGCTAAGTTCTCCCTTGTAGAAGGGAGACCCCACCAAACAGGTACAAGAAAAGGAACTTACAACTTTGGTTAGTAGTATGTGTGTGTATTGCATACACATGCATACAATAAACCAGTCTTTAATATGCTATGTTGCTGCTACTATAATCATTTTTGCTTTCTGCACAGTTATATTTCCCTAAACCAAAATCCAGTGCACAGGATATTGGATAGCTGGACCACCTTACACTTCAACTCTATTTGGAGTAACATTAAACAAATATGTAAAATACAACCCCATCTCATTTGCATCATTTCCCAAATGCTAAGCGAAGCACTTACAAAAGAGCAAAATGGTTTTTGATTCACTGCAGAAATATCATAAATCATAATCTTCCAAACCTTCTCCTGATTTTTGAAATATGCCTATAACAGTGAGGTTTCTTGAGGCTACATTTAGAAGATAACATTGTTAAATTATTACCACTCAGCAAATGTTACAAAATCCATTCTTTCTTTCTACCTTTTCTTTCTGAGTAATAGCACTATTGCAAGTGAAGATCATAACAGGCAAAATGGTGGTCAAGACAACCTGAACAAATCCTGTCCCTTTGTATGTGCGTGCAATGCCAACACATATATAAAAGGGTCGGAGCTTGGTTTGCACTGATAAGACCACCATTTTGCTTGTTTTGACGTCCTCGCCTTCCGCCCTTTCCATTCCTAGCAACACTTAATACCCCAATTTCTCAGTGTATTTTATTCGTTTTGGATGCAGCAAGAAATCTCTTCTCTCTGAGGACTATAAAAAAACTCAACAGTCTTCTTTAGAGAATGTGAATGTCAATTTTTATTCATTGCTTGAAATATGGGAATGGGCTTTTTATACAGAACAGACAATGGAGTGACTTTTCTATATAACTCTACTGTAGAATAGCCAAATAATAGCTTCTTTTAAAAATAAAAATTAGGAATCAGAATTTTCTTAAATGATACTGGAATGCAGGCAACAGGCTGGTGGTGGGAGAATGACTTTTTCAGATTTTATATCCATTACATGTGTATGCTAATAGTTTCAAAAGAAATACTATTAATATATCAATCATAGAACACAACTGCTACCTCCACTCCTGCCGTTATAGAACAAATATTTCTGGAGATGCAATGATGGATCCACAGTATTCTTCCTTACTCTCTTTGCTGTAAAATAAGATTATGCCTACCAATTTATCCTGAGCTTTCTGTTTTGTTTTTCTTCATTGGTTTGGTATAGAATGTGAGGAACGGACCAAGAATTTATATTTGGTCAAGGATGCATGCATACCCTTCTTTTTCTAATTCAGAAAGTAAGATATATACAGAATATAAAACACCACTCTAGACATTGGGAGATGGTGAGTTCAAGTCCTACCTTGGTCACAAAGCTGACCTTGGGCTAGTCATACTTTAGGAAGAAATCAGTGGTAAATTGCTGCTGAAATTTTGCCAAGAAAACTGCAGGGACCTGTCCAGAAAATCACCAGAAGTTAACAGGATAAATTTGCAAATTCTTTGTCCTGGTTATTCCTGTATAAACAGGAATGGAAATAAATTATTACAATACATTTCCCATAGAATCTTTTTTCTCCCCTAATACCTTTTAAAAGTTTTCAAACATTTATAGCTGTTCTATAAATGGCATTTTTGAGGATTTTGCAGTAATCAGAGAAAAGGCAATGGCGATGCAAAGTAGGTATATTGGAAGAGGCCATGATGTCTTCAGGAAAGGAAACAATTACATCAAATCAAAACTAATTCAAGATTCATATGAGAAATAATATAAATCTCACCTAGCAAGCATAGTCAGTGTAAAAGGTGACGAGCAGCCTTTTTCAGAAAGGTTGTTGCCAATATTACAGTCAAGAATAGCATTTTTCACTTTTTACTTCGACCTTCTGCCCCTTTGCCATTAATGCAAATGCTTTTCCTTACTTGGATTAGATTATGCAGGAAAAGAAATATTATTTATGTCTTGCTTTCAAAAACCTCACATGTGAAGTAAAAGCTTTCATGTTGTTTTGAAAGTAATTAGCCTTGCCTAATGGAGAAACATTAAGATCACTGCAATCCTGGAATAGGGGGCTAAGCTAAAAACACCCTTACAACATTTAAAAAAAAAACTGTTCCAAGAATGACACAGTTTAAAACATAAGCAATGCCACTACTGATTTCTTCTTCATCTTTTATTATATACCTGAAATGATTCATTGACTTTAATCTGACAGATTGCTCTAAAGATTAGCTAAAAGATTTTCTCTAAATTTCAACTAAGTGACATCTGTTTTTCAAAAGCTGCCATTACATCTGAAGTTGCTTTATACTGAATCTGAGCATCTAATCAGTATTCTCTATGCCCACCAGCAGCAATTTTCCAACATCCTCTGTTCACGTCTTTTGCAGCCATATTATTGAGATTCTAGAAGTGCTAGTTACGTAATCAGAGGTTTTCTATATGCAAGCCATATGTTCTGCCATTCAATTATAATCCTTCACCTCATATTTCTTCTGCTCCCAGTAAAATTCTGAATATTACTGTTGCACATGGGCAACTTGAAATTCAGGCTAATTACTATCTTTTAACTTAGCTATATTGAATAGAATTCAAAAAGTAATGCTAAAACTTCATTTTATTGGAACTTTTCATCCATCATTCAGTTCTCTACAACTTGCCAACTTTGCACTCTTTTCTTGTGTCACTAATTTAACACTTTCTTATCTACCAAATTTTCATTCCTCAAAAGTTTACAGTCACCATTTCACCATGTGATTGTTATTCTATTTTCCTTGTATATATAATGTATATAAAAATAAAAGTGTCTTCCTTCTTTCATGCCCATTTATTTGGTCAATCTATTTGGTTAAAATCTTTTTTTTAAATTTAAAAATGTTCTGATGTTTTAAATTTTACTTGTATTATATATGCATTCATTTGTATCTTTTGTTCGGTTTTATTTTTTATTATCTTTTCTAATTTTGCATTTTTATATTCTTGACTTGATATTTTGATTTAATATCCAAATCATTAAAGTAAAGGTTTATGGAATGATCGTATTTAATTTTATCATTTCCCCCCTAAAGGACTTCACAGTGGAACACAGAACATAAAAAAACAACCATTAATCAAATAACTAATAAAATAACCAATATAGAAACAACCTGACTAAAAGAAAGTAGCAAAAGTACAATATATAGCTGTAGAACAATTAAAGGAAACAATTTAAAAGACAAACTGCATTTATTATTCTGCAAATGCTCAGATACTTCACTGGAATTAGATAATAAGTAAACATGGTAAGTAGAAAAATGTTGGGGTAGTTTTTAGGGTTATAATAATAATCAGCATTGACAAAATGACCATCAGTCAATTGAAAAAGGCAGTTGGTACTTGGAACAGGTTACATCCTGTAATGATATCTTTAACACCATCAAACAACAACTATCTATCTTAGGTTGTTGGGAAGGGCTCAATAGGTGGATAAAAGTTTACCTTTGCCAAATCCAAAATATCTGGCTAATTGTGCGGTTAGCCATAATAATATAATATATTATAATTTATATTTTAGCTTTATTCCAGAATCTCAAGACAACATATGTAAGGTCATCCCAAATTATCCAATTTTCTTAATATAAAAACCTGTTAAAAATAGCACTCTTCTTATATATGTAATGGGATGCTTCTTATATATATATATATATCCCACTTATATATATAGTGGGATATTTAAGACCCTTTGATTTTGAAAGCTCCTGAGAGATACAGAAAAGGAATTTACTGATAAAGCAAGGAACTTAATAGCCCTGGTAATACTGTTGCTAAGGGAGAAAATTAAAATGAAAATAACTTAAGGATCATTGGATAGTACTAGGAGGACAGTCATTTTGTAATAATTAATTAAGTTAAATCTTCCCCTTTCTTTACTTCCTAATATAGGTACCTTTATAACGGAACAATGGATCTTAGACAATAATGCAGTAAATGACTATGTTGTTTCAAATAAAAGTACAGTTCAATGGATTTGTTGCCTTTTTAGCATCAATTGAGCACACTCATATAATGAATGCATGTGGTATAGATTTAAGTTTTTGCGAAGCTGGATTTTTATTTTTATTTTTGCACATCTAGTTTTTATGTTTTATTAAGCTCAAGCTTTGTCCATATGATTCTTGTAAATAGATCTTGGAAGAAGATTGCAAAATTCATCATTTCATTTCATGTCAATATGTACTTCTTGAGCACAGTAGTAAATGTAGTATTAGATTTAAGTGAAAATTTCACATTTTCATCTGATTATTTTTCATCCCACACAATAGCTATATTAATTACTGTTGTCATCTTCCTTGATGTGTCATTCCCTTCCTCAAGTAAAGAAAATTTCCAATGCTATCATGTTAAACATGTTGTAATCTAATCTTCATGAATCTCCTCAAGGGCTTTCTAAATATCTAATCTTTTTGTACTTTAAAATCATGTGTGATTTTACTGTACACGTAGAAATTAAAATCTTGTTATTTTTATCATATACATTTTTTTATTTATTTAATTTTTTATTAATTATTTGTATTCCTGCTTTTATTATCTTTACAAATAATTCAAGGTGGCAAACATATCCAAACCCATCTTCATCCTCCTATTTTCTCCACAACCACCACCCTATGAGATGGGTTGGGCTCAGAGAGACTGGTCACCCAGCCAGCTTTCGTGCCTATACATAGTTTCTCACTTTCTAGCCTGATGCCTTAAAGTACAATGGTAGCTTATGAGAAAATATGGAAGAAAGTGATGGTCATTACTAAACAGCTAAAAAGATTTTTACTGGCAGATATCGCACTGATATCTTTTATATGGCCATGTAATATTTCTTGACTATTCAGCAAGTATGATTCCCCTCCATGGCTCCTGAGCTGCATAATTAAGAACAAATCTATTCTCCTTTTAAAAAAACTATTCAACAGCACTTGTTTATCACACATTATACTTCTTATTTATTCTAATTATAAAGTCCCTGTCCCCCCAAATTTGGAAGAGATTACAATATCCAATTATCAAATGTTTAATATAAGATTAATTCATAAATCTTAATTATGTCATAATTATTCAGAATTATTTTCACATCATTATCCTAGGAGAAACAATATTCTAAGTTTTATTTAGGCAATGTGCTAAAGAACACTTGAATATCACATATTTAATAAATATATTCCAGTATTCAGGTCCTGAGTAATATTATTTATCAGACTATAACTGGGTCCACTTCACTTTTTTAATAACCAGCTCTACAAAGATGTCATTACATTTTTTCTTCATCTCTAGATTGCATTGCATTCCTGGAAAGAGAACACATGAAGGAGATTAAATAAATTCATATATAGTATAGGTAAAGAAATATGCTTATTTTTGGATGGTTCCACTTTCAATTGTGGTATAGCAATTATTGTCATTTGAAAAAGAGCTATGTTTTAAAATATTCTATTTGTTTGTTTGGTAAATTGATATAGCTGCCTATTTCATATATGAATCCGGGCATATAAAAGTGTAGCAGCAAAATAGCCAAAAACACATAGCAACCACAAAAATCTTAAAAAATGATTAAAAAAATTATTACAAACCATAAAACCCAAAACTTGTGGTAGAGCACACTCATTTTACTAGCAATATAACCACTTTGTAGCTTCTTACCACATTTATTGGATTCCCAGGTAGGAGGGCAAAACCATGTTTTCAGGCCTTTCTAGAAGGCCCAAAGATTTGGGGCCAATATGACCTGAGGTGGATGATTTTTCAGAGGGTGGGGGAAGTAGCAGAAAGTCACTTGTTGGTCCTGTCAGATGACACTTCTTTCTAACTTGATGGAATCCGTAAATGCGATTGGAGAAAGGCTGTCCCTCAAATAAATAAGCCTCATGCTATGTAGGGCTTTAAAGACCACAGAAATTCTATACTTTGGTAAATCAGGATTACTTGTATGTATATAGTGTCAGGGTTCCAAGTAATAAGAGCCTTGGATAGTACAGTGGTCTAAAGCACCCTGGTGTTAACACAGCTGCCTGCAATTATTGCAGGTTCGAATCTCACCAAGGCTCAAGGTTGACTCAGCCTTCCATCCTTTCTAAGGTAGGTAAATTGAGGACCCAGTTTGTGAGGGCAATAAGCTGACTTTGTATAAATATACAAAAAGTATGAAGGCTATTGCTTAGTGCATTGTAAGCCGCCCTGAGTCTCCGGAGAAGGGCGGCATATAAATCAAATTAAAAAAAAAAAACCACCCCCAACAAAAGAAGATTCTGAGGCTAGAAATTCTCAAAAGTTCCATTTTATTAGAGATGTCATATTGGCACATCTGGGAAAACCCGAATCTGAAAGCTTCCAGGTTTTCCCCACCCAAAAGTAATCCAAGTCCCTTCCCCTTCACCCACATGTCCATCACATGGTCCAATCATTGCACGGTCCCAACTGGAGATGCCTCCCAGTCATGCCACTCCAGGTGCAGGGCCGAATATCCTTGACTTTCAGAGAAAGGAATGTTATTATGGCTAAATATCTCCACCGCTCTATGCAATCTCCCTTCCCAGTTTCCCACAGCACTAAGTGTGGCAGCCCTGAAGATCCAAAGAAAAAAATGGCCTTCAGCACTGACATATAGTATGTATGGTTATCTACACTTTTAAGGCCATGAAAATGAAACTTAAAATATTTTGTTATGTAGTGAGAAATACTGAATCAAGACACTACAGAAGGGATGCTGAAAAGTTTCATTGCATTTCTGTTTTATATAGAAAGATTAAGATGAATTAATCATATTCAAGATAATGTGCTTGGTATTTTTTTAATAAATATCTTCATATGTATGTCTGTGTATAGGTATGTATACAAGTGCACATACAACAACACAATACCATACATATTCATGCCTTTTGCAACACATTTCATTTTAGTTTACATTTTGGTGCAACCCTTTGCCAAGATAGGAATCTCTTAAATAATATAAAATAAATGCTGGTCAGTATGAATGCCATCAAATTCCATAATATATTCTTCTAGAAGAGTTCTATCTGATCACAAATTTAATATATTGAGAACAAAGCTATTGGCTTTTGTCTTCAATAGATGAATTATATCCCCACCTTATATTTTGAAAAGGAGAGGCAGTGTTTTTATGCCCGCTTGTCACATTGAATGGAAGTATTAATTGCGTATGGAATAATCCATATTTTATAACATGACATACTGTAGCAGAAATGATTGATGGGATAAAAACAACCCAGTATATTGGTATTTCATAGCTATGTTAAGTGTTATGTTCTTAGCACGCTATGCAATGTGACCTTCTGTATCTCAGGCCTCCCCAGCCTTTGTTCCAGCAAATAGGCATCTATTTTTGACGCAGTGCAATAGGCTAAGACTACTACACCTCATCTATGCACACTCAGCAAGAGAGGCCTCCTCAAGTAATTATAAAGAAAAAAAATGAATATGAACATCCTTCAGTTCAGTAAATGTACTTTATCTATAGACCAATCATCACAGGGGATGCTTGCTTTCTGCAGATTTAAACTCTTTGTTTGCTTGTTGTTTGTTTAAGATGTGCAGTGTGTGGTGATGAGGACGCTGTATAAATCAATACCCAGCTACTATATATACAGAAAACAGAAATATTGAATGTGGTCATAAAAATCACACTTGGCATCCATATGCCAAAATACTGCTTCTTTTGTGGTTTTATTTCATCAATATCCATATTTATTGTTATATCAAAATATCACTTAAACACTTGGTTTTGCACCATAGCCATATCTTTTTGTAACTACTTCTTGGTTTTATAGAGGTGAGCTCACTGATTTTTCAAGCAAGAACTTTTTTTGTGAATGCTGATTCATTAGAGGCTTTCTAGTGTCAACTGAAAATGTTTTGCTACCTGGACCAGAGCCATCTATATCTTCCAGGGCCATATGTTAAATAGTCATGCTGCACTATCGAGACCCAATTCCTGTCATCATTTATGATGTTTCTTGAAATTGCTTTATTATTCTAGTGCAGGGGTGAGTCACCTGCATCCCTCATCTTTCTCCCTCATTAGCTATGTTGCTAGGTTTAATGGGAGTTCAGTTTAACAATATCTGGATAGCCACATACCATCCATCTTTGCTCATCTCAGAACCTTCTCTGAGACCATCATTCAAAAATAAGACGTGTACATATTTTCTTGATTCAGTATATAGTTTTGTTCTCATAAAAGTTTAGAAAAGTATGTCCCTCTAATAACAAGAGGGTGAAGGTTTATTCTGTAATTTCCCTTCCAAGAGAAAGTAAGAAAATAAGGTAAAGAAATATAGACCAAAGAACCGAGTTTGACAAAGTTTACAGTAGATTCCTGTAAAAACCATTCTTTCTGGGGCTAAAATTATGATTGTGTTACAAGTGTCCTTCATGTAGGTGGCAGCAATTTTGAGTCTGCTGTTTGTTTACTTGAACACTAAAATGTGTAGTTTGCATTCTTTTTTATAAACAGAGGAAAAGGGGAAAGGAAGATATCAGATTATTATTTTTTTCACTTGGTCTAGAGATATTAAAAACTGCTTTTTTTAACATAATATCTGTTGTCACTCAGGATGCTGAAACAGTAATTATAATATAATGATCTGTATAGGTTGCAGAAATATTTAATCCATACATTTTTATATTATTATAGGCTGAAGCTATGAACATAGTAGAATACTTGTACTGAGACACCAGGAATGATTGAACAAAAAGGATAACTTGAATACATTTAAGGCAGATGTGTCCGACTTGCAGCCACAGGCCACATCGACTTTTAACATTATTATATGATTTATATACATTAACTATACTATATTATATACTTTATATGTGGCCCACAACAATTATTCTTTACTCAATGCAGCCCATGCCAAAAAAGCTGATATCCATGATCTAAGGCAGGGGTGTCAAACTCGTGTTGTCGCGGGGGCATCACGTGACATATTGCAAGTTTTACCCCCTTTGCTAAACAGGGCGTAGGCATGACACATCCGGCCCCCGGCCACAAGTTTGACAGCTCTGATCTAAGGTGTTGAGTCACAAGAGAAAAGCTTGGTGTTCTTAGTCATAAATTATATTTGATAAAATAAAAACAATTGTTTTAATCTCTTTGTTTTGTTTCAATGTATCTTGCTTTTAATGAAAATCAACTGTTTGTACTTGCATGATCATAAATACTTAAATCAACAAGTAGAAACCTACATGCTATTTTTACAGCTGGCCAAGTGCAAAATTCTGCTGCTCTTCTTCCATATTGGTCCTACTGATGAAAGTGGCTTTTTTAAGCAGTCAACAGATAGACTGATTAAACGACATTTTCACCATTACTCTGTAGATTCCCCATCACGGACTTCCAATACTGTTTTTTTTTATTTTTAATGTGTTGAGCAAAAAAGACATATGGAAACAATATATGGTGGGATAGCTAAATACCTTGTGCCATATATTTTTATGTATGTCAGTGTGTCAGGTTGTCTGTATGCAAGTTGTCTGTATGTCTGCCAGTCTATCAATCACAATACATGGCTAATGGCATTACTGACTTTTTGTTCATACTGAACCAGCAATAAGAAAATAGAAACAGAAACTTGCAATGAATTAAAAAATATTCCTGCAAAACTTAATTTTATCTAATTGCAATTTATACAAATTCAAAAACAAAAAAATCATGGTGCTTAACTTCAACAAACAAATCAGTGCTACTCTAAAATATTTAATTTTATCTTTTCCTATACAATAGAAATCCTTACAATTCCAACTCTGTACTTAAATTGATTTCTACCTAATCACAGGCCCTGGATTAACATAGGTTTCTAATCTTTCCCCCAGATTTTTTTTTGGGGGGGGTATTTATTTTTGCAATGCCAATAGCTCTGATCATTTTGCTGACTCTTTGGCATTTACTGCAATTTTGAGATAGAAACAACTAAAAGTTGTAGAATAATCCTTACATAATTTTAATTATATACTAATTTAATACAAACTAAAAATCCCAATTCTCCAAATCCAGAAAACCTTTATATAATCCCTGCCATTTTTCATTACTGTATACCTGTTTTTGATGCTTCTGGCCACCAGAATTGTGGTGAGTTCCAGCTTGAACCCTATCTAAGGAGTCTGTTAAGGATATTCTTGGCTTATAACCGATGTTGTGGGTTATTGAGTAGAGTACCCTTTGAGTAAATGCATGAAAAGTGACTGGGAGTGGTTGTGAACAATCACAGTCAACATACAAACACACAGAGTTGTTGTAGACTTTTACTTTTAGAAAAATGTAAAGCAAAGTCCAAAAACAATCCAAGTCATACACAGATAAGACGAGAGTTAAAAGATCAATCCAGGGATATTTCAAGTACAAAGTCTTCTTACCAGTTGTAGTCATACACAATAAAATAGTTCTTCTTGAGTTTAAAACAGGAACAAGTTTAATATCAAAACATTCAATAAATAGTAGAAAGCAACATGTAGCTATGATGAAACAGTGATCATGCAGAGAGATCAGGTAGAGAGTTACAGCAAATAAACAGGTAAAATGGTGTAGTATCCACATAAGCCATGATCCTGACTTCCCTTAAGTACATTGGCTACAGAGCTTAGCCAATCAGGATACAGGATGATGCAATACAGTCTTAAAGAAATATAAACTTTTTCTGACTGCAAACATACATTGTTGGTTTATATATTGCCTGACCAACTAGTTAGACAAATAACCATTTCCTAACAGAGTCTGTGGAGAAGTTCCATCTCCTCCAAAAGGGGGCCTTTTGTGCAAGCAGGTTAGTAACTCTCATGATATTTTATGATGTGGAATGCATATAATGAAACCTGTTGACCTCTTTGATAATTCTCAAAGTAGAATTCAGGGGAATGAAATAACAGTTCATACTGAAATCCAATCAATACGATATGTGTGTGGGAGAAATGCCCATATATTACTTGTGGGCCTGAAATAAAGGTTCATAATATTGTTTTCAATTTATACGCTAACTTTGAAGATGCAATGTTGTTATAAAGACTCTGTTTCTTTATCCTTCCTACTGGAGATGATGAACAGATTTTTTTTTCTCTTTAAAGTTGGAGGCAAGGCATCCATGTGAAGCCAAGGTGTCATCAAAATGATGAAACAAACATCACAGTCCCACCATCCCAGCTCCCTACCATGTCTCCATCATTGCAGTACAACTACAAAGATTGCAGAGTTGGCATCACACCATTATATGTTTTGTCATTTGCCCCTCTTGAATGGGCAATGAATTTAAAAAACCTTTAAGACAGTAAAAAAGAAAGTGCAACAATAGTCAAAGTAAATATTATCCTTTCCTAGGGGTCTGAGAAGGGTGAGTCAGAATGTAGAAGAAGCACATTAGCATCAAATGATCACTGAAACTTGTAAGAGTGAGACAAACTTGCCAGTATTCAGCAGCAAAACAATTTTTTTATGAACAAAATCCTTATTTGGTTTGACTGAATTGCCACCATCCAGCATTTGCAATTCAAATATATACTGCAGGCTCAATTGCTGATCACCAGTTTGCAATTTTTATTTTTATTCTTAAAGCACAGATTTATCATTGCTGATCTTTTCTTTTAACAAAATAGAGAAAAACAAGACAAAAATTGATTTAAAAACATGAAAGAATATTGCAATTAGAAGATAAATTGCATATAAAAGAGCTTATATAGATGTATGTGTGTACACACATGAACATATTGTTCTAAGATATATATGAGTGAAATTGTTTATATAATAATTTCAATTAAACAATATTTCATTTTAATTGTTCATGCATAATTTAAGTATATAGGCCATTCATTCATAGGCTGTAGGTAATGTCAGGTCTTTAATTCACTGGCTAAATTGGGGCCATAAATTTACCTTTTTAATGTTGAAGAACTAATCTCTTGGCAATAAAAAGGGCAATGCGACTCCATTTCTATTGTCTAGCTATCAATTTACTCGCAGTTGTTAAAGCCATGTGTGCATCTAAATATATTTCATTAGTATATACTTGTAATTACTTCCTCCCAAAACATGGTAACTTTAGGACATTGCAAAAACATATTTTAATGAAGTATTAATTTAACTATATCTGTAAGAAGATTTACTCTTTTTTTCTGTAAAAATGTAATGGGGTTATGGTAACTGCATAATCTGTGCTATAATCTGAGATATAGTGAGGCTTTTTGTATTGAAGATAGAATGTTTTCCATTATTTAGGCAAAATGGGGATTTCCAAATCCTATTTCTATGCAGTCTTTGAAGTCTCTGCATTAAAGTTACACTGATTTATTTTTAACAGATGTTTATAAAGACTCTCGACCAAATCCTGGTGATCTATTGGTCCATATAAAGTTCTCAATAAATGTTTTAATTATAAATGTTACTGATGGGTCAAAATCAATTACCGTATATACTCGAATATAAGCCGAGTTTTTCAGCACGTTTTTCAGGCTGAAAAAGCCCCCCTCGGCTTATATTCGAGTCATGAAAAAAAATGCCTTTTTAAAAGAAAACAAATGAGTAGACCCATGTCTGCAAAAATAGAAAAAACAGCCCTTTCAGCTTCAGTATAGGTTAATTACCATAAGTTGTTTTGAACAGCCTCCCGACTCTCAGCTGATTTGCTCTCAGCTGTTTTGCTAGCTGCAAAGAGATGCAGATTCCCCCCCCCAAGCCATGCTGAAACGCGAAACTGAAAGTAAAGCAGGGTCTTTGCTGCAACATGACAAAATGAGGCAGACAGAGATTTCTTTTTCTTTTTCCTCACCAAAAAAGGTAGGTGGAAAACTGCAAACAATGGGAAATTTAGGCAAAAGAGGAGGTTCAAGATTTTAAAACACAAAAGAAAAAAAAGCTGTATTTAACTAGGGAATTGTAATAATTGAGATATTATTAATTGTATATTGTGTTGAAAGCAGAAATGGTTAAGTTGTGGTTTGGAAGAATATATGGGGGAAATTATTTGGTTTATTATTATTGGTAAATATAATTACCGGTAATTGATTTGTAAGAAATTGGATTGCATGGAAATAATTGGAATATTCATGTTCATATTGATTAATATACAAAAAAGATAGTTATATAACTAATTGATTTATATTAAAATGTTGAATTTGTATTGAACAACTGTAATATTACATAATTAACCAATGTGAGGATGGATATAAAAATAGATGACGATGGGAAGGTATAATAAAGAATAAAAGTGAAAAATTGAATTTGATTAAGATTAGAGATGAGGATGAAGGGTAATATTGGTTTTTTTAAAAAATAGATGAGGAATAAATATGGCAAAAAGGAAATATAGAAATTGTAATTTTAAGTGAAATGACTAAACACTGTTTAAATTTGTGAACTGGCCAAATACTCTGTTCAAAGAAAATACATTGTATGTTTATATGTGTGTTTCTAATTATTGCTATTTATTCATATTTGTTCTCTTTTATTCTTTAAAGTTTAACAATTCATTCTTTATCTAGATATCTTTATATTTGTTTGGGGTTGGTTTTCTTCCCTTTCATCTTTTTTATTGTACAGCAATCTTTCTCCTCAAACCTACCACCTCTCTCTTTGAGAAAGGGGGGAGAATGAGAGAGAGTGTGGGGGAAAGAGAGAGAGAAAGAGGGGGAGAGAGAAGGAATGAGAAAGAGAGGGGGAGAGAGAAATGGTGATAAGATAGGGCAAAAACGTAAAATGTGAGGACAGTCGTAAGTTCGAGGACTGGTCACAAGTGCGTGGACCAGTCAAAAATTACTTTTTCAGCCCTCTGAGTAGTCCATATGCACAAAAGGACTACCCAGAGGGCTGAAAGGTTTCTGACAGGTCCTTGCACTTTTGACCGGTCTTCGCACTTATGACTGGTCATCATTTATGCCCATTTTAGCATTCTTAACAACCATGTCACTCATTTCACAGCTGCTTCTCTTCACCATGGTGATAAGATAGGGCAAAAATGTAAAATGTGAGGACAGTCGTAAGTTCAAGGACTGGTCACAAGTGCGAGGACCAGTCAAAAATTACTTTTTCATCCCTCTGAGTAGTCCATATGCACAAAAGGACTACCCAGAGGGCTGAAAAAAGTGATTTCTGACAGGTCCTTGCACTTTTGACCAGTCTTTTTTTATTTCAAAATTTACCAGTAGCCGCTGCATTTCCCACCCCTGGCTTATACTCGAGTCACTAAGTTTTCCCAGTTTTCTGTGGTAAAATTGGGGGCCTCGGCTTATGTTCGGGTTGGCTTATACTCGAGTATATACGGTATATCTTGAATCCAAAACATTCCAGTTAGGTTCAGCTCTTACGTAGGAATACTTTGAAATGTCCCATAATGGGAATTTGCACTAAATGAAGATATCAAAAATTTGGTATAAGTCAAAAGATATGCATACTGATAGAATCCAAGACTCAGAAACTGAAAGTTTTCTTTCTTAACTGTCTATATAATTATTTTAATTTATCTTTGTCAGTCTTCATTTTTATTACCTGCTAAAGGTATATTATTTTGAAATGCAGGCAAAATGAAGGGCATATGTTCCTCATCAGTACTTTTTCTGCTGAAACCTTTTTGGATAATATTTATGTATTTATTTGTTTATTTATTTATTTATCAAATTTGTATAGCTGCCCATCTCACATGAAAGTGGTTGTGAGTGGTATACACATATAATTAAAAAAAAATATGGTATACACATATAATTAAAAAAAAATTTAAAAATCACTACAAAAAGGCAGATAATTGGGGCACATAGCAACAGCCACATTGTTTCGTGAAATCCAGTATTATTTTTCCTTGAAGGATAATCATTGCCTTATGAAAAGGCAATGCCTTATGCCATAAGGCATTGCCTTATGCCTTATGAAAAGCATAAGGTTTTTCATTTGTAAAATGTAACCAAAGTTTTTCTGAAAATATTCACTAGTATTATTAGCAGTTCAATGATATTAGGGATTCATTTTCAGAATGCCGAAAATGGATGGTGGTGACAAATGAAAGAAATCTGTTTTATTTAGGTTTATTTCATATATTTTCAAAAGCACATTCTTGCAACCTGAAGCTTTTGTTTATCTGGTGCAGCCTTAGAATATTCAACTAACCATTTCCTGCATTACATAGTAGAGAGAAAATAAAGGTTCTTCAACAAAAGGAAACAAACATCTTCCACCCTCCTGCATAACCTAGTTTTCAAGATCTGCTTTTAATTCTACCACTTGTATTTTGTTGTTATGTTAGTGCTAAATCATGAATCTAGCATCATCTACAATCCCAATGCAAACAGCAAGATACATTAGCATTCCCCTGATCTCCTGTGTCTTCTGTAAAGTCTGTAAATTTTATGCTATGATGCTGGATCATGATTAGTACATCTATAAGATTACAAATAAAATCTTGTTTGCCCTGAACCAGAAAGGTTTTGCATCTATTAAGAGTTGAATGATGCACTATTTATCGTACTAAGATAATATATGACTTATGGTATACAGTATTCACACACCTACAGATACATTACATTCAGTCACACAGTCTGTCAGTTATTCTACTGGTGATGGCTAACAACTACAGAGTTATGCTAAGAATATTTATCTCTCACACACTTGCACTGTCTCTCTTAATTATTTAGATGTTTCTGCATCTCTTAATGAATTGTAGAATGGAAACTAATAAATAATGCTTTACAAAGTTTGTCATGTTTTCATAAAATAATGTTTATTCTATATATTACTTCATATCCAAGGACTTATCTGTTTTCTTTTCTTTTTTTTTTAAACATGTCCAAGAATGGGTTTTCAAACTAAATTGCTTTTTAATAATAAATATTGTTTGGAACATCATGTTGTAGCTTAGTTACATTGGTCCAAACACTAATATTTTGTAATACTAGTAGTTCCAAAACATCCTTATTCCTAAGCAGTTTTAGGCTAGAAATTATATTTAGAAATCTGGATTCATGAAAACATGTAGCAATATACATAATCTGGATAATTTGTTTATTCTCCGCCTTTTTAAAAAACCAACATTTATTGGGTACAAGAATATGAAAGTATAGAGGAGAGAAAACTTGCTGATCTATATGATCATTTGAAACCAATAACAGATAGGGTTTTGTTCCCTTTGAAGGAAACTAGGTTTGGCACTAATGTTGATACACAGATGACATTAGTTGCCAATATTAGTTTTTGTCAACTTCTGACCTGCAACTGTATTCTTTTAATTAATATTTGGGTTACATCCTGATTACAGTCATCCAGCCAGTTACTGATGTATTTATTGGGTGTTACATTAAGTACTAAGTAACACTTTTAAAGCAATATGGAGCTATGGGCTAATTTATTTAAAATTCCAGTATGCAAATCTTGCTTATGTGCCTGCTGCTCGGACATGTTAAGTTGGTTAATAGTTAGGCAAGTTATTTTCTTTAAAAGTCTACATTTTTAAAATGCATTTTCTCTAATTATTTTTGAATGAGGATTAACTGAATGTTACCAATATACTTTTAAAATATTTTAAAAGATTGGATGACTATTTGATTTACAATGTATCTGTATCCAGTCCTACAAAAATGGAGGCATGCCTGATTATATAGTATAGAAAGAAATGTAAAATATGTGAGGTTTTTCTATCAACATATCTACATATTTACCATGCTTATTCTCTGGAATTTGAATTGTTTGGCATCACAAAATAGTCTATACTCTCTCTCAATTTCTCTCTACATATACCTGTACTTATACCTATACCTATACCTATACCTATACCTATACCTATACCTATACCTATACAAACATATACACATAGATATACCCAAACACATGTATACATATACAAGCATTCCTTGCTTAAGGAAGATGGGATGAGGTTGGCAGACAGGACACTAGTGTAAATAGGATATAATATTTTTTAAGCTTTAGTTCTATCCCAAGGAGGCTGTATCTAGTTGATAAGGGCCAACCAAAGTATTGAATAAAGCAATTACTGCTTACTTCATTAAGCATTAACTAATGCTATCATTAATTCAAATAATTGTTTGGATTGGATGTTTTCTTACAGCTCTAAGAAATAAAAATAATGAGAACCACTCTAAAGTTTGTGTCAGGCTTGATTTGTTCATCTGGATTTGGTGGCAGTGAGGTGTATCCATCTAGATAAATACAATATCTAGATGGACACAAGTTCAGTTAGACACATGTGTGAATTTTATATGACTTGCAAAGGAATCCAAGAAAGATCCCAACATGGCTTGCTTTAAGCAAAACCTTTTTGTACTGGTGTTATCCATGAACTATCAAGTTCTTTCAAGGGCTGTTTCTAGTCCAACACACTGTCTGGATTACATCAGGAGGATCTTTAATTCTTTGTGAATTATCAGAAAATCCAAAATGTACATATTGCAAGCTATCTCATAATCCAGACATGCTTTTTACTAATACTTAAATTCTGTATGTGCAAGCTTTAAGAAGAAATACTCGGCTGCGGTACTCCAGAGCTAAAGATGTCTTCTATATTTTTTTGTGCAGAGAAAATAAAGCTTGTACTTCTGATCCACAGAATAAATAAGAGCAACGGTTTTTCTATAATTGGAAATTGCTCAGGCTGGCGCTTCCCTACATTTTTATTACTGCTGAAGGGGATAGCAAATAAGTTCATGTAATTAGCAGGGAAATATTAAAGGGTTTTAAGAATACTTGAGATTAAGAATTTGTCTCAAGCGCCTGAGAATTCATAAGTGCAATCAATATTAATATGAGAAAAGATGCCATTTTCAAGAATATCAGAACTGCTTAGGCATTGCTGTCTCTTACCTGTCTTCATCTGCTTTCCATAATAAGTTGGATTTCTTCTGTTTTTATGGTATTCTCAGTGATTATGTAGCTATTTTAAGGATATAAATCTTGAACTGGTGGGTTTCTTCTGTGTAATCCTTGACTTTTCTTTAGCAAGATGCTATCTGTTGTGTATTATTTTACATACACACAAACACGCACCACTCGTCTTTACTCAACAAAGTCACTGAATACTTGTTCATATTTGCAAACTCTACAGCAACAGAATAGCACCAAATGTTGTGTCAGTTTGTATGAATAAGAATTGATGGTTTACAATTATTCTTTTCACTGTAAATCTGTTCTTTCTCTATCCAAATGTCAAATACAGTAATTAATAGTTTTACCTATGAACAACATCTTTGCTTCTGAAATATTAAAGAAATTCCAGATTTCCAGGAGGAAAGTATTTTATTATCCTCCAATGACTCATTTCTCCCAAGAGTAGGGAATGGGGAAAAAAACATACTGTCTTTGGTTTCATGATTTCCAGAAATACTATTCCATAGCAAGACATATTGTATGTAATGAATAGGGAATGAGGAATAGATTCAAAAGCCATAAATCCAGTTTTTAGATTAGATATGAGCCTCAAATAGATCTCTCTATACAGAACTGTGGGAAAGGGTACATCATAAAAATGATTAAAGAATTCAATTGTACCTTTTATAATAATTTCAGGTTTAATGGTAGTTTCTTTCTCATTTTTTCATAAACATAAACAAGAAAACTTTCTAACACTGATGAAGGTTGAACAACTCAAAATGTAGTTTCGCATGAAGATATTCATCCTGTGTAAATCTTTCAAATTACATAATTAGTTCTTATCTGTCTTTCCTATCTCTGTAAAATGGCCAACCTCAGTTTTGAATCTAAAAAGGCAAATTATTTCATAGACACCCATAGAAAGCTTGCTTATGTAAGAGCCATGGTGGCACAGTATTGCAGGCTGACTGCCCACTGCCAGGAATTTAATCCTGACCAGCTCAAGGTTGACTCAGCCTTCTACCCTTCCGAGGTCAGTAAAATGAGGACCCAGATTGTTGGGGGCAATATGCTGACTCTGTAAATCACTTAGAGAGTGCTGTAAAGCACTATGAAGGGGCATATAAGTCTAAGCGCTATTGCTATTGTATGTAACCTCAAATCCCAAAGGAGATAATACCACATTATAGGTTGTCATCTTACTGATCTTCTTGAAAATGGGTGCCAATTGTGAATGGAAAGGTTCAACAAGACACATCAGATTGTGCTCCAAATGTTTATGCTCAAATTATGCAAATGGAATACTAAAAGGACTACTATACCAAAGGCTCAATTAATGCAGTCTCATAGATTGTGAGCCTTTGGTATAGTAGTCAGTGTAATTTATTGTCAGTGTTCAGAGTACCTTATAATTTTATTTTCAAATTTCAAATAAACCAAACAAATATCTTACATATTTGGATCTGAAAGTCTTGAGATAAAGCTTTCCACAAAGCCATACTAATTATTTATTAGTACTAAAATATGTATTGGCTGTTATTTATTTAAAGCAAGTCAGTGCTGACTGCTGTTGAAAACATTCCCTATGTATCTTTAAACACTGAATTATTTAAGTCAGACTATATTGCTTTGTTGGCAATAAATACAGAAATTTAATACTTTATCTACCAAATGTCCTATTGAACATAATGCTTGATTTTAGCCTGAATAAATTACAATTTCTCCAAGTTTGTACTTTCTCTTACTTACTTTCTTTGTTTGGGAAAGAAATTAATCCACAACATCTTGTCTGATAGAATTGCCACCAATTACAATTTGAAATGCTGAGGAGTTTAAAGAAGGAGAAGCTATGACCAGTTACTCAGTCCAAAGGAAAGGGTTTCAGATTTTCTATCTTCCCTGTTGGGAAGATTTCAGAAGTTGATGCTAGTGAATTATAGCTCCAGCTGATCAGAAACTATCCTATCAGACAGCCCCAGCTTGCAGGGCTCCATATTCTCACATACTGTATATATGGACATGCACTTATGTCCTCTGGTACAGAATCCCTCCTAAATTTTCATGGCATCAAATGCTTGGACCAGGAGTGTTTTCTGAGATGGGTTAGCAAGGTGATATTTTAATGGGTTTTGTATGTTTTTGTGTTTTCTAACCCAAGCTTTTAGTTTTATGGTTTCCCTTGTGGTTGTGCTATTGTTTTAATGATTTATTTTGTGATGCATTATTAATTCTCTATAAGTCACTTTGAGTTGAGTCAACCTTGAGTGAGTCAGAATTGAACTACTGGCAGCGGGCAAAGTTAACCTGCAATACTGCATTGTAACCACTGTGCAACCATGGCACTGAAAGAAGGGAGTGGAAGGAAAGAGAAGGGAACAATGTCCAGGAGCAGCAGGAGGGAGTCTTGACTGATCCCTTATTACTGGACTCAGCAGAGCAAGATATACTAGCAAAACCTCCCACTTCTGGGAAGGAAAAATGGACTTACTTTTTCATAGCTTTGTTGTCTTTGTCATTATGTCCTCTAAGGTATCAAGAGGGCTAACATAGATGCTTGACAAGCTTGGTCTCTCTGGGGATTGAATCAGGGGTGAAATCCAAAATTTTTCTCTACTGGTTCTGTAGGCGCGGCTTGGTGGGCGTGGCAAGGGAAGGATACTGCAAAATCTCCATTACCTCCCCTCCTGGGGGAAGGATATTGCAAAAACACCATTCCCACCCCACTCTGGGGCCAGCCAGAGGTGGTATTTGCCGGTTCTCCAAACTACTTAAAATTTCCACTACTGGTTCTCCAGAACCTGTTAGAACCTGCTGGATTTCACCCCTGGATTGAATCCCTCATCACTGACCAGATTTGGTTATATCAAGGTTATGGTTTCTGCCCATACTTTATGTTAGGAAAGGCAACAGAAGCTGGATAGAATGTAATAGAGGCAAGCAAGCCACAAAAAGAGAGACTGGTGTAGAAATGTCATGTTACTCCATTTTTAGAGCACTAAGTATTTATACTAATGCTTCCAATCTCAAACCAGTACCAATTATCTCATTATCAAGAGTTTATCTATTCCAATTATGATCAGACTTCAGCCTTAAATTTAAGTTGCTGAAAGTGAATTTGAACTTTTGATTATATTGGCAGGACCATCACTGATGAATTACATTCCATTAGCATAATAGAAAGCAAAGTGAGGGCTTATGGCTAACTCTAATCAAGAAATTAAGAATTGAGAGATTAAATGATCCCCAAATTATTAGTTCTATTACCTTAAACAAAACTCTGATAGGCAGACAGTTTAATAAGACCACACATGCTGGTTCTTCCTCTTTACATTGGAAACATTGTCATATTATTCAACTCCACCATTTATTTTCCATAAAATCAAATAGAAATTGCAACATTATATATTGTCAGGAAATAATCATTTCCATTATTTTAAGTCACATTAGTGGTTTATTGAACATAGAAATATACATCCCTTATTTCATATTGTCAAGTGTTCATAGTATTCCTAAACTGTTTAAGAATTTTCTACTAATTTGGAAATAGTTTACTATATTTAAAATTGTGTCTGAAATACCATTATTTAGAATTTTAAAAGTTTTGGAAGATGGAAGATTTATCTGATCCTATTATAAAATTTTCAGTATAGGATACATCTTAGACATAAAACATTCTGATATACTTTTTAAAAATAATATGAAATATATTTTACAGAATGAATAAAGAAGCTAGGATAATTAATCAAGAAGACTATAGATTGATTTTTGGGAAAACTTTACTGTAAAACTGAGCTGACTAATTTCAGTTTGAGTTGCTTTGCTTTTGCACATAAATAGAAGCTTCTGATTAGCCAATAGGATATTACTGGCCTGAGGCTTTACCCTAGAAAAACACAGAGTTAATTAGGCTCTATTCTCAAAACAGGAAAAAAGAATCAGAAATACCATTTAGTTGAAAGTCAAGGGAACATTCTAAACATCCAAAAGGAGCAGAAAAGTTATAAATATTTTTCAGAAAACAACAGTCCCTTCCAATTGGCTGGACCATTTCTGATTCAAGTAACTTGTACTACACACTTTAGGACAGAAATATGCAATTGCATTGGCTTGGTGGCTAGATTGAGCTTTGCATGTCACATCAAGACCAAATTTATATTGTGACTAATTTCATAATGTGTTTTTTTTTAAGTATTACAAATCCCAAATACTATATTAGATGCTTTTTAGCTAACAATTATATGCTTCAATGTTCTTTCAAAGTTCTCAGTATGAAATGACCTATGTGTAGACAGTTGACACGTTGTGTGACACTGCATGGAAAAGTCTGCAGTAATTAACACATTATATGCATGACAAAAACAGTGTGGAAATGAGTAATGTAAATGAATTTAAAAAGTAGAAAAATATGATTTAAAAGTGAAAGGGAATCTGAAAATTTCAAGCAGGAAGCAGGATAACATTAATTTCACTAAATGATGAAAAGAAGACAGAGAATCAACACATTTTACATTACTATTGAATTAAAGTCATTAATATAAAAGAATTTCAGTTTAAATATACAAATGAGAAAAGTTAATATAAATAAAACTAACCTAGATTTCCTTAATCAGGTCAATTCCATTTGTGTGGGATATATTTAACCAGACAACAATTGATAAGAAATGGTATTAAGAAACAAACATGGAAATTTGATCCAGGACAAAATACTGTAAACTCTTGGGGCAATTTGGGATAGATAAGATGCTTTGGTAAATTTTCTGCGAGTTGATTACAATAAATTCTAGCTAACAGAGGGTTTTGAAGCTTTAATCTTGCATTATCATCATCATCATCATCAACTATTTTGTCATTAATATAATATATAGATGACAGGTTAATAATCTGCAAATAGATTTAATAGCTTAAAAATTTGGAGGGGCCTGTTTTGCAAGGGGTGGGAAACTAATATTGTTAGCAATATATTGATTCTTAATCAACTGAGGAGATAAAATGTGTATATGTGTTAGGTTCGATTTTCCTGCTTCCTCAATTGGAGCATAAATTTTCATTATCAGACTCATGGTCCCATGTACAGTAGCTTAAACTCCATATATCTATCATAAGCAAGCTTCCCCCCCTTGCTTTTATTATACCCTTAAGGCTTTAGTCCCATCTATGTTTCCCTAGTTTTAATGACACTGTTGATCTCATGTTACATTTATCTCCTATTTGCAGATTCTACCAATTGTATTTCCCTTTGATGTCAAATAGCGATGACAAATAATAAGGTCTGGCTTATTTACTTAATTAATTCCAAGTAGCACCAAAAGCATTTTCTTTAAAACATGAATCTTTAGAAAGTGTACAGTTTCTTTATCTGTTTCTAACTGTCTTAGTCAAAATCTTGTTAAGCTATTTGTTGTTTTAAAGTCTTAAAAAATATTATTTCTTCTTTGCTTTAGTTTCTGTAAATTGGAGGGAAGGCACCAAGCGGTATTTTTCTTTATCCCACTGTTTTCAAATACCTCTTTTCAACTGTATTGATTGTAACTGTAATCAAAAATCAAAATCAAGGGGTTTCAATATACTTTGCAAGTATATTGTTTCTCCCTCAATCCCCAGCTGTTCTACTCAAGAGGAAACCACAGGACTTCCATCCCACTATCTCTTCAAAAGGAACCACAGTCTGGGGTAGGTGATCTCTTGCTCTTTTCTTATTCAGAGGGACTTCCTGGCTGCTGTTCAATGCCCCAGAACCATCTCTGCTCCTTCAGAGATGCCTACTCCTCCATAGAACTTCATTTAGAAGCTGGGACTGCAAGACATTCCAACATGTAAAAAAGCAAATGTAATCTCTTAAGTAGCTGATCTTTTCATATTCAGTGTGAACATCAAGATATGTATTCAGGTCTTTAATTCTTTAGCCTTTCAAATTCTGAACTTGAACAAAGCTTATGCTGCATTTTGAATAAATCACTAGTTCTGGACATTAAGTGTAAAAGAGTCACTGGTGTCAGAATCATAATGGCACTTTTGTTAGCTTACTTATGCAAATAACCTCATTACAAGAAGGCTAGAAACCTGAGGACATGCGAGTATGAACTTCATCAGCTCCAGTACCATTGGGGATTGGCTCAAATGGATAGGCAGTGGGAGGGGGACAATGGCAAGCTAACCAAGTATACCGCTTAACATTTAAAAAATGACAAAACCTTTGTCTCCAGTGTTATTAAAAAAACAACTGGACAAAACAATGAAAAAGATCCTTTTCTTCTCTTAATTAGTCATTTGATTATCCCATCTGTCATTCTGATATCTGCTTACTTAGTATGTGACTGTGTTTTTGATTTGGTCATTAGTTGCTTATGATTTTTGTGCCCCAGAATTTCTCCTCGACTATCTGTCACTAACTTAGTCTCTGAACTCAAAGAATATATACAACCATATAAAATCTTACACTGACAAATATATCCCTAATTTGTTATATATACAGTAGCTTTATGTCCTTGCTCAAGTTTTAGGGATGTATAATAATTAAACTGGCTCCCCCAACAACATATCTTAAAGCAACCCAAATATAGTCCAAAATATTATAACAGTTACAGTACAGTAAAACAGTACAGTAAAATATGGATATGACATAGCTTTATAACAACAGTACAAAACTTAGAAATAGGTGATTTCAGTACACCTATCACTTAAGAAAATGTCTCTGGATAACATCAAACAAGAGAGTTCGGCAGTGTTTCCATTTATGAAAAGTGCTGTTCCTCAGAAAATTTGCCCCCCAGAAAAACATGTTATGGGGTTTCAGTTTTAACAGAGGCATAAGAGCATAGCCTAAGTGACTTTCTTTTGTATCTGCCATCCATAATCTAGAAAAAGGCCATTGGTAATGGGTAAAGGATAACTAATAGTGTGCAGGTTTGGTTGTTCTGGATTCTCTGAAGAGATAGTTTAACTCTTGAGCTGCTGCTAAATTATGCTGATGTGAAAATTTCTTCTTACCTTTGTTCAACAAACTCCAATTTAGAACCCAGATTTAGAAAGAAATCAGGGACATGCCAAGGTGAAACAGTTTTTTAGTTAATCTATACCGTATACCATCTACATCTAAATTATAAGATACTAACTGGGACAGAAATCCTATGGGAAATAGATTCTAAGCCAATAAAACACTTTTAACTGCCAAGCTGTTGTTTCTATGTTAATTAGCTCACCTAGCCTAAGTACAGCACTGGAAACATTTTGAGGTATAGAAAATATGGCTCTGAAAACTATGATTTTATTCTTCCACGTGGATGGAATTTTATGTTAGGAGGCAATTGTACACCATAAAAAAGCAGCACTACTGATTTAGAATAGAGTAGAGTAGAGTAGAGTAGAGTAGAGTAGAGTAGAGTAGAATAGAATAGAATAGAATAGAATAGAATAGAATAGAATAGAATAGAATAGA
>WNWU01000002.1:40295031-40313112 GCA_012654045.1 Ptyas mucosa
TTTCTTTCTTTCTTTCTTTCTTTCTTTCTTTCTTTCTTTCTTTCTTTGTCTCTTTCTTTCTTCTCTCTCTTTCTTTTTGGACTTAGCAAGCCTCCCTGCAGCCCCTGGAAGCCAAAACAGATTGCAGGAAAAAAGGCATTTTCCTCACTCGAATATAAGCCAAGGGGGGCTTTTTTCAGCATTAAAAATATGCTGAAAAGCTAGGCTTATACTCAAGTATATACAGTAATAACCATTCTGGCTCCTAAAAATCTACAGTGGCCACCATATTTCTCTGAATATCTGTGGTGGCATTTTTGATATGTGCCATTTGATGTCTAGAGGCATGAAAAAATGCACCCAGATATTTAAAGTAACTAGCCTGTTTTATTGGTTATGTATCTATGAAGCAGTTGGTCTTTTTGGAGAATATCATTATTTTATTTTGAGATTTGTTTTTGGATAACTAATAACCAAACTGCTCTTTCATACAAAATTGGCTCCATTCTGAGAGCCTATCTAAGGCCAGCTTGAGTCATGAAAAGAATTATGACGCCATCTGCATATAGGCAGGTGTTTGCCCACTAATTTGAAATATGGGACTTGCTATATAATTCCTGTTAACATCACATGCCTGCTGCTTGTGTTAAGTTTATGTACAGGTAATGCAGATACAGACATGACTATTATATCTAAAAAATTCAGTCAGGAACAACGAAACTTGATTTCAATAAAACCAGTGGGACATTTCCAATTCTACTTGAAAGTCAGTATTTCCCAGCCTGGTGCTTTCAGGTGCATAGCATAGCAACCTGTCATCATTTACTGAGATCCACACAGAAATCTTGCCTCTTTTAGTTAACAGCTTATAACATATATTTTAAAAGGCTCTTGGGGACAGAGAACAACTGCTGTAATGTAACCTATTGGGGGTGATTAAGCAAGGAAGTGTTAACAGCTAGAATTAATAGAACAAATGAGAAGGAAATAGGAGCCAAAAATGGTGGCAATGCAGACCACTGAGAGAAAGAACTGAAGCAATGGAAGAACTGTTTCTATATTCTTAATTATTCACAAGGTACATGTGAATTACTTTGAAATTAAGTTAATGTGATCATTTATGCTTTCTGTTCACCAAGGACTTTGAGGAAACATTAAATGCCGAGGACGATTAAAGTTTAACATTAGCACAGTCATCAGGAATATATTAGTGCTGAAAAAAATCCATGGAGTCTGATCACTTGAACAGATCCTATTCATTCTAGTATCAGAAATTGGTGCTAATTATTTCTGGCCAGTGAATCCATGATGAATGAAAAATATTGATTTCTATATTCCCCATACAGAATATTTTCAAGTTTTGTTTTTGTGCTGATTACACAATCTGAAAGTTGAAGAGTTATCCTCAGCTCAGTTTTCTCTAGCTTTGATATCAATCATATAGTTATAAATATGATTAAATTGCACATTAATATATTAAGATAAATATAGTATACAAATATAAGGGAAAGATATATACAGAATATAAATTTGGGAAGGTTCAATTGATTTTTCCCCTAGATTTTCATTTCAAAAGTACATTGAACCAACAATGTTTATCTTTGCTTTGAATTGAAGCAATCTACAACAGTGTAAAATAACATAACATAGTAAACATATATTTTCAGTATTCAAAGGTATGCATAATGCAATCAATGACTATCACTTCTTTTTCTTTTTAACCTGAAATGGTTTAGGACCAGAATATAGGTTTTTGATAATATATAGAGTCCCACAATGATACTTTCACAATTCACCAGATTTTTCCCTTGAGAAATCCTCATCATCTGGTAATTTTTTAAGGTGATTACACTTTGGTATCAATCTAATAATTCCCAGAAGCATTTGAAATTTATTTCTACATTATGATGCTTTCACAATTCACCATGGTTTTTCCCTTGAGAATTACAGAGAAAAAAAGTAGTTTATCAAAACTAATATCTGTGCTACTAGATTTAATTATATTCCTTTTAACCAGATAGCCTTTTTCACCTGTCACACTTTCTTATTTTAATATTTATAATATTTATTTTGTTTTATGTGTGGATTTTGTTGAGAATTGCATATTTCTCACTTTGGCAGTTTCAGACAGAACATTTTATTTTTTGGCTGGCTTAGAAGAAAGCTCCCATAGAAGAATCTGGAAGATTCAAACTCTTCTGTCTAAATTTATACTGAACAGTGGCTAAAAAAGAAACCTTGATCTCCTACCATCATGCTCACCATCCAGCCTGTTCTTAGTTAGAAGCAGTGGTGAAATCCAAATTCTTTTACTACTGGTTTGGTGGGCGTGGCTTGGTGGGCATGGTGTGGTTTGGTGGGCGTGGCTTGGTGGGCATGCAGGGGAAGGATAGTCCAAAATCTCCATTACCATCCCACTCCAGGGAAAGGATACTGCAAAATCTCCATTCCCACCCCACTCTGGGGCCAGCCAGAGGTGGTATTTGCCGGTTCTCCAAACTACTCAAAATTTCCACTACTGGTTCTCTGAACTTCTCAAAGGTTTCGCTACTGGTTCTCCAGAACCTGTCAGAACCTGCTGGATTTCACTCCTAGTTAGAAGCCTTCTGTAACAAGTTCCTTTCCTTTAGGTAGATTTTCAACTATTCAGACTAAGTAATACAAAAAATCTCTGGCAGAAACTGGGTTTTTTTGTTTTTGTTTGTTTTTGGCTTTTTGGAACCAATATTGTTGCTAGAGCGAATCTGTGTGTATGTGTACGTGTGTGCATTTGAAGATTACAGTTTTACCAAAAACAAGGAAGAAAAGAGACAGAATTATGGGGAAAAGACATCTCAGAATACTGAAAAGCAGTAGCTGAGACATAATGAAATCAAGAAGTCAAGCAAAGAAAACCAACAACAGCCTGATAAAAAGGAAAAGCAGTCTTGCAGCAACTACATAAATAAAAGTCTGAAAAAGAGAGGTGAAGAGAGGTGAGACAGAATTAGAGTAGCGATGAAGAGCAGGTAGGATAAATGTGTGAAAAGTGAAAGTGAAACAAGTGAAGGTAGCTGAACTTGTCTCAGCACCATATAAAAAACAGTCCTGAATATTAGGAAGAAGTGCAAAATTGTGTGATTCAGTATGCAAAATTTAAGAAGCTTACTTGAGGACTTTGTAAATAAGTCAGTAGACCATTGTTTCTCAAGCTTGGAAACTTTAACATCTCTGAACTTCAGTTCCCAGGTTTTCCTAATCAGCAGAAACACTGCAGTAGACTAATGACAAAAGAGGTAGCTAGGAATGGAGTGTAGGTAGTGGAATTGTTTAATAAGAAATGGTTAAGTGTAAATAAAAGTCTACTTATGTATCTGCTAAGCAATAAATAAAAGCTTTGTACAATAATGCTAAAACATATCCCTATTCGTCCTGTTTGTGTTTATATCATCCAAAATAAAACTGTGACATAAAATATCTAGCAGTCAAAATTAGGTTACTTGGATGGTCTTCCAGATTTGTTTGTTTGCCAGTGTTGCTGATTATTTGTAAATAACATTATTTACAGGGAGAATTGTTATTAATGAAATCTCACGTCACATCTTTCTAAATAAAGGTTTGTTTAAAAAATAGTATAATAATAAAGTGTAATAAAGTAAGAAAAATAACACAGTATTTGGGAAATTACTTTTATATTATAACATGGAGGTTACTTTTGTTTGAATATAATAGTAATGTTTATACATTTTCCAGGTCCTAAAGGCATCTCTACTGATGTTGTATTTCTGAACTACAGAGCAAAACTAGATGGCACATAAGATCAATTTCTGTTTTAACTTTTGTTTACTGTAAGTACCCACTGACCTAATCCATGGGGCACAAAAAGAGAAAAAAATTCTTTTTGTCCTCTGCCTCTTGCTTGGAAAAAATAATTCACCATTCTAGACATTAGTGCAGGTTTTTTTTTAAAGAAATCAACATTTCTACATTTATGTCTTAACATAATAGCCATATAATGGATGCAAGTTAACAGCTGCATTTGAACATAAAGCTAAATCATTATTTCGCATTATGAGAATAAGTCTCAGTTAACTTCAGATTTATGTACTCAATGTTTCTGACTCTCCAAACATAGCTAATAAAAACTTGTAAGCTTCTGAACACTTTCTGAAGTAATAAAGCCAATTGCAAAGTATCCTAGGACAACCTTATTTCTTTTTTTAAAGATTATATTAATATCATTATAAAATAGAATCAGCCATAATCATAATCGCAATACTCTTCAGAAAATACATTGAATTTCCACTTTGATACGATTTTTGTATGGTTGTCCCTATTCTGAGATAGGGTAAAGATAGCCTATGGTAACAAGATTTTAGTATAAGAATACAAATGTAGTATAGTATCAAGATTTTATATAGGAATACAAATCATTGCTTAGTCTGTAAGATTTCTATTCATTCCAGTACCTAGGGGTAAAAAGTGATTCATGTCAGCCAAGGAAAGTTTCCATTAATGAATGATATAATGGATAGTATGTGGTGCCCTCTAACACTCTAACGATGACATCGCCAGGTCTTGCTGCTTTAGCAGACTAAGAAAGATACTCAGAGATGATTCACACCCTGGTCAGTGTCTCTTCGCACTTCTACCATCAGGCAGAAGACATCAAAGCATAGCCAGCCAAACAAATAGGTTTAAAAATAGTTTCTATCCTTGGTCTGTCAGACTCTTAAACACAACCACAGTCACTCCGCGCACACGTGGAAATGTATGACTAGTTTTTCTTTTTCTTTTTTTCCCCTATTTACTTGCATAGGGATTATTCTTGATACTATTTGTATTTTTTGTCATGGATTGCACCAGTGAGGCTAAAACCAATTTCATTGTATACATGATGTACAATGACAATAAAGGCTATACTATACTAATATGGTAAGGGTTATATACCTATATAAGTCTGAATACCTTAAAACACCTTTCCTCACATAGGTACAATCCAAATGTGTAGACATTGGCTCCCATAATTCCTTAGTCAGTGGCCATTATTCAGAATAGTAGAACTTCTACAGATGTCTGAAGTTGGCCCAGTTTGGGAGAGCTACCCTTAAAATTGTTTATGGCTTTAAAGAGTTAGATCTTAATAGATATCTTCCTATAAAAGCATTAAGATCAGTATAATACTATTGGTTTAGAAAATCACTCTTATTTTTAGGTTAGATATGTATGTAAATGACCTTGAGAGATAGGAGGAAGAGCCACAACCTTGTCTGATAAATGAAATTTGAGTCTGAAGGAAGAGGACTAAAATGTCTCAGAAAGGATCCTCCCTAGTTTTCAGGAGAATAAATGTAATGGATTGGAGCAGGGGTGAAATCTAATTTTTTTTTGCTACTGGTTCTGTGGGCGTGCTTAGTGTGGCGTGGCTTGGTGGTCATGTGACTGGGTAGGCGTGGCCAATTTGACATAATTCACGTCACTCTGCTGTGCATGGGCGCTTGGAGAGAGAGAGCAAGACAGCTTTCCAATCTGTGTGTGTGTGTGTGTGTGGGAGGGAGGGAGGGAGGGAGGGATGGAGGGGGGAGCGATCTGAAGCCGAGGCACCCAAACTTCTGGCAGCTGCGGGGGCAGCTTCTGAACAGTCAGCTCCACCTGACCTACTCCCTGAGTCTCACTGTTCTCATTGCCCCCACCCCCACCCCACTCAAGCAGCAGCTTCCCTGCTCATCCCCAACAAGCTATGCATCCATGGTGCCCGCACCAACATCCCGAAAGAAGCAGAGAAGATCATCGCTTGCAAGCAGACAAGCAGAGGTAGCAAGCATACGCCGTGCTCCTTCCCCACAGTCCTGCCATGCTTGCCTGCCTTCCACATGGACTTCTGCTTGCCTGCCTTCGCAAGCTGGCCACTGGGACGCCAGGAAGGCAGCATGGAAGGCAAGCAAGCATGGCAGGACTGCAGGCCATGGACTGGTTTGGGGGCGTGGCCAGCCAGCCATTGCTCCCAGTTCAGTGAACTAGCCTCAATCTCCACTACCTACTTGCCCAAGCCGATCTGAACCAGGAGCATTTCACCGCTGGATTGGAGGGATACTTTCAGACTTATGTTTACTTAACAGATTATGTTAATATAACCCTACAATAAAGGCACAGCTAGCATTTATTGTCATGCTTCCTCCCTAGATTACCTTGCAGAGCTAACAGCTGATGACCTGGCAAGGTCTGAAATATGCTCCAAACTCTTCAGATTCCTTTAATATAAACATGTTCCAGAGGAATCGCCATCTTGGCCTTTTGATTCCCAAACAGTTTTGTGGGATAATTAGTTTATTAGCTCATGTGTTTCTCTAGGCTACTGTCCACAGTGGGTTGGGGGGTTTTGGGAGGGTGGGTTGCCATTACTGTGAATCATCAAGATCAATAAATCATACTAAACTTGAAAATGGCATTTGCCTATGACAATATTAAATCCATTGCATTTTTATTACTGGGATGAGATGCTGGGATTACTTTAGCATCATCTGGATGGGAGCAAGGTGGAACGTATCTATAAATCTTTTGGCAGTCTTTGGATGGAGAGAAGGACATTCCAGATAACTTCTTGTTAGCTATTAGCATTCTCAGAGATCAGATGATGATTCAGCAGAGCAACTAGCACTGAGTGCTACCATGAATCTTGAAATCACCTTTGAAAACTTTCATAGAATCCCAGTGAAGAATCATTCTGAAGTATCTGAAAAATGTTGGTGCATTTTTGTCCACTCTTTCCACAATGCCAATCTTCGGTTAGGAAATCACCAACTGGAGAATTATCTTTTAAACAATACTTTGGTAAGGGCCATTTCAAATCTAGTATGGGTTATGGAACCTAGCAATGTCACAAACAAATATTGTCCTCACAAAAGTGTTCAAACTCAGCATGCAGAATGTTGCATACATTACAGGGGAATGAGAAATTGTAGTTTCAAATCTGAAAATAGTCCTCTAAATTATTCCAAAATGATAGAACGAATGTTTTGCTTATGCCTTTTTGAGAGCTCTACAAATGCCAGTCCTGTGTTGCTAATATATGAAATGAGGTCACATTTTTTAATCCAGTGATTTCTAATAAACTCTTTTAGCAGACCTATCTGAAAATGGACTGCAAGACAAACATCACTACCCTATTATTACTCCATTAAACCACTATATTTTCATTTACTAATGTATTTCTATTAAAATCATGAAAGAGAAAAGAATTTAATACGAAGCAAGAATATTTCAAATGACTTCAATTTTAGATTAAGCATTACATTTTTGACATTTCAATCATAATCATTTACTATTTGTTAAAGCAGTATTATTTTTAGTAACACATTTACATGGGTGGTTGAAATATGAAATATAAATAAATCAGATAAATAAATACTCTCCTGCAAGTAGATTATTGAAATAATCCTTGTTAAAAACAATTCTACTTCTAACTTTAAATATGGAAGGAAAAGCTATGTTTAGTGACTATTCCTGCCCAGTCACTTACTGCTTAGGAACTCTATTCCTGCCCAGTCAGTGCAATATCTCAAGGCTAGGGTGAGAAGAGAGTGTGAACTGTTTCCATTTTCCTATTGGCAGTGTTTGCACAACATGCTTAACCACCTCAACTACAATCCTAACTGCTGCAATAACATTGCCTGTTAACATTAACCTTATTAGCATTAACATTGGTTAGTTTTATATAGCATAGTGTTATATGTTATGTTACTTGGTTAGTTGCTGGAATTGTGTATGTCTAATTTAATGAAACATCTACTTCTACTTCATTGACTATCTAAAGCCTTTGATTGTGTGGATAAATCAAAGAGATGGGAGTACCAGACCATCTTATTTGTCTCTTGAGAAACCTATATGCGGATCAAGAAGCAACAGTGAGAACTGGACACAGAACCACTGTTTGGTTCAAAATTAAGAAAAGAGTTTGGCAAGGCTGTATAATGTCACCCTGCCTATTTAACTTATATGCAGAGCACCTCATGAGAAAGGCGGGCCTAGATGAATCACAAATTGAAATTAAGATTGCTGGGAGAAATATCAACAATTTGATAACAATATCAAATATGCAGACGATAGCACTCTAATGGCACAAAGTGAAGAAGAACTAAAGAGCCTTCTGTTGTGGGTGAAGGAGGACAGTGCAAAAGTTGGCTTGAAACTCAACATTAAGAAAACTAAGATCATGGCTCTCAGCCCTCTCAATTCCTGGCAAGTAGATGGGGAAGAAATGGAGGTAGTAACAGATTTTATTTTCCTGGGATCCAAAATCACAGCACATGGGGACTACAACCAAGAAATTAAAAGACGCTTGCTCCTGGGGAGGAAAGCTATGGCAAAGTTAGACAGCTTATTAAAAAGCAGAGACATCACCCTGCCAACAAAAGTGTGTATAGTCAAGGCTATGGTTTTCCCAGTTGCAATGTATGGCTGTGAAAGCTGGGCCATAAGAAAGGGTGAGTGCCAAAGAATTGAGGCCTTTGAACTATGGTGCTGGAGAAGACTCCTGTGAGCCCCTTGGACTGCAAGGTGATCAAAGCAGTCAGTCCTAGAGGAGATAAACACTGATTGCTCTTTAGAAGGCCAGATCCTGAAGATGAAACTGAAATGAGAAGGAAGGACTCACTGGAGAAGAGCCTAATGCTTGGAAAGATTGAGAGCAAAAGAAGAAGGGGATGGCAGACAATGAGGTGGCTGGATGGAGTCACTGAAGCAGTCGGTGTGAGCTTAAATGGTCTTTGGGGGATGGTAGAGGACAGGAAAGCCTGGAGGAAAGTTGTCCATGGGGTCGTGATGGGTCAGACATAACTTTGCAACTAACAACAAGTTTAATGAAAAGAAAGACTAGGGATGACATGATATTTTTTTATTTTATTTTATTTTATTTTATTAAATTTATATACCGCCCTTCTCCCCGGGGGGACTCAGGGCGGTGAACAGCCATAAATAAAAAACATATATACAAAATTTAAAAACCAAATAAAACCGAATTAAACATTGGCCCCCAATAATTTAAAATCCCAATTTACAATATTAAAATATTAAAATATTAAAACCCCCAAATTAAAATATTACAATTCAAAATTTCTAAATTCTTTTACAACAGAAGGGGAAAAGGGAAGAATTAGGCCAGGCCCGCCTGGTGGAACAGGAAAGTTTTTAACTCACGGCGGAAGGCACGAAGATCCGGGATCCTCCGTAACTCTGGGGGGAGCTCGTTCCAGATAGTGGGTGCCCCCACAGAGAAGGCTCTCCCCCTGGGGGCCGCCAGCCGACATTGTTTGGCCGACGGCACCCGGAGGAGGCCCGCTCTATGGGAACGTACCGGTCGGTGGGAGGCTATTGGTGGTAGTAGGCGGTCCCGTAAGTACCCGGGTCCTAAGCCATGGAGCGCTTTAAAGGTGGTAACCAACACCTTGAAGCGCACCCGGAAGACCACCGGGAGCCAGTGCAGCTCGCGCAGGAGAGGAGTAACATGGGAGCGCCATGTCGCTCCCATCACCACCCGCGCGGCCGCACTCTGCGCCAGTTGGAGCCTCCGGGTGCTCCTCAAGGGGAGCCCCATGTAGAGAGCATTACAATAGTCCAGGCGAGAGGTGACGAGGGCGTGAGTGACCGTGTGTAACGAGTCCCGATCCAGAAAGGGACGCAACTGGCGGATCAGGCGAACCTGATGAAAAATCCTCCCGGTCACGGCCGTCAAATGCTCCTCAAAAGACAGCTGCGAATCCAGGAGGACGCCCAAGTTGCGCACCCTCTCTGCCGGGGCCAATGATTCACCCCCGATAGTCAGCGATGGTACCAGCTGACTATATCGGGACGTCGGGAACCACAGCCACTCGGTCTTGGATGGGTTGAGTCTGAGCCTGTTCCTCCCCATCCAGATCCGCACGGCCTCCAGACACCGGGACATCACTTCAAGGGCATCGTTGGGGTGGTCTGGGGTGGAGATGTACAGCTGGGTGTCATCAGCGTACTGGTGATATCTCACCCCAAAACCACGGATGATCTCGCCCAGCGGCTTCACATAAATGTTGAACAGGAGGGGCGAGAGGACCGACCCCTGAGGCACCCCACATATAAGGGGTCTCGGAGTCGACCTCTTCCCCCCTGTCAACACCGACTGCGACCGGTCGGAGAGAAAGGAGGAGAACCACCGTAGCACGGTGCCTCCCACCCCTAACTCTTCCAACCGGTGCAGCATGATACCATGGTCGATGGTATCAAAAGCCGCTGAGAGATCTAACAGGACCAGGACAGAGGAACAACCCCTGTCCCGGGCCCTCCAGAGATCATCAACCAACGCGACCAATGCCGTTTCCGTGCTGTACCCGGGTCTGAAACCCGACTGGAACGGATCCAGATACGTCGTTTCATCCAGGTACCGGGGAAGCTGTTGCGCAACCACACTCTCAACAACCTTCGCCAAAAAGCGAAGGTTGGAGACTGGACGATAATTTACCAACATTGCTGGGTCCAGGGAAGGCTTCTTGAGGAGAGGCCTCACCACCGCCTCTTTCAAGGCGGCGGGAAAGTCACCCTCACCCAACGAAGCATTTATAATCCCCTGGAGCCAGCCGCATGTCACCTCCCGGGAAGCCAGTACTAACCAGGAGGGGCACGGGTCCAATAAACAAGTGGTCGCGTTCAGCCTGCCCAGAATCCTGTCCACGTCCTCAGGGGTCACAGGATCAAACTCAGTCCAGATAACACTCACAAGACCTGCCCCTGTCCCTCTCCCCGGGACTACCCAGTCGGAGTCCAAGTCTTCCCGAATCTGAGTGATTTTGTCATGCAGATACTGAACAAAATCCTCAGCTCTACCCTCCAAGGGGTCCTCCCGCGCTTCCTGATGAAGTAGGGAGCGGGTCACCTGAAGAGGGCGGCTGGGCGATTATCTGATGACGCAATAAGAGCAGCAAAATAGTTACATTTAGCTGCTTTTATCGCCACTAAGTAATTCCTAATATGGGATCTCACTAGTGTCCGGTCAGATTCAGAACGACTGGTTCTCCAACTACTCTCTAGGCGTCGTTTCCGGCGCTTCAACTCCCTCAACTCCTCGGAAAACCAAGGAGCCAATTGAGATCGGCGCCGGGTCAGAGGCCGCAAAGGCACAACCCGATCCAGAGCACCCGTAGCCGCCCTATCCCAGGCGGCCACCAGGTCTCCGGTCGAGGCGTGTGCCAGAGCCTCAGGAAATGGCCCAAGCTCCATCTGGAACCTATCAGGTTCCATCAGGCGCCTGGGGCGGAACCAACTAACAGGCTCCGCCTCCCTGCAGCGGGGTGCGGCGGTTTGAAAGTCAAGACTTTCAAATATAGTGTTCCAATAGAGCCTTGGATAGTACAGTGGTCTAAAGCACCCTGTTATTAACAACAGCTGCCTGCAATTATTGCAGGTTCGAATCTCACCAAGGCTCAAGGTTGACTCAGTCTTCCATCCTTTCTAAGGTAGGTAAATTGAGGACCCAGTTTGTGGGGGCAATAAGCTGACTTTGTATAAATATACAAAAGTATGAAGGCTATTGCTTAGTGCATTGTAAGCCGCCCTGAGTCTCCGGAGAAGGGTGGCATATAAATCAAATTAAAATATATATATATATATCTCATGGGTTGTCACAGAAAAGAGGAAGTCAAGCTATTCTCCAAAACACCTGAGGGCAGGACAAGAAGCAATGGATGGAAACTAAGCAACCTAGAACTAAGAACAAATTTTCTGACAGTTAAAACAATTAATTAGAGGAACAATTTGCCTCCAGAAATTGTGAATGCTCCAACACTGGAAGTTTTTAAGAAGAGATTGGAGAACTATTTGTCTGAAATGGTATAGGGTTTCCTGCCTGAGCAGGGGATTGAATTAGAAGACATCAAAGGTCCTTTCCAACTCCATTATTCTATTCTATTCTATTCTATTCTATTCTATTCTATTCTATTCTATTCTATTCTATTCTATTCTATTCTATTCTATTCTATTCTATTCTAATAAAAAAGATCAATGGAGTTTACACTGAAGATTTTCTGTCAGCAAAACTCTTTTCTATTAATGTTCTTGTTATCTGGCTATGAAGGCTTTTCAGAATAGGCTCAACAGTGAACTCTCAAGGCTGATATAATTGGTTTTCTGATTGAAATTTCTGTCAAAATTATCATGACTTACACCCTACCATTCATTTTAAATGCTGTTTGCTTCCTATTTAGCAAGTCATTATATTTATTTTATGCTGGGTAATGACAATTAAGATTTGGTTTATTTAGATTTGGTCTTTTTACACGTAACAGAAGGTTGAACCAGAGGGTCTCTGTATTTTTTTTCCTATGCCAAATTTGACGGTTATATGATTCTATTTCACCAAATCTAATTCTTTTTTTTAAAATCATGTTTTTTATACCACATTATTGGAGTTAGGGTTAGGGTTATGGTTTCTCCCTATTTTATACTATTGGAAAAAGAATATATGAAGCTCTGATGTCCAAAACATGTTTCAGATTTGTCCTGGGCTATCTATCTAAATGTTTCTAGACTATGGATACGCCTTATTCATTTGATACTCATTTTGTAGGCACATATTTACATAAATCCTTTTTGAAAGCAAATTTCAAATGCCTTTCATTTCAGACTTCTCCCTCAAGTGCAGTTGGGCTTTGAACATTACATTTTTGTTTGTTTTTTTAATCACAAATTCCACCATAAATTCTTAACAGTTTAGAATTTGCTGTCTTCTGGTAACAATTTGAGGAAGAGTGCAATTTGGTCATATTTCGCTGAAGATTCAGATCGAGGGCATTTTTCCCCCCATGACCATACTACCCTTTCCAAAATATGGGGAAAAGACCAATTTGTGTGTTTCTACTCTACTCTACTCTACTCTATTCAACTCTATTCTGGATTCAACATGTACAAACCAAAAACATGCCAATTCAATAATCACATCAAGCATGTTGTATGGCTTGATGTGATGTATGCCTAACACGCATGTGCACTTGCAGCCACAAAATGCATGTATTCGCTGAGGTAAGAGGTTCTTTTGTCATCAGATACGTGTTTAGTAATTATTCAAGGTAAGAAATGCTACCTTTCCATGACCTTCACCATTCACTACTGCACTTAGCCCTGACTTGATTGATTCTGAAAATTAGTTTCCTTTGTTATGCTTATCATTTGTTTTGTTTTCTTATGACTTAATTTGGGACGTTTTTGGAGTCTTTATTAGCAACTTGAAGCCCTAAAGCAGAAAATCACATAGCATAAATCTCACTGAGTAAAACAAAATGAAACAAATGTCCCACATTCTCTTGACTTGGCTTCTGATTTAATGTGGGTATATGTGGAATATGCTGAACCTCAAAAGGTTCTGGCTATTTATTTATTTATTTACGAGATTTAACTTTATTAACTATATCTGATTCTAAGTAGTTTACAAGCTAATAATTTACATAATGAAATCTGTAGTACAACAGATCTACAATACTAAATGAATAAGTCATCATGTAAAGTTAATTCATAGTATTGCATATTTATTCAGGATGTAATCCTCAAAGGTCTTTTGAAGTTGCTGGGATTTTAACCAGTCTTTGAAATATCATAAGGGAAAGGGTCCCTTCTGCCTCTAGGGACAAAGTATCCCATTGTCAGGAAGCCCCCCCACCTTACCCCAGAATATCTGTGCTCTCTTACACCAGATATCCTGACAAATAGGGACAATTAGGCCCTACTTGAATGTACTGGATGGGCATATACAAAAAAAGGAATTTTTGATAATGTGAGCTATGCTGGAGGAGATTTTTTCACAAAGAGAGAATGCAGGGACATGGTATATAAATAGCACACACATGCTATTCTGTTGGAATTTTAAGTTCTCTGAATAGGCCTCTTTCACATATGATAGATATGCAAGAGAGCATATCTGCTGTAAAAATAATGATGGGTCCTGGGGACATTGGCTGTTGTTCTATGCACCTGTATGGAACAAAAGCCAGCTCCATGGTAAAAGAGGAAAACTCCAGCAATGGGGATAATGGCACAAAGCAGAAAAGTGGTGCCAAGCACATTAGGGGGTATGCCAGGGAAGGTATGAAAGTTCTAATGCTCGCTAGTTAATGGAACAGATATAAGTTTAAAAGAAGGCACACTTTAAAGTATTCTGGTTATTCATAACATTAAAAAGAAAGTGCAGTTACAATATATCTACATGAAAATGGATGAAAAAGAAATTGCATAACGCTAAAATAAAAAGGTTACATTTTTGGCAGAAATGTTACTGATTACATGTGGAGCAGACATTCCATTGCAGTGCCGTTCAAAATATAATTGACATAATTTTCTACTTGAAAATGCCAGCTGCAGGAATATCTTGTACTTCTATAGTTACAGAACAATTTGGCAATCTCCTTTCTTTGCCTGAAAATGGAATAGTAAGATCATCTCTTCCGTGATTATTATGCCCACTATGGTTTTAGATTTCTCAGCTTGTGGAATAAAAAGCGTGTGTATAGGTCTAAACTAAAGCTGGATGTTAGACAGCATACATTCTTCTCAAAGCCCTCTAGTCCTGCCCAAAGTTGTAACAAAACTCTAATGGGAGTTTTTACTTTGAGTAAAATTACCAGGGAGGACGTTGTATAATGTAAATTCTAAACAAGATACCCTTGGAAATGAGATTTGAATACTATGCAAGTTTTATCAGTTTCAAATCAATAATTTGAGCAAGAAACATTTGGAACTGCCCGGTTTATACTCAGTAGCTATGGCCACAGTCGGCTAGCCCTATAAGTGAGTGCTATGTAGGGTATTGACTATTTAGATTGGAAATGATTTCACAGTTTAACTTGGGTAGGCATTAGAGATGGATTCTTCTTACATGCATGAAAGAAAGAAAGAAAGAAAGATGGGGGCTATATATGGGGGCTCTTTAGGACCCCTGATATGCTCTCTACTGGAATATTTCTGAAGGATCATCTTTCTTTCATGCATGTAATGCTCATACTATATTCACATATGTTCTCTCTCTCTCTTCTATTAAACTCTTTTGCAATCATTGTAAGAGGCCTCTGCTGTTTCTGGGAATCTGCTGAATTTTGGAAATCAGATACATCTAGAAATTTGGTGTTTTGTTGATTGGCTATTTATCAAAGTCACACACTTGTACAAACAAGCAATCTGTCTAGTTTCTGCTAGATTCTTCTCATTAGTTCTCTGAAACTTATAGTTCTTATTTCTTGTCTTTCATTTTTCAAACCAGTCAAAACAGTTTCTGATACTTTGATCTTGTCTTTACTCTCGCAGACCTTAGCTTGCTGTAAACAGTCAGGAAACATTATGAGCTTCAGAATGCTTTCTCCAGGCAATCAATGGAGAAGTACAAAAGTAATAATTAATTTAATACTTTGCCTTTTAAGACAGCTGCTTTCAGAATATCCTTCATGTGGTCTCCCTCCCCTTCACTGATTGGGCCTATCCACAGAAAAAGAAGAAGAATCACAGGAACACATGCTCCTAACATCTAATCCCTATGAATAGCCCAAAAAGATACCATGATTGAAGTTGTTTAGGATTGTTGAGAGACTAAGTAGAATAAGGATGTATTTTAACAGGTTAAAGCATGGCAACTGGATCAAAATTTATTAAAACTAACTCATTTTGTTACTCAGCCAAGTAACTTCTTCAGTCAAATGAAAATTTTATTTATTTGATAGGCAGACTCAGAAAGTCATTGGCAACGTGACAATACTATGACTCTCTGCCTATCCAAATTTTTCATTTGACTGAAGAAATTACTTGGATGAGTAATGAAACATCTCACTTTTAATAAACTTTGGTCCAGTTGCCTTGATTTAACATTTTCAGATACTTTTGGCCTGGATGATTGACTCTTAATTTATATAGTGTAGGGCGTGTCAAATTTTTCAACTTTCAATTTCCAAACATTAGGGGTCCTCAAAAGTTCTGACATGCCTTGTAAAGATATTTTGATTACTTTAATATAATTTAATTTAGATGTGCTTGATAAGTAACTACGTAAATATCATAACTTTTTAACATTTTGTTCCTGTCATTTAAGGAGGGTTGCACTTTGCTTGTCTCAGTTATATCAAATGTCATCAGCAAACACAACTGATGCTATGTTGGTACCAGGAAGACTGGACAAAAATTGTACAAAACAGGAATTTAGAGCAGCAATGTCAATGCAGTACAAGTAGTCCTCAACTTCTGGCCACAATTCAGCCCCAAATTTCTGATGCTAAGTGAGACAGTTATTGAGTTTTGCACCATTTTACTATCTTTCTTACCATAGTTGTTAAGTGAACAACTGTAGTTCTTGAGTTAATAACATGGTTGTTAAATGAATCTGGCTTCCCTATTTTACTTTGCTTGTCAGAAGTTCCCAAAATGTGATCACATACTGTAACTCCCAGAACACTGCAAATATCATAAATATATGTCAATTGCAAGCATATAAATTTTGATCACTTGACCATAGGATGCTGCAATGGTTGTAAGTGTGTAAAATGAATTACTTTTTTCAGTGCTGTTAAAATTTGAATGGTCACTAAATGAACAGTTGTAAGTCGAGGACTACCTGTAAAGCCTTTCTTTATATTTTTATTTGGCGTAATCCATTTTACTTTATATAAATAACATCAAGTAACTGTTAATTAACATAGAATAAATTAAAGAGTCCTATTATTTCAGTTTGTCGAAATATAGCTGTCCAGAGAAACAAAAAATCCTTGTTCAATTCCAATTGGTGATAGATTCCATAGTAAGGAAAATAATATGTACATCATTCTTGAAACTGAAAACTCAGTCAGTCATTGCTTTTTTGATATTAAAATGACCCTGTTTATGAGGGTTACCCATTCCTGACTTCAGCTAAAAAAGGTACTACAATAGATACATTCTTATAGTGAAGTTATAATAATGGTCCTCATGTGTGAACTTATAAGAACTTTTAAGGATATATGAACTCAGTGTGAAAGCCTCTGTCGTTATTCATTTCAGTGCTTTTTTGAGGAATGTTTTTGCAAAGCCTATATGTTTGAACTTTAATCTATAGGCATCTTCAGGAAAAGCTAAGGAGGGCAAACAATTGCAGGTGCATTATGACATCCTCACATTATATGTATGATGACATCATGATGTACGCATTATTTTGAACTGAACAATAGCTTCTAAATGGACACTTATGATCCCATAAATATGGCTAACATGACAAATAGCATGGAGCTATGGGAGTTACTCTCTATAATTATATCAGAAGACATAATAGTTGTGCTATCATCTGTGTTTTGCAGTCATAAATTGAAATGTATTCAGACTAGTCTTGAATGACAAATATAATTATTTCACATTTCATGGCACACTTGGCCTGAGGGATATATCCTACCACAAAGAGTGATCTAATAAAGTATTGTTGCAGGAAATAATAGTTGTGAGCTATCATTAGCTCTAACACCACTATTTTCTATGGCAACATAAAAAAAATTTGGGGAAAAAAGGGGGAGTTCTACCTTGGAAACTGGACTTTGCCTTCCTGAAAATTGCTTCTCACATCTGACCCAAAACTCTTTATCTTCAAATTTAGTAACTAAAACTAATTTTCCATCTGGACGTAGGGTAGGAGTTCTTCTCCAAACTTTTATTGCCCCATTTCTCTCTCTTCTCCTCTTTCCCATTTTGTGCATGTACATATCTTTTTTTCCCTACATCTTGAACAACACAAGTACAAGTATGCACCAGGAGAAAAGAAATAATCAGAAGCAGCTTTGGCTATTTTTGATTGACAGGACTACAATACAGAAAAGAAAATAATCACATATACACAAACACAAACACACACAAACACATTCAGTTAAGGACCAACTATAAAGCAGAAACAAGTTGGTTTTGATATGCCTTTTCTTATTTAGATCACACCTGCAATGGAGGATCACATTATACCTTCCTTATCTGTCTGTCTGTCTGTCTGTCTGTCTGTCTGTCTGTCTGTCTGTCTGTCTGCCTGCCTGCCTGCCTGCCTGCCTGCCTGCCTGCCTGCCTGCCTGCCTGCCTATCTATCTATCTATCTATCTATCTATCTATCTATCTATCTATCTA